>CM067220.1:64291840-64636839 GCA_034190945.1 Octodonta nipae
TTCTAGGACGCAGTTATAACTTTTCGTTCTGATCGTCCGGATTAGGAGCTAGAGGATCTAGATGGAAAACCCTCATCTTTTTCCATGGGCTGCGTTAGAAGCAGTACATGATTTATTTTTTTGATAGTCTCGTAGGGTACATCCCATGACGGTAATAACTTCGGTGACTTGGCATTGACCCTTTGTCGATTGTAAACCCAGACCCTATCGCTGTTTTCTGAATGATAATTGTGACATCTCTATTTTTTTTTTCTGAGTTCTTTGGGAATAACACTACATAAACTTGAAAGTCTCTATATTTCAAAAGTTCAAACGTTTCAAGGTCTAAATCAGACCCCGTTTTCAATGGTATTACACTAAACATTAATGTCAAATTGTTATCACGATATTTGTCATTGCGAATCTTTTTAATTTTTTTATTTCTTTTTAAATTCTTGTTCATTTTGTGCAATACCATTGAAAATGGGGTCTGATTTAGACCTTGAAACGTTTGGACTTTTAAAATATACATACTTTTAAGTTTATGTGGTGTTATTCCCAAAGAAAAAACAGACCCTATCGCTTTGCTGAAATCCCTACGATTTTCTTTTATATCATACTGGGTTTTTATCCTGGCACTTGCAGCTAGCATGTACTCCCTTGCCAATTCATGGGTAGTCAGTAATATTTCCAGTTATTAAACTGTATAGTAATTAATTTGCGTAGGGGGCACTTCTGGCGTCCCAAAAGCCAGATCACATGGAAGTCTCATTTTCTTTTGAATCTGACAGAGAACTGTCATGTTCATTGGATCTATATGTGAGCAGGAACAGAGGTATTTGCTCCCGTTGGTTACTATCGACCACTTTGTTTCTAGAGTCTGGTTAATTCTCTTTACCTAGCCGCCTTACTGTGGGTGTAACGGCATAATTGTGGTTTTGTTAATGCCAATCAAATCGCAGACGTTCCAGAATACATGCAATTCAAAATTTCTGCCTTAGTTACAATATCCATTTGTACCCAAATCGGCTAAATAGTTGCTTTACTAAAACCGGTACTACAGTGGCTACCCTTCTACTAGAGTGTTTCATACCACTAACCTAGAAATCAGTAGATTTTTCCCGAACTGTCAATGGCCATTTGTGACAGTGACATCTAGTTGGTATATATAATTCAGGCGCAGTTATAATGTTCCGTAACAATATAAATGAAATTTAATGTTTTGTAACCCAAAATATTCAAATATTTAATGTAGAAACAAGTGTGTTCATAGCAACTGTTCGAATGTTGAACGTTATCAAGTGAAATTTCTTGCACGGTAATCCTATTTCGTTATTCCAAATCTTCTATAAATTGCGGTGAGTTCCTGTACCGAGCAGATTTTTATATATCTCCAGAAGCTAAAGTCTAAAAAACTGAAATCGGGCAATAGCGGTGGTAGAAATATTTCACTTGGATACTGACGCACGTTAACTCCAAAATTTACCATTACCCGCTCATATATTTAAGTATTCAGGATATTGAGAGTCACTCTCCTCCATCCAGTGAGGCAGATTGTCGCTTCTATAGACAATATATCCCGACTTGACCAAACAATGTATGGCATCACACTCCCTCTAAGGCACGCTATGAGTGCCTTTAGGGGAAAATTCACTAAACCCCAGATATCCTAGATATCAAAAGCGTTTAGCTCTGTGGGAGCCCTTGCTAGGTTTTCAGGCCCGTGGTTGAAGTCGTGGCGGCAGTTTCCCATGAATTTCCTGACCGTCCGCGCTGTTCCTAACAGGACGCCTTTTTACATTTCTTTGTAAAGATGTTCGTCCAGACCGAAGTATTTTAAATTGTTTAATAGATGTCTCGGACTAGTCCTGTCGTTGACATAACAATTGGTACCGTTCATGTGGTGTTCATGTCCCACTGAGTCTTTATTTGAAATGCTAAATCTCTATTTGGTTATTTTCTCAGCCTGCTTAGTATTTATATTATTGTTGTTAGGAATTGCTATGTCAATTAAAGTTGTTTTCCGAGATACTTTATCTACCAAAACTATATCTGGGGTATTGTGAGCAACAGTCCGATCGGTCAGTATCGTGCGGTCCCATTACCGCTTGTAGTTGTTATTTTCTAAAACAGATTCTGGTTTGTATTTATAGTATGGTAATCTTACCGACTGTGATAATTCAAGTTTCAGTGCTAGTTCCTAATGAAGTATTTTTGCCACAGCATCGTGTCGTTCTTTCTATTCAGTTGCAGCGAACCCTTGACAACCTCCTGTGATATGCTGGTCTTTAACGATCTACTTTAGGTAGTTCTTAGTTGGAATTACTTGATCTTGAATTCCCAATATAAAGCCTTCCGTTTCAGGAAACATATGACCAGAGATCAACCAGTAGTTCGACGCTGCACTGTCGACATAATCTTGGTTGACGTCATTTATATGTCTTCCATGAAGGGGCATCTCTTTCCATTTCAACAGTTTCTGATCTGTGGTCTGGTGGTGTAATTGGAGATGTTGTTGTGTCAACCGCAGTGGTGTTGAGTCATCAACCTGACACATGACTCTGTGTAGATCAGAAAATTCTGCGAGTTTCTGGAAATGACTACGCAAAATAGAAATTTGTTGATCTAATAGTTTGCTTAGATCTGTCAATCCTCTTCCTCCTTCATACCGTGGCAAAGTGGTACGTTCGACAGAGCTCTTTGGATGGTGATTTTGAGCTTTAGTTAATAAAATTCCAACTTTTCGTTGTAATTGTTCAATGTCAGTCTTGCACCAATTAACTATACCGAAAGAGTAACTCAGCACTGAACACGCATAGATGTTAATAGCCTGAAACAGATTTTTACTGTTTAGTTTGGTTTTGAACAGTCGTCTTACCCTTCTATAAAACTCTACTGTTAGGTCCTTTTTCATAGTCAAGTAATCAATACGTTGAGCCTGCTTTATTTCAAGGTATTTATAAGTATGACCTTCCCCCATAGATTCAATTGAGGCTCCATCTCCCATTTCGAAGTGGGCCTTCTGTATATCCAAATTTCATATGGATATCACTAGAGAACACTTACTACTATTTTAAGCATATCATGCAGCTGTTGTTTCGTAGCTGCCAGACAATATATTATCATTATGGTTATTATTATTTCCTAACAAAACTACATCCTTTTCTCAGGATCATCCTTATGTAATTCTTATACTAACTGCACCTATTACGGATGAAACTGATTTCTAGACAACATCCTTTTAAGCCGATCTCTAGCTAATATTATGATATAAACTCAGTCGAAGTACTGAAGTTTTGATTATTCTTGTAGACTAATAATAACAAGATCCAGTGAATTATCTGCATCTTAGGTCGACCGGGTATTTTTCGATTTTGAACATATCCGTTTCATTGAACTTTTAGAAAACCCATTGAGGGTTGAAATAGTTTTACCCGGAAATGTTGTATAAAAAGTTTTGCATGTATCTTGTAAATCTCTGTCTGTCTCTAAAACGAATCTTCATTAATAACGTTACTCTTTCAGATTCTATTGGCTATTAAACATCTAATGAAATATTTCACACGGATTCTATCTGTCAATATTGACAACTGCACCCATTCTTTCTTTCAAATCAACAAAATTTGCAAAAAGCATTAATATTTTTAATCAGTATTAGACAAAAAAGATTTATTTTATTGTTTTACCTTACCCACTACTGATACAATCTGGCGTCATACATCTACCAAACCTTATATATTATCGTAATTGTTTGGATATCTAATAATTCATATTTAAAAAAGCTGACTTAAAATAAAAACATTTTAGAAACCGTATGTAATCAATCACTATTTTCGGTCTTATCTTTTTTTATCTGATTTAATTAAGGTACAATTCAATTGAAGGTTTTAGCATATTCTAATCTCTCTCTCTCTCTTTTTCTCCCTCTCTCTTTCTTCCTGTCTAATTTTTATTCTTTGTCTACATTTTCCAAATATATTTTAAGTTTTTTATTTGTTTTATTATTTGGACCACTTTCTATAAATGTAACTAATTCACTCTATATTGCATCCACACTTTATATGATTCTTTGTACTGGTCACTCCTATATAAGTTATTGGTCTATCGTTTTCTGAATCACTCTGCACAACTATAATTCAACTCAACACAATATTACATCGGTCCTGATATCTTTAAAACCACCCTGTATAAGTACAAATCCCCTCTACACTATTTGACTCTTTCTATTTTTCTATTGTTTAAATTATTCCTGTAGACCAATGATTTTACTTTGCCCCATATGTCTAGTATTCCATTTATGCAACTGCTCATGATCTACCCTATATAATAAAATTCACCTTTTTGCACCTCATATAATGTAAATTTACTCTAACATTTATTTCAATCACCTGGTATATGCAACTGCTGCTTTTTTAACCGATGTGTATAATTATACCCCATCCTACGTCATATAATTCAAATATCCTAACTGCTTATGCTTATATAACAAATTTTTGATACACCTTCAATAACAATAATTTTATCCCACCCTTACTTCAAACACCTTGTCTAAGCAACTACTTATGTTCCAAACTATATAACTTTTTTAAACCGCCCTGTATAACTGTAATTATACTCCACCTTATATTCCAGCTATCCTGTGTACTCAACTGCTTCAGACAATTTTTAAAGACTTTTGTTTAACTGTAATTATTCTCCGTTCTATAACGCAAATATCCACTCTGTATAACTATAGTTTTGCACCACTCTTATTTCAACCACCTTGTATTCGCAACTACATATGTGCTACCCAGCACAATATTTTTAGAACCACCCTGTATAACTAATGCAATTCCAACTTATATTTCAACCATCCTATGTATACAACTGCTTATGTACCACCTAATATTACATGCACGCACGCACACACCTTCAACCGTATTCCACACAGAAGAGATCGCCGGAATAACAAATTTCAGTTTTAATAACCTAATGGAATGTTTTCTGCAATTTCACGCGACTGTAACTTAACTTTGTTTCTAAAATACACTGACTTCAAAAGCATCAAAATGAAAATCATTACAAACACCCTGTACGACATACTCTCATGGCATATCTTGACATTTAAACTAGATATTTATTATGAAAATTTGTCATTTACTATGATGTTTACAGTTTTTGGGCATATATTTTTCCGATTTTCAGAAAAATGGTTTTACGTTATAGAAAAATGTACGGGATCAATCTTTGTATAATACAATTTATAATATTCAAATTGCGTGAGCACATTTAGAGAAAACAGTGAAGATTCATTGAAAATCGCTGAAATCTAATCCCTTATATATTTATTTTTCTGATTTTCTAGAAAACCGTAAATCTCATGTTATAGACAATTATATGAGACCTTTCTGTAATGTTTCTTAATATAATGTAGTTTAAATCATCAAAATTGCTCAAGCCGTTTTTGCATAAGCGCTCGCCATACATAAAAAAAGTTGTAGACTAATTGTTAATCTCCTCCTTTTTGGGAGTCGTTTAAAAATACATAGGGAGATCAATTTAGTAAATCTGCCGGTTACATCATACCTCAAAACATAATTCCAAATCAAGGTGTGCCAAACACTAGAATAAATTATTTTAAATATTAATGCAATTTGTTCATAGAATTTACTTTTTGACTTTTATGTAATTTATGACATTCATGGCATATATGACATTTATGACTTTAAGACATACATAATAGAGACTTAGGGCAAGCACTACATATTACATATCCGTAACCGTAACGGATACGTTTGGCTCCTCCCACATTACGTATCCATTGGTGAATTTACACTAGGGGCAGCCGGAGCTGGTGCACAGGGCGGCAAATGTTCTAGGGCGGAAAAAAAGTGAAAAAAAATTCCAGTCTTATAAAGATTGCTCAATATAATTAATTACTTTTTTCATTTAATCATTTTTTTAAAGTTTTTGATAATTCTAGAAATTCAATTAGTGAATTATTAGTAAATTATAATTTTTGGCACTTCAGGTAAAAGATAATAATAATCAAAGTGATTTAAATCATTTATTTCCTTGAAGATTTGGAGTAATATTCGATTTTTTATTTTCTCGAATTAAGGAGATTAAATTAGTAGTTTTTTTGAAATATTGAAAATATTTTGGAGTTATATTTGCATTTTTGAAAACATAAATTTTAATTAATCAATGTAACACCATTATGAGTCACCCTTAGTGTTAAATTTATAATTCTTATTAAAAAAATATTTTTTTATATTTTGAAAATATATATTATATAATAAATTTTCTACAATAAATTAGTTGTTTTAATTTTAGAACAGAAGATATTGTACTATAAGTTTGATTAAAATTTCAGTATTGTGACGGCATTAAGTTAAATCCGGCGCTGTACGTATCCCGTATCGTTTTATGAAAAGAAACACCACAGAACAAGAAAATAATTCCTCGAAATTTCCTTGGACTTCCATCGTCTTGAAAAGGTTGATCCCACAACTTTTCAATAGCTTTGTATCTGCTAGAAGAACAAAGGAAACTTAGAAAAGACCTTTTGGCGAATGGATACCCGGAAACCATCATTAACAAGGCGTTTGAAGAACTGGACAAACCACCTAGGCAGGAAGAGGAAACCACGATAGCAACACTATTATTACCGTAACAGATATGGAACCAGAATGATCTTCAAAAGCAGCAACACTCTAACGAGCATGATTACAAGAACAAGGCCGGACGCTCCAGCAATAACAAATAACTGTATATACAGTATACCTTGTGAATGTGTAAATCTTTTACGTTGGAGAGACAAAGCGACCGCTGGACACCAGGGTTAAGGAACACCGCACAGCTAGTCAAAGGGCAGAGCTAACGAAGTCTGGGCTAGCTAACCACGCGTGGACAGAACATCACAACATCAACTGGGACCAGGCCAGGGTAATTCACAAGGAGGAGCATTGGTATAAAAGAAAACTTATAGAGACAGCATATATAATCTCGAACGAGAATATAATTAGCGAGCCCAGCGTCCAAATTAAAAAAATTTGGAAACCCCTTCTTCGGCCACTGACGATCGGATGAGACCCAATGACCATGACCGGCGACGCATGATCGATTAAAGTTATAAATACCACGGATAAACTGAATTTCTCATCATTCACCTGATGACGATAGCAGATACAAAGCTATTGAAACGTTGTGAGATCAACCTTTT
The DNA here is from genome assembly GCA_034190945.1 of Octodonta nipae. Classification (NCBI taxonomy): domain Eukaryota; kingdom Metazoa; phylum Arthropoda; class Insecta; order Coleoptera; family Chrysomelidae; genus Octodonta; species Octodonta nipae. The sequence continues at coordinate 64,299,024 of CM067220.1, forward strand.
CAAGAAAATGGAAGTCCAAGGAAATTTGGAGGAACGAGAGACATTGTATACCAGATTCAGACTAACACAAGAAAATCAGTTTCGCTTTACTCAATAAACCTTTGTTCTTTGAAGATAGGCACAAAACAATCATAACTTGAAATGTGTAGATGTCCTAACGAAAACATATTGTCTTACGGATACGGATACGTAATACGTAGTGTTTGCCCTAAGTTTCTATTATGACGTTAATGAAATTATGAGGTTTCTGACATTTATAACATTTATATCACGCTTATGACTTTGATGTATGAGTGATGAATTATGACTTTAAAATTTTTACATTATTTGTCAATTTTGACAACTTATGTTTTCTGTCATTTTTAGTGATGCCGTTTTTAGGGTTCCGTATATACAATATACGGATACCCTCATAATATCATTCCGGATTTCTCACTCTTTCACATCACAGCAATTTTCTCCTAAACTACTGGACAGAAAAGGTTGAAATTTGGTATTAGTGTATAGTTTGGTGACCAGATCAGTAGTACATATCGTAAATGAAGAAATTTTAATTTACAGGGTATTTCTGGGGGGAAAAACTAAAAAAATCGACCGTTTCCCCCCTTTTCTCCGAAACTATAAGAAGTAAAATTTTGAAAAATAAGGAGAAACCTCTCCTATTAATTGTGGGGGCAAATTATAGAATTAAATGCAAAATGTAAAATTAAAATTGTTTCTAATACATAATTTTTAAAATGAATATTTTAAAATATGTTAACAAAAATATTTTAAAAAATTACCCATTTCCTCCTTAATTTCCCAAACTATAAGGCCTATTTTTTTTGTTTACAGGAAGAATACGAAGAAATCCCTAATATTAATATTGGGAGTCAAATTATAGAATTAAGCGGAAAATAAAATAATATATTTTTTAATGCATCATGCAATACATCAAATGAAAGCTTATTATAAGGAATACAAATATATATTTTTCAAATTTTAAAAATTAATTGTTTACAAAATATTAACAAAAAATATATAAAAATTTCTTATTTCCCGCTTTATTTCCGAAACCATATTACCTAAAATTTTGAAAATAATTCGGGGTACTGGGGCTCATTTGAAGTTTATAAAAAAATTAGTAGAAACTCTCAATATTATTTTTGAGGACAAAATATAGAATTAATTGGAAAATAAAAATTAAATTTTCAAACGCATCATGTAATATATCACATAAAAGCCTCATTATGTGAATTATAAATATATTATATTTTTAACTCATTTGTTTAAAAGATATTAACAAAAATATTAAACATCGACTTAATTCTCACTTTAGAAACTACATTATGTAAAATTTTGAAAAATATATTTTATTTGTATTTTTAAATAATTTGTCTAAAAGATTTAATATTTTATTATTTAAAACTTGACCTATTTTCCCCTTTACGTTCCAATCTACCGAGCCTAAAATTCAGACAGTAGATTAGAAAAGGCTTCCCTGAAAGTTTATTAGTAAAATAAAACTCTAATGTTAATTTTGGGGGTCAAATTAGAACATTAAATATATATTTTTCAAAAATCAAGGGAACCATGTAGCAGATAAATTAAAAAGTCTATGCGTGGAAAATAAAAGTGTACATTTTTTATAAATTTAAAACGCTTCCTTTAAAAGATATTAGGGTAAATATAAGAAAATGCACTCATTCCCTGTTTGTCTCAAACTGGAATATTATAATCTTGAAGGTGGTACGGAACCCTTAGTATGCGAGTCCAACTCGCACTTGACCAAATTATTTATATTTTTAGCATTTATTTCATTTTGGAACTAATCATGTTTTAAAATGACGAATTGATCTGCTATTTATTTTAGACGCGTGTATGTGTATATACCAATAGTGACATCTGTATTACTTACTGTATTATGAACTACAGTGACTCTCATCCCCCAAACCATTTATTCAACTTTTTAATGGTTTCCTGGGGAATAACACCACATTAGAAGGACTGTATATTCCAAAATAATCTCAAAGTCTTAATCTGACTTCGCAATCACATTAATCTGAATTATTCAAATATAAATTTGGTATTGGAAGTTTAGTCGTCTGGAAACGAGAATTTTATTATTGGATAGAGGAGCTAATTCATTTGGATGTAGCGGATATAAATTTCTCGAAAAAAGAAAATTTGACATGTTTAATCAGTTTCTATAACCACCAATGAGAATAATTGTAACAGATACTTTAAGAAATTCTGCAGCAGGTATTATATTGGAAAAAAATCAGTCAGTCATACAGGGCAATACTGTTAGAATTGATGAAGAGAAAACTTTAAAGGCGAACGTATGAAAATAAATGTTGTGGACTTTCCCAGCTTCGCACTGGTACTTTACAGAAAATATAAAATAGCCTATGTAATTCCGAGGATATGCAGCTTTTGATAAAATTGGTGGAGTAGTTTTTGAGTGAAATCGTAACAAACATTAAATCAATCATCTTTCCTCGTTATACATAATATTAATTTAGATTACTTATTGAGTGGCAATTATTTATGAGGCAAACAAAACAGAAAACATTAGATTACTTTCTAAGTATATTCTTTTGTAACGACAATAATAACCTGATCACGTGTAAAACGAACAAATTTTTTTCCAAGCAACACGTGATAGGGCAACATATAATTACCTGTACTAAAAGCACTGGGTGCTTAAGTCTACTCCCGCCAAGCCCATAGCCAGCGCGGTTCAAACACCCCCGAAATTTTGGAATTTTTGGTTTCAAGATTAATTTTTAACCCGTTAATAATCTTTTTTATAAGAATAAACATTATGTTTATACAATTTTATATATCCTGGAAATACGTGAATACTTAGTCAGCCCATTATCAATCAAAAAAGTTATCAAAGCCCCCGAAAAAATTATCCAACCTATCTGGAAAAAAATTCCTGGCTGCGCCCTTGACTCCAGCAACTTTTAATGTTTAACCCTGGGCTTTATTAATTGTTATTCCAAACACTATTTTTACGGGAAATTGTAGCCGTAAGAACCGTAGAAATTGGAAAGGCAATTCTGAAGATATCATGGGAAATCTTGTTATAAAAACAATTTCACTAGTTGCGTTGTGAGTTAATATGGTACAATCGATCAAAAAAAAAATAAGTGACTACTGTGAATTTTGTACCGTTGCACAGTTTTAGTGGAATCAAATTTCTAAGTAATATAATAGGAGCACCTACTTTTAATATTAATTTTAAACCAATTGAGTGTCTTAGTGGACATGTTACTAATATAGGGATAAAATTGTTCAATAACTTCTTCCTCATTTTGTACCAAAACACAAAATAATTATTGTTAAAATCTACATAGACATTTCCTGCTTGAAATTCATCATTTCCTATTTGGAGCAAGTCGTAGAAAATTTCCAATTATCTTCGCTAAACGATAAAATCCTCATTTTGGTTTTAAGTGCACATTTCGTTATACGAGTATGTGAGAAAGATGCAATCTTTTGAGCGATGCATTGACTTCATCTGCTCACGTTCCCCTAATTATAACTGGCAAATGTTGACGGAAATCTCTTCAGAATAAAACAGTATAACCACCTACCGGGCAGGTACTGTTACGCAGATCTCGCATTGACCTCTCTAGTGCCTCAACTGAAACTTTATGAGACATAGAAGCCTCATCCCAAATAATGAAACTGCAATCCCTCATTAATTTTTCGGCACTACTCTGTTTAGAAATATTCCAAATTACATCATCACTACATATTGTTAATGTCAGTTGAATGTGGAAATGGGTGGCTGGTATGCCGGACGATGCCACAGCTAGGGCAATTTTTCTGTCTGATCATACTTTTGCTAATGATAAATTTATTAAAAATATTTTACCTGTGCCTCCAGGGGCATCTAAAAAACATTTTACCCTCATAACTACTATTATTTGAGAACAATATTAGGTCATTTTTTTGTTCAGCATTCAAGCGACATTCATCTTGAATGACTTGTAAAAGTCTCAAATGGTTATAGTTAGATTCTCGTAAATATTCTGTATTGATTGTTGCAAGTATAAATTGAAATTTAATGGCAAGGTGAATCAAAAACTTTTATAGAGTTTCCTGGCAGAAATTCCACTTGTTTATTCAATTCAAATAAAGCTTGGTAAAATAGCACAGAAATCTTCAACCATGCTTTGACGATCATTTTGCCATAGAAGATGTGGGTTGGTAACTTGACTGAAGGATGTCATGATGGTATATCAATGTCTAATTGATTTATCTGAACAGCATAAGGCAGCTACAGAAAGCATACTTTCCCAATGAGAGGCCTCTTCTAACAGACCCGTTGCTTTACAAAGCCCTTGAAATGTTTCATAAGTGATACCTTGAAAACTACGTAGACTACTGAGACTACTGAAATTACCATATCTTTATTTTCAGAGTTAAAATTTTACAAAATTTTCTTACTCCTGCCCTCTAATACAAAGCTACGGAAAGAAGTAGGGCCTTTCACTACGTGGAGTAACATCTACAGCCCTGACGCGAAGTCACGGGGAGCCCGCCCGGCCCGGTCGAATCACGGCGAAACGAAATTAATTTCGTTGGGGGTTACATACTTATTTTGATTTTGTTATATCTCCTAAGGTATTCATTTAATTTGCATGATGTAAAGGTAAAAAATATTCTTCCTGAAATGCTCAAGCGTACTAACGTATTTACAATTATAAGGATTAACACCATATTTATCTAAATAGCCTTCCAATTACTGCTTTATAATTGCCCATTTTTTAAGTATTAAGAGATAGACATATGCCGTCGCGGACTTTTTTGTAGACTTCTATAAGATACACAATTCCACCAAATATTATTTTGTTATATCTCAAAGTGTTTAGGCAGCGTTTTCGTTGAAAGCTCCCAGACGGCTTATTTTTTTCCGACACCTCCAACAAATATCGTTATATTGTAGCCAATATATATAAAAACTTAACAAATCATCGAGAACCACTCTATCCACTGGTGAAAACAGCATGAAAATCAGTGCGCTGTTTTTTTTAGTTTATCGCGAACAGACAGACAGACGCGGCGGAGAACTTTGTTTTATATTATGTAGTGATGAAAATGGTACGGATAAGTATAATGTGTTAAAAAGAATATAAATAAGGACCAATGGCAAAATAAGTTGCATTGTTATAAAATGTATCTACGCCGTCCCTGACTAAAGCAAGGTAAAGCATTATGCGTCCCAATCAAACATCAATCGCAGGAAAAGTGAAAATTTTCGAAAACTGTTTATCTGGACGCTGTGCCAGCAAAGGTAGAACGACCAGAAAACTGGACGTATGCTATATAAAGCGATATTAATTTCTGTATTTAGTTAGTACAGCTTAGCTAGTTGAGTTTATATTTGTGTGAATTGTTATTTGAAATCAGCTGCTGTAAATATTTGCTTTTTACGTATAAATAAGGTTCTAGAAAGTGAGGTGGTTATTAGTCTTTAAATTAATTAAATTTGAACCAACGGAGTTTACTGCAATTTGGTGTCAGGAAAGTGCGATTAAGTGAATTTAACATCGAAAATTTGATTTATGGCAACAACTCGTAGTATGGAAAAAGAAAAATTCTACGAGACTACAAAAAAATATTCAAACAACAAAGGTTAGTGAAACCTTTTGATGAAAAACGTAAAATATAATTAGAAAATATTGTCACTGAAATGGAAGAAAAAGAACAAAAATAAATCGAAGGATTATTCTCCAAATTTGAAGGAAAACAAGGCCAAACTGAAAAAAAAAACAACTGTAATTTGAACAATTAATTCAAATAGCATCGCAAGTTAATAAAACAGTTAACGAAAGAATGCAAATATTAAAATCAGGCATAAAAGAAATAAACGACGACATAAAGATCCTAAAAAGTTGTGTGGAGGCTCTTGAAATCAAAGTAGAGGACATCGATTCCATCCAGAGCCAACTGAAATTTGAAATCAGGTCCATTAAAAACACAGCAAAAGTGAAATACAAGATAAAATCAGTGCCATCCAAAACAAAGTGGAAACCGAAATTAAACAATTTCAACAAGATTTGCAGAGACTGAAATACCAACACACCGTGAGTACCAAACGTTCCTTTAGTAAACTACCCACATTTGATGGCAGTTCATCTTGGCCCATTTGTAAATGGCACTTTGAAGCCACGGCTACAGCTAATGTATGGGATAAACTAAAAAATCTACCTCTCTTGTAATTTCCGTAAGAGATCCGGCCTTAGAAATCCCCCAAAGCATTCCAGTCGATGAACAAGGCAATTTTGACAAGATCATCGCTATCCTGGACAAAAGATACGACAGTCCTTGAGCCAAGAATACTAGGTGCAACTAAGTGGAAAAACGCAAAAATCAAGAGAGAGCCTTCAAGTAGAGGTTAGACGTTTAGTGCACTTGCCAGAGGAAACTAAAGATCAGTTGACCACACAGAGTTTCATAAACGGCATCAAAGATGTGGAAGTACAAAGAAATCTAAGACTCAGTGGCGTCAAGAAAAGTAATGAAGCTCTACTTCGGGCTTTTAAAGTACAGGCAGTCATGAACATGTCCAAACTGAGGGTGCGAGCAGTAGTTTCCTTCAGCCAGGAAGAACCAGAACCATCCCTCCCGGTAGGGTTGTCCGGAATCCATTAACTACTAGAACGATCACAGTCAACTGACCACAAAGGAGTACATACGGTGTGGACGGGCAGGACACTTTCAACGTGAGTGCAGAATGAGGCTACCTGAACGATCACCAACCAGAAATGGCCAGCACAACAACCTCACCAACCAGGGAAACTCCGATCAGTCAGAATAAAGGGGCGAATGCTGACTAACCCTCCACCAGCCCCCAGGACAGTATCCATCCGGGGATTTTGCCGAGATAGCAGCATTCTAGTGATTAGGGGCACCAAAAATAGCAGAGCAATCACCTTCACTTTTGACACCAGTGCCGCTGTGTCCATTGCCAAGTCCAGGCTTTTGAGGTGAATAGAAATCCGGCCAGTTAATAGTAACATCCAGCTCAGAACAGTCACTAGCGAGTCCATGTCAACACAGTGTGAGGCAGATGCCGTGCTACAGATAGGGGACAACATAATCTGGTATAGGGTCCCGGTAGCGGATATTGAGGACGATTTTAGAAAGTAATCCTGGGAGCTGCGTTGGAATGGTGGAGCCCGTGCATTCAGCTCATGACTACTTAGTTGGACGGGCTATAGTTAAAACCGAACGAGAAATACCAAGTAGAATCCCTAATTTGTCCAACAACGACATCAGAATTGCCAATGGTCAAGAAATTGCTTGTTTCGAGCCAGCAGAGACCATCATCAATTGCGAAGAAGACCCAGATCACGATGCGACGATGTAGCTAAAACTCGGGCGTCCTGAATTAGTTATAGGCCCAATGGGACTCTCTAAGGGTAGAGAATGGAATGCTCAAACGAGTTTGGGAAAGCACTAATGACCGAGAAACCCTACTGGCAATCCCAAAGAAGAAGGTATCAGCCATCCTGACCAAAATACATGATGCGGTCACCAGGGGTCTTCTGGGCATGAATAAAACCTTAGATATAGTTCGCCAGCGGTACTACTGGGTAAATTACTTGGAAGATGACATTAGGGTACTGGTGCAATAGTACAATGTGGGCATCCCCTTTGAGAGAATAGCCATCGATGTCGCCGGTCCGTTTCCCGAGTCTGAAAGGGGGAACAAGTACACTCAGCAAATGGCCTGAGGCATATGTGATACCCAATCAAGAGGCAACCACGATAGCGACCATGCTGATAGAACAGCTATTCAGAAGGTTTGGGGTCCCGTTGGAACTATATTCAGACCAGGGGAGTAACTTCGAATCTAATGTATTCCAAAAGGTCTGTTCGTATTTGAAATTAGCTGTTGTAAATATTTGCTTTTTACGTGTATATAAAGTTCTTGAAAATGAAGTTATTATCAGTTTTTGAATTACTTAAATTTGAACCCACGGAGTTTATTGCAATATGTATGTGAAAATGATAACAATATAAAGGAAACAAGACAGGAATTAAAATACTGAGATATATAGGAAAATTAAAAAAGTTAAAACTATACAATAAGTGAAATAACTGAATAACACTTGTTTTTAAATATAATTGCATTTAATTTAACTTTGAATTGAATGTATTCAAAAACGAGAACAACACCATTGTATCCACAATCTGACGGAATGGTGGAAAGATTCAACATGATCTTGGAACAACACCTATCCAAGGTCGTCAGCAATTATCAGCGTGATTGGAATGAACGTATTCCCCTATTCCTGTTGGCCTATCGTTCAGCTGTACATAACAGTACAGGCCTGACTCCCGCCAGGGTACTATTTGCAAAAGAGGTGAGATTACCCTGCGATCTGGCCTTTGGCTCCACCGAAGAACCGTCCCAAGACAGCAACGGTTATGCCGACCAGCTCCGACATAACATGCTGGCAATACACGAACTAGCCCGAACGCAGATGTTGGCCACTAGTGCCCGGATGAAGACACGATATGACCTCATGACCAATTCAGTCGGGTTTCAATAGAGGGACAAGGTCTGGCTATACAACCCCCAGAGGAGCAAGGGTAAATCTCGAAAACTTACTCCTGCCTGGGAGGTCCATATGAGGTGGTCAAGAGGATTAATGACGTTGTCTACCGTATCCGTTGAAACCCCAGGGCTAAGTTGAAGGTAGATAGACTCTGCCCCTACCATGGAGCGGATATGTCTGATCGGGACGATCAGAATTAAAGGGGGGGGAGTGTTATAAAATTTATCTACGCCGTCCCTGACTAAAGCAACGTAAAGCATTCTTCATCCCAATTAAACAACAATCGCTGGGATAGTAAAAAAAGAACAGGGGCAAAAACTGTTTATTTGGACGCTGTGCAAACAAAGGTAGAACGACCAGAAAACTCGACGTACGCTATATAAGGCGATATTAATTTCAGTATTTAGTTAGTACAGCTTAGCTAGTTGAGTTCATTTTTTTGTGAATTGTTATTTGAAATCAGCTGTTGTAAATATTTGCTTTTTGCCTCTAAATAAAGTTCTAGAAAGTGAAGTGATAATCAGTTTTTAAATTAATTAAATTAGAACATACGGAGTTTATTGCAATATGTATGTGACTGAAAATGATATCAATATAAAGGAACCAAGAAAGGAATTATGTGTTGAAAAACTGTACGTCCTTATAAATATAAAGAAATTGTAGTTAAAACATTAAAGAATAGTGAAAAATTGATAGCTGTAGAAATAGAGTAGGTGAAAAATACATAAATAAAATAGAACTAAAAGGTATTGCAAATTTTAAAGTCAATAAATACAATACCTATCCAATCATATAAAATTTAGAAACAAGTGCAGGATGAAAATAAAAACATGTTCGAAGCAAACCTCATAAATAAGAGCAAAGACTAGGTGCATCCAACATAAATATTATGTACGAATTCTAAAATCAAAAAAACCAAACCAAAATACGTTCCCTTCTAGAAATTAATTATTTGCAATAAAAACTAATTTGCAGTAAAAACCATTCCGAACAACAAGCCGCAACAAGAGGTAATTCGCGAACATACAATTGTTGGTATAAAAAGGTATTCTATCCTATTTTGGAATTAGAGATTATACACATTATCATGTCATATTCAGACGGAACAGATCTAGATCTACTAGGAGGGTATAAAAGTATATTGTGATTTATTTCGATGTGAATAAGGACAATTATATTTGGTGTAAAAATATGTTTGGAACCCACAGAAAATTCACCACATTTGTCTGGAAGTGGAATTAAGTGGATGTTAAATTCTCAATTTATTTATGGGAACTGCGAGAAGTACGGCGGCTGAAATGGACGAGACTAGCAAAAAAATCTTCAAACGAGTTACCTATAATTTTATTCTGAAAGTGCTAGACAATGTAACTCATTCCTCGAAGTTTTCTTGTACTTCCATCGCCTTGATATGGTTGATCTCACAACTTTTCAATAGCTTTGAAACTGCTGTCATCATCAGGTGAGTGAAAAAAGAAAGAAAGAATTAAAGAAACTCATAAACGGAAGCAAGAGGAAATGCTGGGAAGAATTATGTAGACAGCTGGAAACAGACATATGGGGAAGGACATATGGGATAGCTATCCAAAAGATACAACCTACACCATTGTTGACCCGTAGTACAGAGGAGAAAACAGAAATAGCAAATACCCTTTTTATAAAGACAAGAGGTGAGTGGAAAGAGCGAATAAAAATATCAAGGGATTTACCGCCAGAAGTCATAAAAATAACCTTTGAAAAGATCCAAGCCACAATAAGGGATATATATATATATGTTATATAAGTTTATACTATGAACTTAGCACGAACTTATATCGCAACGACAATTCAACATTCCAGCTGACAGTGACACGTGCGGTGTCATATTACGGCGCCGCCGACATCCGTGAGAATCGAAATGTCAACTTTGCCTATTCAGCATCTTAAAACTTATATATTGTAAAATTTCTCTTCTACTGTATTCATTATTACTCAGAACTTTTGTCAGTTATATTGTTATTTTTTTCATTTCTAGTTTAAAAGTTATTATTGTGTTTATTTAAATAAAAATCTTTTTTAAAAAGTTAATTAATTGAAGTGTGATATAACAAATTGGCGCAGTCAGTAGGATCCGTCAACGTTCCTAGAACACAAGTTTAATTCTAACTGGTAGCGGCGAATTCCTATCCCTCAACGGAGCAAAGAACCTGGAAGAAGTCCCAACTGCGATAAAAAGGAGAACACGGATCTTCCAATGTTCCTGTTGATGTGAGTAGTAGTGAATCGTCTAACGTTTAACGTTTTAAAGAATATATTTGATTGATTTATTTGATATTTGATTTAATTTGATTATTTGATTGATAATTTGATTAATTTGATTATCTTGATTTGAATTGAGATGTTATTTGATTATTTGAATTGAAATATTTATTTGATATATTTTGATTTACTTTTATATAATTATTTTATTATTTCATTTTTATCTACCGTTCTATTATCCAAAATATCGTTTATACTCCATTTACATACATTTGCTTAATAATTTTTACACTATATTTTAATTGAAACCCATTTTACAATCCCTCGTTTATTTTATTCTTTTGTTATTTTTCAACTTGTGTATACTTTTAATTCTAACACATCGAAATGGCACAAGCAACAAACAATGTAGTTTCTGATGAAAGCGAAAATTTGAAGGCGATCAAATCTCCTTGGCTACCTTCATACAGGCATGTAATTGTGCGTACATTATGTCGACTACAGATCAAAAATATCTGCTAGTCATTCATATTAAGAATAAACTTAGGGGCAAAGCGGCTCAGTTAGTCAACTCGAGAAACAGCTTCTAACGCTACATTTCGGAGATTCGCGTGATTTGTTGTCTTTGATTCACGATCTCCAACGCTTGAAACAACTTGCAAACGAGTCCCCTCTGACCTTCTATAATAGGCTCCAGGTTTTGAGTGCGAAAATGCACTCCTGCATTCAAAAAGCGCCTGGACTAAGTAATGAGCAAAAAGAAGCTCAGACTACCCTTGTAGATACGATGGTTCTAAATACACTACTTACCGGACTAGAACCTCGTTTAGGCCAAATAATTCGTGCCAGCAATCCCAAGGACCTTCTAGAGGCACACACTCGAATCAGAAGAGAACTTCAGTTGTCTTACTTCGAAGACCAAAGGATAAATAAATCCACTCAACCTAAGCCCTCTTTTCAGGCTAGGAAACCCGTTCAACCACCGAAATGTTTAAATTGTGGTAGATTAGGCCACCTTGCAGTAGATTGTCGGTTGCGACAGCAAAACAACCCTCAATCTTACAACCAAAATTTTAGACCTAATTTTACAGGGCTAACTCAAACTTCGAGGCCAAATTCACCCCCAAATAATCCCAACCATCAAGGTCCACCATTTCGACCGACAAATTTCCAAAGACCCCCGTTTAAACCAAATCAATTCCGACCGTCTGTAATACAGACAAACCCTCACTATCGTCCAGAAAGGAACCATCATTTCAATGAACACCTGAATACTGATTATCAAGAATATTCAGTAAGCGACTACGGCTATAATACTGAAAATAGCCCATACATTTATGACGATTTTAGTCAAAATCCTGTCGATTATGAAATTGAACAAACTCCAGACGATAATTTCGTTACACCTTTGAACAGTCACGAATACCAGGATTTTCTAGCTCTCCCGAGCCTAGATCAGCCCCCGGATTCAACAACTACCATTTCCGAAGTCCAAACCCAAATCCAAAATTTAAATCTGGAAGATTTCAACCCAAATGCGAATTTCCCGGAACAAGCATTTCTCTAAGTCCTCTTGTAACGGTAAACTCTAAAAATCTTTATTACATTCACGATGCTTCCGAAAAATTTAAACTTCTCATCGATACCGGAGCTGGTATCTCCATTTTTAAAGAACACACCGTTAAGAATTTCCGTCAAAGATTTCCCGAAAAAATGGCAATCCAAGGTATTACGCACGAGAAAATCTCTATTTCTGAATCAACTCTTATTCCATTTGCCATAGGTAACCGTCATAAGGTTTTTATCTACAATCTAGATATTGAGTTTGATGGAATATTAGGTCTTGATTTTCTTGAGCATTACGAATGTATTGTTGACTTAAAATCAAAACAGTTAATAACGAACTTCAAAACTATTCCTCTACATAAAGTCCCCGATCACGATCAACCTAAAACACAACCGACAGACATTCCCAATACTAAAATAGCAAATTGTACTCATAACAATCAAATAACTATTCCAGCAAGACCCGAACAAATTTTCAAACTTTTTAATACTGACACAATTTTATCGACACAAATAATTGACAAAGTACGACTTCCCAACGCAGTTGTACGCGTTAATTCAAAGGGAGAATTTCTGACCTCAATAATAAAGACGAACGCGATGCCTAAAACTGTTAAGTTTTCCTATCTTCACTTAGAACCCCTTGACCATTCACACCCTCTCCTAAATTTAAATACACAAGAATACACAGACTCTCTAAACTTAGACAGACACTTAACTATCAGGGAACAAATTCGTACAGAACACCTTAATGACGAAGAGCGAGAACTTATTACGAACCTCTATTTAGAATTCGAAGATATTTTCTATCTCGAAGGCGATGTTTTGTCCTTTACCAACGCAGTAAAACATTCAATTGATACCAATAATGCCAAGCCCGTTTTCACGAAATCTTACAGATATCCTTAAGTCCATAAAGAGGAAGTGAAAACACAAATTGCCAAAATGCTTGACCAAGGCATAATCAGGCACTCCTCTTCCCCTTCGTCCTCCCCCGTATGGGTCGTCCCTAAGAAACTCGATGCTTCTGGTAAGCAAAAGTGGCGAGTTGTTATCGACTATAGGAAGTTAAACGAACTAACTGTAGACGATAAATATCCTCTGCCCAACATTTCTGATCTCCTCGATCAACATGGTAAGTGTCTATACTTTTCGACACTGGATCTCGCTTCCGGGTTCCCCCAGTTGGAAATCCTCGAGGAAGACATTCCCAAGACCGGTTTCTCTGTTGACAATGGCCATTACGAATTCGTTCGTATGCCATTTGGTCTGAAAAATGCACCTTCTACTTTTCAGAGGGTCATGGACAACATTCTTCTGGGCATCCAGAATGAACGTTGCCTTGTTTACATGGATGACATTATCGTTTATTCACCAACCATCCATGAGCATATGTCCCGTTTGACAGAAGTCTTTAAGCATCTTAGACAGTCAAACTTAAAAATTCAACCTGACGAGTGTAAGTTCTCCGTAAGGAAGTTGCTTACCTAGGTCATCTGATCACCCAAGAAGGAGTAAAACCAAACCCTTCAAAGGTTGAATGCATCCAGAATTTTCCTCACCCCCAAACTGCTAAAGATGTTAAATTTTTTCTTGGTCTCGCCGACGTTTTATCCCCAACTTTGGTAAAATCTGAAAGCCTCTCACGAAACTCCTGCAAAAAGACGTCAAATTAACCTTCAACGCAGATTGCGTTCATTCAACGAACTGAAGCAAGCTCTTGTATCTGACCCTATCTTGATATACCCAAATTTCGAAGAACCATTCCTGCTCACTACTGATGCTAGTGCTTTCGCAATTGGAGCGGTTTCTCACAAGGCCCCGTAGGAAAAGATCTTCCTGTAGCATATGCTTCCGGTACACTCTGTGCTGCAGAAACTCGATATTCCACTATCGAATGGGAACTGCTAGCCATTGTTTGGGCGCTCAAGCACTACAGACCTTATCTTTTTGGGAGAAAGTTTACACTTCTGTGTGACTACCGTCCGCTTACTTGGCTCTTTTCCATCAAAGATCCTGGCAGTCGTCTAGCCAGATGGCGCCTTAAGCTAGAAGAGTATAATTATAAGATAGAATACAAACCTGGCAAGGTAAATCAGAACGCTGACGCTCTTTCCCGAATCAAAATTAACCATTTTAAACAATGCACTGACTTTCTTTCTAAAATAAACATCTTTGCAAATAACGAAACTGACTCAGAACAACCAGACTCCGACAATGATCAAGAACCCGACGAACATGACGAAAGACTGACAGCAGAGTTTAATCATTTGTTCAATTATATAAAACTGAGTCGATAATCGATTACTCGAAAATAGAAACTTCTAAAGCCCAACTCCTAGACAAATCTCACTTTCTTCTGGCAAAATAAACTCAATGACTTGCATGACAAAATCATCGAAGACATTTTCGAAGAAGACCCAAATTTCACTACCGACACACTAAACATTCTAGCCAGCAAATCTGTCCGGCATAGAAAGTATTTAATTGTCCCTTTACCGTTTGTCTCACATCTTTCTAATATCCTCTATAACAACCAAGATCAGTTCGACGAATCCGAAACTTTTTGTATTGAAAACAACGTAGAACTACCGATTCTTGAAACACTATCCTTTATACTTGCAGACAAAGACGTAAAACTTAAAATTTGTCAAAATATCGTGACAAGCCCTTCACAAGACGAGATTCCCGTTATACTGCAGCAGTACCACTGCGGCAAAAATAATCTTCATCGTGGAATTAACGAGACCATCCGACGCATTAAAGAAAAGTATAATTGGAATGGCCTAATCAAAAGTGTAGAGCAATTTATTAAGTCCTGCTAAACTTGCCAAAAGGTAAAGTTCTGTAGAAAAAACTTAAGTGCTCCTTTTGTCATAACTGAAACACCAAAAACGCCCTTCAAACGTATCAACATTGATATTTTCGAATATCCAACTAGAAACTACGCACTGACTATTAGGGATGAACTCACCAAATTTACTCAGGCCTACCCAATTGATGACAAAACAGCTAAAACTGTAGTAAACACCCTCCTAATATTCTTCCAACATTACGGTACACCTCTTCACATCCATTGTGATTATGGACGTGAATTTGATAACACTCTCATAAGTGACCTGTGCGAACTATATGACATAAACCCATCCTTTTCAAGTGTCCACCATCCCAAATCAAATGGTTCTATCGAAAGGTTTCACGCGACTTTAGCGGAAATGATAAGGGCAAATACAGCTGAACATCCGGACGAACATCCATTCAACGTCCTCCCCTACGCAGTTATCTGCTACAACAACACTAAAAACAAGACTACTGGTTTCAGGCCCTACGAACTCATCTTTGGGCACACTTCTAGTAGACCCCCCGAAACAATATACGATCAGGAAAAACTCATTTCCAAATATGTTAGGGACCTTAACAACAGAATGAACCACTATTATAGACTTGCCCGCGCAAAAACCGACCAACAAAAACATAAATCTAAAGTTAGATTTGACAAACCTTTTTCGACTAACCAACCAGAATACAAAGTAGGCGACAAAGTTTACGTGAAAGAGTCCCAGATTAAAAGCAAATCCGAAAACAAATTCAATGGACCTTTTGAAATCACCGCGATAAGAAAAAACTCGGCCACCGTTATAAACTTACAGACTAACCAAATCAGTAAAATTAACTTTGACAGACTAAAACCATATTTTGAATGAATCCCTTCTTTTCAGATTCTGTGGACTGTTTTCAGTCGTGAACCTCCAACAATACTCTCTTACACCCGTTAACAATACAATAGGAGTTTTCTTCCATGAAGAAGGCACACTTAAAATTTCAAACGACAAATGGACATTTCTTGTCTTCAAAGACCTCAGCCCTTTCAGAGGTGCTATTTCAAATAACGACGCCATACTAAACCGAATTTTAGATACAATTAACGAAAACACAACTAATACAAAATCATTTAAACCAAAAATACAAACACATGTTAGCCTCTTGAAACAAATTTCTAAATCCGTTAACTCTAAATATACAAACATCTTCGCTGACACTCAAACTTACCCTACTAACAGAAGAAAACGCGGACTTATTAACGGACTGGGATCAGTTTGGAAAGCTATTTCAGGAAACTTAGACGCAACAGATGGTGAATACATAAATGACTGTGTAACTAAAATTACTAATGACCAACACCAAATTCAGGACTTAGTAAAGAAACAAATATCTGTAACAACCTCAGTCATTACGAGCCTCAACAAAACTTTACAAAAATTTCAATCCGAGGAGAAACTATTCTCGAATAACATTGAAAAAATAAGGCAGTTAATTTTATATATTTCAGATGATCTTGATTTTCATGAATTTCAAATCAATATTTTGGATCTGTGTGAAAGCCTAATGGAGAGTTACATATTTATCGAAAACACTCTCGATAATTTTTTAACTGCAATTTCTTTCGCCCGCTTAAAAATTTTACATAGTTCGATCATAACCCCAGTAGATTTGGTCAATTCTCTTCAAAAGATTTCTCAGTCACTACATGAAAATAATTTACCACTTCCTATTTACAGTTCAAGTGTTGCTCAGTACATTGATTTGATAAAATTGGAAGCTTTTCAAATCAACACCAAAATAATTTTTGTACTCAAAATTCCTTTAGTTGATCCTGAGATTTACACCCTTTACCACCTTTATCTGATCCCAATTTTGGATGATCGAACAGGATTTCAACATATACTTTCAATAAAGACAAAATTTATCGCGAGAGATGACGATTCGTTATTATACACATCCTTCGTAGACCTGGGTGACTGCAAGCCTTTAACTAAACATCATAAGATTTGTTCCAAAGCCATATCACATCCAATAGACAAAGTTGCCATCTGCGAAGGTCAGCTTCTCAGACAGCCAGCCACACTTCCAGCAACCTGCAAAAGTTTGATATTATATGCAGCAGACTATAATATCTAAGAGATTGACGTAAACTTTTGGTTGATCTCGATTTCAAGACCACTGGCCATCACCATCAAATGCAAAGGGCAAGATGTCGTGACACAAACCATATCGACAAATTCAGTGTTGCAATGCATGCTACAAGAACTTCTAAAAATGTCCAAAACATCACATACAGAAACCACCCAGTGGACATTCCTTTCAACTGCTGCAACGGCATGCCATCCGCCAATGAGGTGCCAAACCTGACACCCCTACAGCTACAAGAATTAGATGTACAAGACCTAGATGTTGCCAACCATAAGCTCTCCCAATATTCTAAGGAACTGGAAAAGCTGATGGAACAACCACCCTTATAAAAGCATACGTCCTGGCTCACAATCACAACCACCACCTTAGTAGTAATTGTGATTATACTCCTCACAATGAAATCAATCCAGAAGAGGTTCATGAATACCACTACACTAAGCTCCGCTGTCCAGCACACGCCACCGACAGCACCATCAAACCCTAAGCCCAATGGAAAGCTACATAGCCTCCTGAATCCAACCGACGATACAGAACTCCAGAACTTGACGTAAAAGTTGATGCTGTACCATCAACTTTTTTATATGGATGGGAGTTGTTATATAAGTTTATACTATGAACTTAGCACGAACTTATATCGCAACGACAATTCAACATTCCAGCTGACACAGCGACACGTGCGGTGTCATATTACGGCGCCGCCGACATCCGTGAGAATCGCCATGTCAACTTTGCCTATTCAGCATCTTTAAACTTATATATTGTAGAATTTCTCTTCTACTGTATTCATTATTACTCAGAACTTGTCAGTTATATTGTTATTTTTTCATTTCTAGTTTAAAAGTTATTATTGTGTTTATTTAAATAAAAATCTTTTTTAAAAAGTTAATTAATTGAAGTGTGATATAACATATATATATATATATATATATATATATATATATATATATATATATATATATATTTGTTTTTAAGTTTTCGCGGACACTAAATGTTTTAGGTGGTTTCCGGGAATTCATCCGCGTAGTTGATAACTGATCCCTGCCGGGATCGATGGTAAAATGACGACGTTTAGGCAGAGTCACATCTGCCCCCTTCAGGTCGGTTCGCATAATTCTCGTAGCCTTCTGCTTTCGCTTCTAGTTACTCGAATACTAAGATTTTCTGAAGCGAGCGCGCTGTTATGTAGTCGCGGCTCGGCGCCTATCGGTTGACACCGTGAACGGCTGCGTGTGATTGGCCCTTGGCGCTCAGTGGGCACGGCTCCATCCTGCTGATTTGTTATTTCCGGTTGAGTTGTTATTGGACGGGTACGGGCCGATACGGTGTTTAATAGGATTTTCCAACAATTCGATAAGTTCTGAATTTCATTGCGTGCGTTTAGACTGTGAGGTCTCTTCGCTATTTCAATTGCCTCTCTAACGAGTCTTTATTTCGGGTGTTCTATATTTGCCAGTACTCTGGTGTTCTCAAAGTCTATTCGGTGTGACATCGTGGTGGCGTGTTCCGCAATGGATGTTGTTTTTTCCTGCTTTCTTACAGCATTCTGGTGTTCAACACGTCTAGCTTGAATTCTTCTATTAGTTTGCCCCACATAGGTTTTATGACAGTCTGCACATGGAATCTCGTACACTCCCTGTTGTTTTAAAGGGAACCTCGTCTTCGGAATCCTCAACACCGTGCTTATTTTTCTGTCTGTATTGAAAATCGTATCGATATTGTATCTCCGTAGAATTCTTGCAATACTGTCCGTGGTCCCCTTGACATACGGTAAATAAGCCTTGGTTATTGGTGTCTCATGCTCCTCGTCTGTTTGTCTCGGTTTTGACTTTAGGGCTTTTTGTATATTTCGGTCTGTGAATCCGTTTTGTCTCAGAGTTGTTTTTAAACTGTCCATTTCCTGTTTGATGTTATCCTGGTCAGCTAGCCTTTGTGATCTGGTTACTAAAGTCTTGACGACGGCTTGTAGTTGGACTGGGTGGTGATGAGAATTAGCATGAAGGTATCTGTTGGTGTGAGTTGCTTTCCTATATACTGAATGGCCAAGGGTTCCATCTTGCTTCCTATTTATGAGAACATCAAGGAATGACAGTTGATTGTTGGCTTCAACCTCCATGGTAAATTTTATTTTGTGATGGATGCCATTAAGGTGATCTAAAAAAGTATTGAGGTGTTCCCTCCCATGAGGCCAAATCACAAATGTATCATCCACATATCGCAACCACAAACTGGGTTTAAGAGTTGTTGTTCTTAGTGCCAACTCCTCAAAGTTCTTCATAATTCGCTATAACTGGTGAGAGTGGCGATCCCATTGGAGCTCCTTCCACTTGTTTATATCGTTGGTTCTCGTAAACAAAATAGGTGTTCGTCAGACAGTGCCTTGTTAAGTCTACAAGGTGTTGAGGTGGTTTGTATTTTTCTATTATGATATCCAAGGCTTCGTCGATAGAGATGTTGGTGAAAAGGGACACTACGTCAAAACTTACAAGAAGACACTCTGGTTGTAAGACCGTTTTTCTAAGAATTTCGATGAAATGTGTCGAATTTTTTACATATGAGTCTGCCCCCTCTGCAAACGGTTGAAGTTGTTGGGCTAGGTATTTGGCTAGGTGTTGTGTTGGGGATCCAATTGAGCTTACTATTGGCCTCAAAGGTGCACCTTCTTTATGTACTTTTGGCAACCCATAGAATTTCGGACATCTCGATGAGTTTTCACGCGGAATGAGTTGGAGTTGGAGATTTTTGTCGATCCTACTTGCTTGGTTGTTTTCTCTGGATAAGTTGTTGGGTCAGTAGTAATTTGTTTATATGCTGGATCTTGTAGCAATATTTGAATTTTGTTTGAATAATCCGCTGTATCTAAAATTACAGTCGCATTTCCTTTATCAGCAGGTAGAATGACAAAGTCCTTGTTGAGGCGCAGTTGTTTCAAGGCCTCATTTTCTTCTATAGATAGGTTCCTTTTGGGTGGTTTAGACTTTCTTAGAACATGTGACACATCTTGTCTAATTATTTCAGCGGTGTTGGCATCTAATTTTGAAACTGCTGTTTCCACGCCACATATTATGCTCTCTGTTGGTATGTGAGAGGGATCAATAGCGTAATTGAATCCCTTAGCCAACACGCCAATAGAGGAAGTGTTCAATTGGACCGAAGATAAGTTATAAACGGTTTTATTCGTTTCCAATTGCCGCGAGGTTAGACTGTGACCGTTATTTTCCGAGACAAATTCGTTTTTGGGCTTCTGTTGGAGCTTCAATTTGTTAAATTTTGCCTGATGTTGCATTGTTGTTCACTCTAAATTCGTTTCGGCCCTAAATTCGCTAATCTCATCGAATTTATCCCATATTATCGGGTGGAGTGTATTGCTTACCTGTAGGTGGATATCTAGGAGTTTAATATTAAGAACATCCAAATCTCTTCTGACATCACGTATGGCTTCCCTAAGTAGGGCACAACTAGCTTTCCATAAGATATTCTGTGTTTTTCTGTTGTTCTTCCAGAACTTTACCGTCATGTTTTTCGGAATAACTCCTTCATCGCGGCATCGTTGTAAAAAATGTAGATCGCACAAAAGTTTGCTTCTTTTCGCACGTAATTTCTCAAATGTTTTACACAAATGAAAAGTATTCCCTCCGTAGAGATTCACTATATTTGTTTTTAAGTTTTCGCGGGCACTAAATGCATTAGATGATGTCTATTCGGTGTGACATCGTGGTGGCGTGTTCCGCAATGGAAATACAAACCACCTCAACACCTTATAGACTTAACAAGGCACTGTCTGATGAACACCTATTTTGTTTACGAGAACCAACCATACAAACAAGTGGAAGGAGCTCCAATGGGATCGCCACTCTCACCAGTTATAGCGAACCTTTTTATAGAGAACTTTGAGGAGTTGGCACTAAGAACAACAACTTTTAAACCCAGTTTGTGGTTGCGATATATGGATGATACATTTGTGATTTCGCCTCATGGGAGGGAACACCTCAATACTTTTTTGGATAACCTTAATGGCATCCATCACAAAATAAAATTCACCATGGAGGTTGAAGCCAACAATCAACTGCCATTCCTTGATGTTCTCATAAATAGGAAGCAAGATGGAACCCTTGGCCATACAGTATATAGGAAAGCAACTCACACCAACAGATACCTTCATGCTAATTCTCATCACCACCCAGCCCAACTACAAGCCGTCGTCAAGACTTTAGTAACCAGATCACAAAGACTAGCTGACCAGCACAACATCAAACAGGAAATGGACAGTTTAAAAACAGCTCTGAAACAAAACCGATTTACAGACCGAAATATTCAAAGAGCCCTAAAGTCAAAAGCGAGACGAACAGACGAGGAGCATGAGACACCAATAACCAATATTTACCGTATGTCAAGGGGACCACGGACAGTATTGCAAGAATTCTACGGAGACACAATATCGATACTATTTTCAATACAGACAGAAAAATAAGCACGGTGTTGAGGATTCCGAAGACGAGGATCCCTTTAGAACAACAGGGAGTGTACGAGATTCCATGTGCAGACTGTCATAAAACCTATGTGGGGCAAACTAATAGAAGAATTCAAGCTAGACGTGATGAACACCAGAACGCTGTAAGAAAGCAGGAAAAAACAACATCCATTGCGGAACACGCCACCACGATGTCACACCGAATAGACTTTGAGAACACCAGAGTACTGGCAAATATAGAACACCCGAAATCAAGACTCGTAAGAGAGGCAATTGAAATAGCGAAGAGACCTCACAGTCTAAACGCACGCAATGAAATTCCGAACTTATCGAATTGTTGGAAAATCCTATTAAACACCGTACCGGCCCGTACCAGTCCAATAACAGCTCAACCGGAAATAACAAATCAGCAGGATGGAGCCGTGCCCACTGAGCGCCAAGGGCCACTCACACGCAGCCGTTCACGGTGTCAACCGATTGGCGCCGAGCCGCGACTATATAACAGCGCACTCGCTTCAGAAAATCTTAGTATTCGAGTAACTAGAAGCGAAAGCAGAAGGCTACGAGAATTATGCGAACCGACCTGAAGAGGGCAGATGTGACTCTGCCGAAACGTCGTCATTTTACCATCGATCCCGGCAGGGATCAGTTATCAATTACGCGGATGAATTGCCGGAAACCACCTAAAACATATATATATATATATATATATATATATATATATATATATAACGAATTAATAAAGAAACAGGAATTCCCTACAATCTGGAAGAAGGCTAAAGCAATATTTCTGATGAAGGGCGATAAACCTATGAATGACCCAACATCATATAGACCCATATGCCTGTTGGACGTTATGGATAAGGTATTAGAAACACTAATAAGAAACATAATAGACAAATAATTAGGAGATGAAGGAATTTCAGAAAGACAGTTTCGGTTTCGGAAATGGAAATCAACAGTAAAAGCAGCAAACTGGATTTCTGACAAAGCAAGTTGCACAAGAGCGGACTGGGTGATACTCATCACTTTTGACGTTAGAAATGTATTCAATTCGGCATCATGGAAACGTATTGTTAAGGAAATGAAGAAGAAAAAGGAATAGTGAATATCTAATAAGAATAATAGAGAGTTATTTATCCAAAAGGAGTATTATACTCGGGAAAGAAAAAACGTTAAAAATGAGCACAGGCGTACCACAAGGATCAGTACTACGACGGACGCTATGGAATATATTGTACGACGATCTTCTAAATCAGAAGCTGCTAACTGGTGCAAATACGATAGCATTCGCAGACGACCTGGCACTATATGTGGAAGGGCAAACGCTGACAGACTGTTAACCAGCAAATGAGGCAATAAGAATAATAGGAGACTGAATGAAAGAGCCAAAGTTGAAATGGGCACCGAAAAAGAGCGAGGCGGTGCTACTCAAAGGGTACAAAAATGCATAAAGTGTGAGAAATAATGAAAATAGAAATAGAGGATCTAAATATAACATCAAAACAAGCGTAAAGTATCTCGGTATATATATCTATCACCATACATACGGGACACATATTGTAAATGCTACTGCAAAGCGGTTGATAAGTTAGCAAAACTTGGAAAAATTATTAACAACATAAAGGGACCATCACATGCAAAGAGACGACTACTATATGGAGTGGTACAATCGACACTTTTGTACGGGGCACCAACATGGCACAGAGGTATGAAGATAAAAAGATATAACATGATGTTAAAAATTCAAAGACAGGCGCTGCTGCGGGTAATAAGCGGATATATAATGATCTCGTATGAGGCAACGACAGTTATAGCCGGTATCCCTCCGATCCATCTGACGATAGAAGAACTTAGACAAAATTACGAAAATAAAAAATACAGGGAAAACAGGAATAATACGCTAAAAGAATGGCAAAAAGAATGGGATGCTCTAACGGGAAAAGCGGAATGGACAAAGACCTAGCAAAATGGGCGAGCAGCAAATATAGAAGTACAGATTACTTTATGACACAATTTTTGTCAGGGCATGGTAGTGTCAAAGCATACCCGAAAAGAATAGGGAAAATGAGGGAGAGTAACTGTGATATATGCCAAATTGAGGAGACAATGGAGCACGTGGTTTTTGACTGCAAGGAATAAAACAAGAACAGAAATCACGATTGGTGAAAAGATAATACTTTTTAACGTCATAAAACTAATGATAGAAAGTAAAGAGAACAAAGAAATTATATATAAATGATAAGGAAAATTATAGACGAAAACGAGAAAGACGATTTAAACAGAATGGTGCGATGAAGGCAAAGAGAGGAAGGAAGGTGGCGACGCAAGTTAGAAATAACAGTACCACCACCTTCGGAAACTGCAGAAACAACAAGGTGGTTTTAGTGGGTGTGAGTCCCACACTTTGTCCATAATGGATTTCCACCTTCAAAAAAAGAAAAGTGAGTGATGGGTAATTCAGATTATTGGTCGTATAAATCCCTTAATGCTTTACTTGGGACCCTACCTGGTGGTTGGTTGTCGATGATGTGTAGCGGCAGTGGCTAAAGAAAAGTCTCCAAACGTTTTTAATTTAGAGATTGGGATCGCTAATTATATTTTCGTTCGAGGTTATGTATGCCGTCTGTATAAATTTTGTTTTATAACAGTGCTCTTCCTCTAGAATTACCCGGGCCTGATCTCAGTTCATGATATGCTGTTCGGTCCATTCCTGATTAGATAACCCACAGTTTGTTAGCTCCGCACTTTGAGTAGGCCATTCCGTGTTCCTTAACCCACGGTGATCGCTTTATCTCCCCAATGAGATTTCCACATTCACAGTGTATGAATATTGAAGCAGTATACGACTTTGTTTTTGAAATCATGCTCAAGGTGTTGCTGCTCTTGAAAATCATTTTGATTCCATATCGGTGTCCAATACGTCTAAGTTTTTCCGACAAGTCTTTAGTGTATGATAATAATAGAGTTTCTATTGTGGTTTCCTGTTCCTGCTTAAGTGATTTATCTAGTTCTGCAAACGACTTGTTAATTATGGTTTCCGTATTTCCATTCATCCAATGGTCTTCTCTAGGTTTCATGTGTTCTTCTTTGAGGGCCTTCGTTGTCCTTCAAATATTTTTGGCTCAATGGATTAGTGTTTTTATCCTGCCATTTTTGTTGCTCATGGGTCGTTAGAATTGTGGTGTGTAGCCTTTCTGTAGACCGTTGTTTGGATTCCGGTCCTTTGGCACTTCACATCAAGGAACGGTAGACGTGTTTTTGGGATTCTCCTTTCGGGTTCGTTGATGTTTTGTTGTGTTTTCTCAATTGCGCTTCTGACTTTCCATCAAAATCCCTCCAGCTACAGCGTAGTTAAGATTCTTAGAAAGCAATACTTCCTCAACTGCGGTGAGAAATCTGGTGACAGGTTCAGCACTGTTTTCTTGTTGGTTCTATTTTTCGGCAATCTGCTTATGTTCCTCATTGTGTGTATCTTCCGATTTGTTCTTTTTGGGATTTCTTCCAAAGATGATGGTTAAGTTCTCACCTCACTGACTTTCTTTTCAAGTTTCTTCTGTGTTTAATTTCCTGGGATTGGCGACTTTCCATTTCGTATGATTCTAAGATCCCTATAGCGAAGCGTAGGAACTTTATGCGGTCCAATTCTCTGGTAATCTTCTTCATGGTTCTCTCGTATTCTCTGACTCCGGGAACCCTTCTCTGTAAATGTTGACTGAAAATAAATAATATTAAAGGCACTTTACTGCCCCTTATCTGCCTTGACTCTCAGTCCCTGATAGCTTCTGGTTTTCATCAACTAGCCTCCTTTAAGAGGGTAAGTCCCCAGGCTAGGCAAATGCTGATGGTTGTATGGGAAGAAGGAAGGGGTTAAAAGTAAACAACCAACAATAAATGACACATATATTGAAAATAAAATTAAAAGAAAAAAATGGAAACAATAATACCAACCCACAATGTAAATAAAAGACAAAAAAAAACTTTGAACATTGTTAGTTAAACAAACCGACATAAACAAATGTAAACAAATTATGGCTTTTAACCAACCCAAAAATACTATAATAACTTTATCGAACACAATATTAATTATACCCACTAATACTGGGAATGAAACGAGCAATTCCACCCTAGTTAAGCCCTATCGGTGCCTACTACAATAGGTCTTCCGTTATATCAGCAAACGTTGGTGAGCCAGTTTATCCAACGAATATATGATCATCCGCGTAGTTGATAACTGATCCCTTCCGGGATCGATGGTAAAATGACGACGTTTCGGCAGAGTCACATCTGCCCTCTTCGGGTCGGTTCGCGTAATTCTCGTAGCCTTCTGCTTTCGCTTCTAGTTACTCGAATACTAACATTTTCAGGAGCGCTCACGCTGTTATATAATCGCGGCTCGGCCCCTATCGGTTGGCACCGTGAACGGCTGCGTGTGATTGGCCCTTGGCGCACAGTGGCCACGCCTCCCGCGTGCTGATTGCTTATATCTGGTTGAGTTGTTATAGGACGGGTCCGGGGCGGAACGGTGTGTTATAGAATTTTCCAACAATTCGATAAGTTCTGGATGTCATTGCGTGCGTTTAGACTGTGAAGCCTCTTCTCTATTTCCATTGCCTCTCTTACGAGTATTGATTTCGGGTGTTCTATATTTGCCAGTACTCTGGTGTTCTCAAAGTCTATTCGGTGTGACGTCGTGGTGGCGTGTTCCGCTATGGATGTTGTTTTTTCTTGCTTTTTTATAACGTTCTGGTGTCCATCACGTCTAGCTTGAATTCTTCTGTTAGTTTGCTCCACATAGATTTTATGACAGTCGGCACATGGAATCTCGTACACTCCCTGTTATTCTAAAGGGATCCTCGTCTTCGGAGTCCTCAACACCGTTCTTATTTTTCTGTCTGTATTGAAAATAGTATCGATATTGTGTCTTCGTAGAATTCTTGCAATACTGTCCGTGGTACCCTTGACATACCGTAAATAAGCCCTGGTTATTGGTGTCTCATGCTCCTCGCCTGTTTGTCTCGGTTTTGACTTTAGGGCTCTTTGAATATTTCGGTCTGTAAATCGGTTTTGTCTCAGAGCTGTTTTTAAACTGTCCATTTCCTGTTTGATGTTGTCCTGGTCAGCTAGTCTTTGGGATCTGGTTACTAAAGTTTTGACGACGGCTTGTAGTTGGGCTGGGTGGTGATGAGAATTAGCATGAAGGTATCTGTTGGTGTGAGTTGCTTTCCTATATACTGTATGGTCAAGGGTTCCATATTCCTTCCTATTTATGAGAACATCAAGGAATGGCAGTTGATCGTTGGCTTCAACCTCCATGGTAAATTTAATTTTGTGATGGATGCCATTAAGGTGGTCTAAAAATGTGTTGAGGCCAAATCACAAATGTATCATCCACACATCGCAACCATAAACTGGGTTTAAGAGTTGTTGTTCTTAGTGCCAACTCCTCAAAGTTCTCCATAAAAAGGTTCGCTATTATTGGTGAGAGTGGCGAAATCAAGACTCGTAAGAGAGGCAATTGAAATAGCGAAGAGACCTCACAGTCTAAACGCACGCAATGAAATCCAGAACTTATCGAATGTTGGAAAATTCTATTAAACACCGTACCGGCCCGGACCCGCTTTTGAAAATGTTAGTATTCGAGTAACTAGAAGCAAAAGCAGAAGGCTACGAGAATTATGCGAACCGACCTGAAGAGGGCAGATGTGACTCTGCCGAAACGTCGCCATTTTACCATCGATCCCCGCAGGGATCAGTTATCAACTACGCGGATGAATTCCCGGAAACCACCTAACACATTTAGTGCCCGCGAAAACTTAAAAACATATATATGTATATATATTTTAGATTAACTCTTTTAAATTTAACTTTTTAAAAAAATATATTATCACTAAATACAAATTTAAAATTTTAAACCGGCAGAGTTACGCCTTACAAAAGTTACTATTATGATCTCCGACGAGACCGTAAATTATCAGTCTATTGAAAATTGTCCTGTGACGCCGCCTTCATCTGACAATGATGAACATCCACCAGTTCCTGAAGTACAAAATAATGTTGCAATAGCCGCAAAAAAACGATCAGAATGTCAACGGAAATTAAGGAATAGAGTTACTATAAAAAACAAAAGGATGAAATAGAACGATTACGAAAAAAGGTGAAGAAGTATCAAAAGAAGTTAAGACGTGTAAAAAAGCAGACAATGACTCCGAACTCGAAAGTAGCCGATCTCCTGAAAGATAATAATGAAGAGAAGGTAGAAGAGGTTAAAAAGAAATTATTATTTAGTGAGGTGGTTCAAAGTAACTAAAAAATATATAGAATTAACAAGGAATGATATTGAGAAGAAAATGTTTAGAAAAGTTTTAAGCGGGGAAATAGTCAAAAAGTATAAAGTTTTAGATCAAATTAATATGAAGCCCCTTACACGGTCACCAACTACTCAAAAAAGCTTACTGGATATGACACGGAAGACACGAAAAGACAAAATAAATTTGAAATTGGAGAAAACAGTAGCTGGCTTTTTTGAAGAAGACTGCAACAGTCGCTTATGCCCAGGAAAAAAGGGCAGTATTACAAGGGGTAAAATTTAAAAAACAGAAGAGGTTTTTACAGGACTCATTGAAAAATCTGTATTCGAGGTTTGTAGAAACAACAAATATTAAAATAAGTTACGCAATGTTTTGTCGCTTCCGTCCTTTTTGGGTTGTATCTCCAAAAGTAAATCAAAGAGAAACCTGCTTATGTGTTACTCATGCGAACATGGATTTAACCTTTACTTATTTAAAACGTGCAAAAGTAATAGATTTTTCAAACCACCAGGAAATTTGCTTTTTGTTTGAAGGGAGAGACAAAATGCTTTGCTTCTCTTTCTGAAAATCTAAATCATAACGTACCTGTTATCTGGGCTCATCTAAGACCTATAATGGAACTACTGCCGGATTCAGTAGAAACTGTTCATTTTTTAAGCGATGGGCCAGTAACACAATACCGGACCAAAGACATGTTCTACTATTTGGCCTGTCAATTGTCTGAAGCGTACCCCAACATAGTAGATTTTACATGGAACTATCATGAAGCTGGGCACGGTAAGGGAGCTCCAGATGGAATAGGAGGGACTTGCAAACGAACAGCCGACAAAATCGTCGCATCGGGAACCGACATTCCTAGTATAAATGAACTTCTCAAGGCATTAGATGAACAGGTCGTGGCATTAAAATTTTCGTCATACCTGAAGAGGAAATTCATTTACAAAAGAATATTATTGAAGACAATAGATCGCTTATCAAACTTTTTGTGGCTGAAGGTTCACCAAGTACGAGGTAATGTCTTTACAGGTCCAAAGTTGAATATGAAGAGCCTTAGTTGCTTTTGTTCTAACTTTTGTAGTCACTTCAAATTGGGTGTAATCACTTATGCATACAAACATCCTGCCAAATTCGATGCTGCTGAAATATACCCAGAGTCTGATGACGATACACACAAAATATGTCTCCCACGAAATATTACAAATTCGGATGTTGCAGTTGATAGCAATTATAGCGCCAATATGCCTTCATGTTCAAATTCTATCGATGATACAAGGTGCAGATATAAAAACGGTGATTTTGTACTTGTACAATGTCAGAATAACAATAGAGAGTATAGATATGCAGGTGTGTGTTCATCTGATTTTGACGAAGAGGAAGGAGAGATCTTAGTGACCTTCTTGAAGTTAAGTTCTAACAATGGAACTCTTTTTAAACTAGATGATAATAATGTCGCAAATGTAAAATGGGAACAAATCATTAAAAAATTACCAGTGCCCAATATAGTCATGCAGGGTAATAGATTATTTTATAAATTTCCGAAGACAGTGGAAGTATATGAAAAGTAATTGTTAGTGTTTAAGAAAGCATTTTTTCTTTAATAATATCGTTTTAATTTTAAGTGAAATGTTGATTTTATAATGAAAATATATTTTAGTTTTTTCTTGAAGAAGTAATAAGTACAAAGAATTAATAATAATGATAAATGTTAAAGTCTGGTATCTTTAATGGAGACTGATAGGTTCAACCTACACTTTAATTCTGTTATTTTATTTTTAAAAAGAGGTTTGACTTTTTATTTACTTATTTTGTCTTAATATTTAAATTAAGTTTGTATTCGGATCTCGTGATAAAATATAATTTAAAAAAGAATATGTAACACTTGAGACTGATAGAACTTAATTAATTAACATAATAAAAATGAATAAATAGCAACTTTTATTGATATATTTTATTTAACATATAAAATACTTATAGGATGTCACTTCCCTGTCTCAATTTGTCACTACTCTGTCCATGGTGTCACTCCCCTGACTACACATTTTCCCCTGGGGCCCGTAAAACTTAAAAAAAAACAATTTATCTTCTGGCCCATAACATTATATATACACACACATTATGAAGATGTGCGATATTTAATACTAATTAAAATACATAACTTTTTCTCAGGGACCACGAAAAATACCTTTATTATATATTCACCCATTTAGTATTTATACAATTCAAGACGTGATAAAATCTACAATTTAGCGTCTACAGAATTATACTGAGAATTGTCATATCGTTAACGTAATATGATATTGCGAAATAGTAAATGATACGCTTCTCACGGATACTTGCTGAGTAAGCAACACGTGTGTGTATGAATTATGATATAACAACTCCCATCACAAATGAAAAGTTGATGGTATAGCATCAACTTTTTGAAATAACATGAAAATGTAATATGATATTTAAATGAAGTGAAACGCAAAACCTTAGCAATTGTCTGAAATAACTTAATATCTAATAATTCATAAAAATAATAATGTCAAAATAAAGCATGAACATGATAATAAGCAAAATACGATAAATTGGATAATAATATAAAATAGGTTACGAATATAATGATAGAACGATAAAAGTAAATAATAATAAAATAATATTACAAATAAAATAGCCCAAATATAATTTTAAAATCGTGAATACTTTATTAAGCAGTTTCTTTCAATTCAATGTATTTTTCGGGAATGTCCAAAGTCGGGGGAAGTTTTGGAATTGAGTGCCTAAAACTTCTTTTGGTCGCTTGTGGCGTTTGTTGTGCAGAAGGGTTTCTTCTTTGGAGCCGTAATTTCTTATGCATGGTGCGGTATATGAAGTAGGCAGCCATGATTACTATAACTGCAATGGTTACATATATGAACCATGAGATATTTTTTGTTATAAATGGTTGATTGATTAAGTCATCTAGGTCTCTAGAGTATTGGTCGACTTTATGACTGGCTATATCTAATTCCTCAATATTAAAGGTTTAAGTTATGGGACAGTGATTTTGTCTGGAATAGTTTGGCAGCAGTTGTACGGAATGTACACCGGACGAGAATTATCGGTAAAGTTTAAGATTTTTCGATTTTCTGCTTGCACTTTTGTTATACCGATAAAAGCACTGCACTCCGAGTAGAGTCTAAGAATAGAATTTTTATTAATTGTTATTGTTTTAACGTCCGTTTCCGCACAATTAACTGTGACTCGTAGGGGTTCTGAAATTATTATGAGCCACGTATTAGATTCGATTGTTTGCACATTATAGCCTTGGCTGAAGATATTAGAGCTTTTACAATTTTCCGGCACGTTTTTAAAGTTTTTCAGTAATTGGGTTTCACATAGGGCGTTTGTGTCTATGGGGTAAGCGTATAATTCGGAACATAGTTTTTCGCGAAAGTTTAGGGGTTTACATGCACTAAGGTCTTTTACGGGGATGTACATCAAAGAATCATCATTCCTCGCAATGAATTTTTGAGTAAATTGAAGTATATGATGTAGGCCTGTTCTATCGTCATAGATAGGAATAGGATAAAGATGGAAGGTGGTGTAGGGTTGTTGTTCAACGAGAGGTATTTTGAGAACGAAAACAAGATCTGAACGTGTTTGGAACGCTTCGAGGTCTATAATTTCCAAATATTTGGCAACATTTGAATATCTTACTGGAAGTGGTAAATTGTTTTTAACTATATTTTTTCCTGTAAGGCGGTTATCAAATGTTCTGGCGTTAAAATTGATGTATGTATTATTTTGAGCCTGGCAAAAGTGATAGCGTTCAAAAGGCCATTTAGGTTATCCTGTAAATAAAGGTAATTTTCCATCAATTCTTCGCATATATCTAAAAATTAAAGTTTAGCTTGAATATATGCTTTTTGTCTGCGAGGTGAATGATTGTTCTTCTTATTCGGTTAATGTCTTCGTTGAAGGTCTTTTCATCTATTTGTAATTTCGCAATGGTCTCATTAAAATTTTTAATAACTGAAGTTGTGATGCTCATTTGATTTTTCAATTTGCAATTGTTTTTTATTCAAACTATTAATGCTCTTTGTGTAAAACTCGCCGTCCGAGGCATCTAAATTACCTGTTATAGCTTTAAATAACGTTCCGGCACCGTTTAATAATCCGCGTTTAAATCGTTTCGTGTCGGAGTATATTTCTGAAAATTTCTCTTTAAGAAAGTTACAGATTTGTGTTAGCAAACTGATATGAGTTTGTATTTCAGACCTGAAATTATTCATAGAATGTACATCGAGACTTACTGTTTCAGTTAAAATGTCAAGTAATCGGATATTGGTTGTAAAAGCGGGTTCTAGTGCTGATAAGTTGCGGTGGGCTAGAAGACTCCAGTTGTGGTTGAATACGACGATCCTTGTTTCATCATGATAATATACCCCAAGTGTGTTGTTTATTGGTTTTAGTTCGAAGTGTGATATTGCTGATCCGAACAGCAAGAAAAATCTGGAACAGAAATTAACTTTCTGAATAAAGCTTTGATTAGTTGCTAAGTTTAGGAGAGTTGCGGAACTGTTATGGAGTTCCAAAATTTGAAAGGGTCCATTGAATTTATTTTCGAGTTTATTTTTAAGCTGCCATTCTTTGACATAGACTTTGTCGGCGATTTGGTAATTTGGAACTTGGAACTCCTGTTCGTTCGCGTGCAATTCTGTAATAGTGGGATATGCGATTATTGAGGTCACGAACGTATTTGGAAATTAACTCTTGTTGGTTATAAAGTGTTTCGGGGGGTCGGCTGGATGTGTGGCCAAATACAAGTTCATACGGTGTGAAGCCATGGGTTTTACTGGTTGAATTGTTGTATGCTATCACAGCATAAGGTAAAATGTTGAACGGGTGTTCATCAGGGTTTTCTGATTTGTGAATCCTTATCATTTCTAGAAGTGTCGAATGAAAGAGCTGAAGTGAGCCATTGGACTGTGGATGTCCTACACTGGAAAATGACAGTTTAATATCAAAAAGTTTGCAGAGGTCCTTGAGTAGGGCATTATCAAATTCTCTGCCGTAGTCGCAGTGTATGCGAAGGGGTGTTCCGTAATGCTGGAAGTAAAGTAATAAAGTGTTGACGAGTGTTTTGGCTGATTTATCGCCGATAGGGTAAGCTTGTGAAAATTTTGTAAGTTCATCACGGATAGTAAGTGCATAGTTTTTAGTAGGTACTTCGAGGATATCGATGTTGATTCTCTCGAAAGGTTTCCTAGGAGTTTCAGTAATTACAAGTGGATTATCTAAGTTTTTACGATACGCCTTTGTCTTTTGACAAATATCACAATTTCTGATAAAGTTTTCTACATCTTTAGTTAAACCGGGCCAATTAAATTTTTGTTTGATTCTACGAATTGTTTCGTTTATTCCGCGGTAAATATTACTTTTGCCGTTGTGAAATCGGTCGACTATCACGGGAACTTGATTTTTTCGACAGTTTGTGTAACATTTTGACAAATTTTCCATTTTATATAAGTGTCTGCGAAAATAGAGGAGAGCACCTCTAATATGGGTAGGTCAATGTTGTTCTCTATGCAATAGGTTACTTGAGGTGTTAAGAGGTTTTTGCTTTTGTAGAGAGAGACAAATAATACCTCGTTAATAATTTCCGGATCGGATGGAATCGGTATGATAAAGTATTTTCTTTTTCGTACAGTTTTACTTGAATAAACGTTGATGCTAAAAGTTTGAAAGTCTGCATTTTCTTCAAAAATGTCAAATATTTTGTTGTGAAAGTCCTGGAGATTTGAATGTTGCGGGAGTATAATGATGTTTTTATTTTCTTTATCGAGAAGTTGACCGTTGGAAAATTGAGTTTTACTGTAATCTATCAGGGAAATAGTTTGGTATCTTTCCAGAAAGGTTTTGAATTCGCGAGAAATAAACTCGGGATTCATTTCATTTTCTTCGTCTTCGGAAACGTCGCTGTCTGAATCTTAGTTAAGTGGTAGTACTTGGTGAGTAACGAATTCGTGTTTGGATTGAAATTTGTTAAAGTTATTGATTTTTATACGGGATAGGGCGTCTGCGTTTTTGTTGATTTTACGGGGTTTCTATATTATCTCATAGTCATACTCTTCAAGCTTGAGTCGCCATCTTGCGAGTCGGCTACCTGGGTCTTTGATGGAGAAAAGCCAGGTTAACGGGCGGTGATCGGTGATTAGTTGAAACTTACGGCCAAAAATTAGCGGCCTGTACGTTTTGACAGCCCATACAATAGCTAAGAGTTCTCGTTCAATCGTTGAGTATCTAGTCTCCACTTGACATAAAGTTCTGGAGGCGTATGCAATAGATAGGTCTTTACCTATCCGTCCCTGTGACAATACAGCACCGATTGCAAAAGCGCTTGCGTCTGTAGTTAAGACGAATGGTTCATTGAAGTTTGGATATATTAGTATTGGTGTTGAAGTCAATGCCTGTTTTAATTCGTTAAAGGATTTAATACACTCTGAATCAAATAGGAATGGTGTATCTTTTTGAGGAAGTCTCGTGAGGGTTTAGAGATTTTTGCAAAGTTTGGGATAAAGCGCCTGTAATAACCGGCTAATCCCAAAAATGACTTAATTTCTTTTTGATTTTGAGGATGAGGGAACTTTATTATACATTCGACTTTATTAGGATTTAGTTTTACGCCATCGGGAGTGATGAGGTGTCCTAAATATGCCACTTCTTTGCGAAGGAACTCGCATTTATCGGGCTGGATTTTTAAGTTAGATTTTCTAAGGCGTTTGAAAACTTCTGTTAGTCGAAGGGTGTGCTCATGAATTGTGGGCGACAAGACAATGATGTCGTCCATATAGACAAGACATCTTTCATTTTGTATACTTAGAAGTATATTGTGCATGACGCGTTGGAAAGTGGAGGTGGCATTTTTTAATCCAAAAGGCATTCGGACGAATTCGAAATGTCCATTTTCTACGGTAAATGCGGTTTTCTGGATATCTTTGGGTTCGATTTCGATTTGATGGAATCCCGATGCAAGATCGAGAGTTGTGAAATATTGGCAACGTCCAAGTCGATCTAATAGATCGGAAATATTTGGAAGAGGGTATTTGTCGCCTATGTTCTGGTCATTGAGTTTGCGGTAATCTACGACTACACGCCATTTTTGCTTACCGCTTACCTGAAGCATCAAATTTTTTGGGTACGACCCAGACTGGGGAAGATCAGATGCCTTGGTCAAGCATTTTAGAAATTTGTGACTTAACTTCTTCTTTATGGATATGGGGATAACGATAGGACTTAGTAAATATTGGTTTGCAATAGTTGGTATCGATGGAGTGTTTCACTTCGTTAGTAAATGTCAACTGGTCACCTTCTAAGTAAAAGATGTCTGAGAATTCGAGACAGAGTTGAGTAATAAGTTCGCATTCCTCGTCATTTAAATGTTCGAGGCGAAGTTGGTTGATTATTTCGTTTCGTCTATCAATTTGTATATTTCTATTTTGGAATTTGTTAAAACTGTAAACATTGTCCGTTTGTAAAGGATCTAATATTATTTTTTCGAAAATGAAGGTTTTTGGAATGGCGTTCGCGTTTTCAACGGATGTTAAAAATGCGCCGTTGCTGTCAATTTTTACTATGGCGTTTGGGATGTGAACTTTGTCTTGTTCGGTTCCTATTAGTACAGCATCAGTATTTTTCAGGTTGCTTTTGAATTTACAGATTTTTTCGGTTCGTGGTTCAATAGTTACCATATTAATTTGAGTTATTGAAGAGTTCATTAAATTTTGGTTTGGTGGAGTAGAGAGTGTCGAATTAGGGTTGATAGTTTCGTTAGTTACTTTGTATAGAGGTAGTGACTTGAAGTTGGTTATAAGTTGTTTATTTTTAAAATCGATTACGCAATCGTAATGCTTTAGAAAGTCTGATCTTAAGAGTCCATCAAATTCTATATCTAAATTACAAATATAGACTTTGTGGGGATCGTTGATATTGAAGGGTACGAGAGTTGATTCATTAATTAAAATTTTTTCGTTTGAGTCGAGTACGTCGAGCGTGCGAGATGTTAGCTGAATAACCGAAAAAAGTATACTATACTATCATTGAAAAATTATTGAGTTTAGTGTGAGTATATTACCTGAAGAACCTACTACAAAACTGTGAAATAAGTTTGTTGATTAATTATTCCATATATCGAAAAACCGATAAATAAACAAATTAACCTATATTCTGCCGGAAAGAAGATTGTTTTTTGGGTGTTTATAGTCCGGTACATTTTTGTGTTGATCACCAGTGGTGGAGATAGTTAGAATTTTAGTTAAATAAAAATGGCAGAAGTAGAATGCATAAAGTGTAAAATAAAATCTACTCTAAAGGACAGTAAAAATCCTGTGATTTCCTATGACGCTTGTAGAAGATATTTTGGTGGAGAGTGTTCAACTCTGAATGCTTCGGAAATAAGATGTATGCAAATTCAGAAAAGGACACTTATATTCAAGTGTCTCCAATGTAGACAAGGAAAAATGTCAAAAAATGTAGATTAAATAGTTCTTGAGCACATAAAGGCAATGTATGAAAGGCTTAACAGAATTACTAAAAAACTTTTCAGCTGAACTAAAGAACATACAAAAGGAACTGCACACCAAATTTGAAGTTCATAAAAAATTTATTGTGGATGAAATAACTTCTGAAGTACAATTATTAAGGTTTGATAATAGCTCTGAATATTCTAGAGGTCTACAAAATATACAGGAGGAAATGAGAAATAACTTACTACAGAGTAAAAGGGAGATTGTGCAGCAGTTAGATAATGGGATGCAATCGATAACACTAAATAAAATGTCTTACTCAAACGTTGTTCAGACAAAGAATAGAACTACTGATGTATTGGTTGTCAAGCCAATAGAGAGTCAAGATAGCAGCAAGATCAGAAGTGAGTTGAAGCAAATAATTGATCCGAAGGAACTAGATATTGTGGTAGAAAATATTAAAGACACCAAGGGGGGTGCTGTTGTAATCAGCTGTGGTAACAAGAAAACGAAGGATAAAATTAAAGAAAAAGTTGAAAATGAGCTAAATAATTATAAAGTAGAGGAGGGATTATTAAAAAATCCTAAAATCGTAATTAGAGGAGTAGAAGAAGAGTATGTAAATTGCCCTGATCAACTCATTTTAGATTGTCTAAAAGAGCAAAACGAATTAAATTCGGAAGAATTTGTGGTCGTAAAAAAATATAAACAGGCTGAAAGGAGAAATTATGGGAATATAATACTGGTTGTAAAAAATGTTGAATTAAAAGAAAAAAATTGTAATGAGGGAAGATTAAATATAGGTTCAAGGAGATGTTTAGTTCAAGAATTTTTCTCAGTAATAAGGTGTTTCAAGTGTGAAAGATGTGGTCATATCGCTTCCAAATGTGAAAATAGTGATACTTGTTTTAAATGTGCTGGTTCTCATAGGACAAGTGAATGCAGATTTCAGTTTTTAAATGTGTAAATTGTTTTGAAGCAAACAAAAAATTTAAGAAATCCCTAAATGAAGATCACCAGGTAACTGATCAAAGTTGTGCGTGCTATAAGCGTATGGTTCATTTGGAGGCTAATAAAACAAAAACACAATAGCAACTACAAACTATTGAACAGATAAATAATAATAGTCAACAACTCATGCCTTCAAAGGATACTACTCGCTTACTACATTTAAATTTAAACAGTATTAGGGCTAAATATTTAATGACTGATGTATTATTAAGGGATCTGGATGTTGATATTTTTTGCACATCTGAGCATTTCTGTAAAGAAAATGATATTAGGCAGATGTATTTTCAGGGTTTGATATTGGCTAATTACTATTGTCGTAAGGAAAATGTTGGGGGGGGAACTGCCATTTTTGTAAAAAATGACATTAAATTTGATAAAATTGATCCTTGTATTGTTCAAGTTGAGAAAGACTTTGAATATTGTTGTGCAAATATTTACTTGCAAGAATTTAATTCTGTAGTTGTATATTTATATAGATCACCAAGGGGAAATGTGGAAAATATTATGATGCATAGGAGATATGTCATCATCTGCGGAGACATTAATATAGACTTTTTAGTTAATAGTGAGAATAAATTACTCTTGGAACAGCTCTGTGTGTCTTATGGTTTACACCCTAGAATAAATGAAATTACCAGACCAAATCCTAAAGGAGGGGGATCTCTTCTTGATAATGTATTCACTAACATTTCAGAAGATATTTCACAACTGAAAGTAATCCAGTCAGTGATATCAGATCATTTTAGCCAGCTAGTTGAAATATTTAGCAATCATAAACAAATCCGACCAATAACCAACAAAAGACGATTTTTTACAGCTGAAAATATATCTATATTTTCTCAAAAATTGTATTTGGAACAATGGGATAAGGTTTATTTGGCAGAAGATGTAGAAACTAAATTTAAAATTTTTTATAACAATCTTTTTTATCACTTTGATATATCATTTCCATTATCGAATTGTAAAAGTCTAAACAATAAGCAAAAGTCATGGTTAAACGATTAAAACAACAGGTTGATGATTGGTATAAACTTTATTTAAGTACCGAGTGTGAGAATATTCTTGAAAAATTTAGAAAAGAAAGAACTGCTTATAAAAGATATCTATCCGATCATAAGAAAGTCCAAAATGATAACATAATTGCAAACTCCAAAAATAAATCGAAATCAATGTGGGGTATTTTTAATAAAATAACTAACAAGAATAGGAAAGGGGAGGATATAAACTTAAGGGTTAATAACGAGACAGTAAGGGATCCCAATTGAATAGTAGATTTGTTTAAGACACACTTTAACTTGAGTAATTCTGAATATAAGGGCTATATAAAGCAGGAGCTAGTTGTGAATTCTATTTTTTGGATACCGACAACAGATAACGAAATTTTTAATATTATTAATGACTTGCAACCAAAATTTTCTTATGGTGTTGATAATATTCCATCATTTATTATTAAGAAAGTAGCTAAGTATATATCTACCTTTGTCTAACATTATTAATGCATGTTTGAGTACTGGTTTCTTTCCAGATGAACTAAAAATTGCAAAAGTAATCCCAATACATAAGAAAGGAACCAAAGTAAATATAAATAACTACAGGCCAATTTCAATTCTGCCAAGTATTTCTAAGATATTTGAGAAGGCAATCTATAACAGAATAATTTCCTATCTGAACACGAATACAATTCTATCAGATACCCAGTTTGGGTTTCAAAAGGGGAAATCAACAGATTTAGTTATATACGAAGCATTGACGTTTATATCAGAGAATTTGGATCACAAAAATATACCTGTAGGTTTATATTTTGATTTGACAAAGGCGTTTGATATGGTTAACCATAAGCTGTCGTTGGAAAAAATGGAAGACTATGGAATAAGAGGTGTGTGTCTGGAAATCCCGAAGTCAGATCTTACAAATCGCTATCAAATGGTAAGCCTAATTAATAATGGGTCATCATACTATTCAGAGAAAATCCTGATTCAGCAAGGGGTGCCACAAGGATCAATATTGGGTCCACTGCTTTTTCTATTATATGTAAATTCTCTTTCTTCATCGCTGTCTACTCAGTATAGTAGACAATTTCAATTTGCTGATCTCACATCAGTCATTGTGGTTCATACAGATATGAGAAAAGTGGGCCAATATTCCACTAGTATAGCTGGTAAAATGAAGCAGTGGTGTGATGAAAACTTATTACAATTAAACTACTCTAAAACGGGCCTCCTTAGTTTCACTGTGAATAGAACTTACCTTAAATCGCCTTATGTAAAACTGAACAATAAGCCAATACCTGAGTCGTCAATAAAGTTTCTCGGTCTATAAATTGATTCCAGGTTGTGCTGGAATGAACATGTTAATAAATTAGCCTCTTTTGAGATACCTTAGGCAACAAATGTCTCTGACTTCATTAAAAGTTTATTATTTTACTCACATACAGAGTATAATTACATATGGTATTTCTGCTTGGGATTCAAGTTCCACTGCAATCAAAATATTTACCTGGCAAAAAAAATCCGGCGCATGCTGGGGTTGAATTATAATACTTCATGCCGGCTACATTTTAAAGAACAGGGATTATTAACAGTACCCTCACTGTATTTTCTGCAGCTAATTTTATTGTTTAAAAAACAACCGCTTTTGTTTACTACTAATGCCGACGTTTACACAGGAGAGATGCATATGCAGACAAGGCAAGCAGGGGAACTCAGAATTCCAGGACACAGGTCAGTGTGTTTTGAAAAGAGTACTCACTACAGAGCGATAAAAGCGTTTAGGTCACTACCAAATCAGATATCCAAAATTCATAATAATAAAAAAATTCAGAAGTTCTGTCATTGTAAACTTAAAAGAGAAAAGTTATTATAATTTTGAAGAATGGGTACTTTAAGGTTGATTGTAAAAATCGAAATAAAATTGAATGAGTGATATAATTTATACTTTAAGTCATTATGACTGGATTTGTTCTTTTGTTCCGTTTGTGTTCTTTCTACTCTATTTGTCTTTCTTTTTTGTGTACATACTGTAACTTTAGATAATATCTCTGCTGTAATTTGACGTTGCTATGTCTGTTATTGATTTATGGCAATAAAGAATATTATTATTATGTAATTTCTTGAATTACGACATTTTCTTGGAATCTGTTAGAGAATCTTTGACAGCTTTTCGGGTTGGAAAATAGAATGTCCTGCACCTGTGTCGATTAAAAGTTTGTAAGAATTGGAAGCATCAGTAATATAAAATAAGTTTTTCGAATTAACGGATAGGAGGGGTCTACAGAAACTGCTGTTCTGTCTTGAAAGAGTTGGTTTGAACTTCTTGTAAGTTCAGGGATTTCATTTGAAGTATTGGTACTTCTAATTCGGGTGGTTTCGAATTCTGGAGGGGTTCGCGAAAATTTCGGTGTCTTGGTTCGTCTAATGTTGGTTCATAGGAGG
Source organism: Octodonta nipae (assembly GCA_034190945.1). NCBI lineage: Eukaryota > Metazoa > Arthropoda > Insecta > Coleoptera > Chrysomelidae > Octodonta > Octodonta nipae. Next base: position 64,340,073 of record CM067220.1, read on the forward strand.
GATAGTTTGCATATTCGTCAGTCACTGTTTCGTATTGTTCATCGGGTACGAATGAGTAGTTTTCTGAAAAGTTGTATTGATGAGGGTCGTCACTCAATTGATAATCATACCGGTCATATTGTTGTTCATATGCGGTATCTTAATGGTCGTATGGTTCATAGTATTCGAGATTGTTTAAATGATGGGTTCTTTGCTGTCTGAAATAATTGGGGTTTGGTCGATAAAATTTTGAAATTGTGGACGGAAATTCTGTCCAGGAGGGTTTTGTTGTCTCATTCTTTCCTGGCATTCGATATACGTATGCCTTGAGCGTTTGCAAAAGGAGCATTGTTTAATATTTGAAGGAATCATCGGTTTACGGTTTGGAGTTGGTGGTTGTCTGACGCCTTGAAACGTTTGGGTTTCTAAATGGTGTAATTGTAATTCGCGCTTAATTCTCGATACAGCGGTTAATATATCGCGAGGATCACTAGCTCGTACGATTTGTCCTATCTTGGGTTCTAAACCGGACAGTAAACTATTAAGGGTCGCTTTGGGCTTGTTTCTCTTTTGTCGTAGGCACTTGTTCGTTTACGGAGGCTAACATTTTAGCTAAATGCGTTTGTAATCTAGTTGCGAAAGTTTGTTTGTCTCATCCTTTGGAGGTCTTGCATCAATGCCGATAAATCGCTCCAGTCGCCAAAGTGATTTTTTAATAATGTACTGATGTCTAGCAAATTATCCGCGTTACGCGAGTTTACTAATTCTGCGGCTCTACCGCGAAGTTTTTTTTTTAATCTGTAGCACTACTAAGGTAAGTTGATTGTCTACAGCCATGCTGCAAGCAATATTGCAGCTTGTTATAAAAGTGTACAAGAAAATTGGATTTCCTTCATACTCTGGCAAATAGCAAAAATGTCAGATAATTTGTAGGGCTCAACCTTGCGCTCTTGTTTCCGGCATAATGTATTAAAATATTTTTGAGATGTTGCAAAATACAGAATTATAGATGGAATTATAATTCGTTCAGAATTTGTTGATGGTGTTGGTATGGGTTGTGGGAGATCAGTAACGTGTAAAGCAGTGTGCGAATATTTGTGGATATTTAGTATGTGAAAGTTTCAAATGTTAAAAATTATCACGATAGAAAATCAACATCAATGAAATAAAATATATGCAGTTCAATATTAATCAAAGTAATAAAATAATAAAAATCAATGTTATAAAATAATAAAAATCAATGTTTATTAAAATGATCAAAATAATATTTAGTGATGATTCGTTTCAGTACTTACATGTAGCTTCCAAGCATTTGATTTGTTTTGGGACTAGTGCACCGGTGAGCGTCCTCTAGGGTGCGGGTTCCCTGATGCCTTTAGCCTCAGTTGGTGTCGCCTGCTTTTGTCCTTAAATCTAGGGTCCTTAATACTAGGTCTGGCAATTGACGTCTGTTGGCTGGTACACTGGTGAGAAGTATGTGCGTGTTCCTGGTGTCCTTGGCATTCAGTTGCTGTCGCTTACCGTGGGTTCGTTTGTTTAACGAAGAATTAGAATTCACCACAATTTTTAGGAATTGCCTAAACAGTGTGTCTAAACAATCCTACTGACTGAGCCAATTTTTAGATTAACTCTTTTAAATTTAACTTAAAAAAAAATTATTATCACTAAATACAAATTTAAAATTTTAAACCGGCAAAGTTACGTCTTACACAAGTTACTATTATGATCTCCGACGATACCGTTAATTATTTAGTATTTAGACAATTCAAGACGTGATAAAATCTGCAATTTAGCGTCTAGAGGATTATACTGAGAATTGTCATATCGTTAACGTAATATGATATATATATATATATATATATATATATATATATATATAAACAAGCTAAAACAAAACCAAATTTAAACAATATCCCACGACAAGAAAACAGAATGTTTGCCGTTCATTCCTTTTATCGACTCAGGGAGTCAGATGAAATCTTTACAAGTTCACGATCTAGCTTTGCGTACTCCGACGCTACTTCGTCCCTATCACGAGGTTTCTTCCCGGCCGTTTGCTGGTCTAAGAAACCTCTATCCTGGATTCAGAATCTGAACCTATAAATCTACGGACAAACACAGGTTTTTGGGACTAACACTCCTCGGTTAGGAAAATGTAAAGGTACTCACCGGATGCGAATTATCCTTTAATCCCAAAAGGTTTACCCGTGAATCAAAAGAAAATATACCTCACTAACTTTATAGCTAGCTAAACACTTTAAAACTCAAAACACACTCTCGACTCTCGCGTTTCCCGTCCCTCGGCGATAAATTTTATAACATCTCTTTAATATACTTCCTAGCGCCCTATTTGGACAAGTGAAACGTTCCTTTCTTAGGAGTCTGGTTTCCACCCTCTGTATGTCCCCTAAATCCGTAACGCCACTTACGACTCCCTTTCTTGAGTTCTGGCCCCGAACTAGTCTGGAAATTCTCTGGACCTTTTCCTCGTGAACCTTGGCCCCTCCCATATGGGTACCATCTTCGCAAATAAGTTAAAAACAAAACCCCCTTCTCCGTGAGTTTTTTATTGTCCGATTGGCTGTATCTTCCGCCATTAACCGACTTGTCCTACGCATGTCTCTTCCGAATTTAAAATTTTAGAAGAAACTTTGGCAACACAGTTTGTGTCGACCTGGTTTTTAGCACGTACAGGATTTCAACTTTTTACTTACCCTGAATCGACAAAAATACAAAACGGAACGATATACATAAACTATTCATTGTTTAAATAAAATTATTATAACATGGAAAACGGGTTAAGTTTCACAATATATGCAAGTGGTATACATTGTGTGAAATTTCACAATGTTTGCGACATTTTTCATATTCTGCAATACGAGCGGAATTTCCTATACGACGCAAAAGCCAAGTCGGTTTCTAGTTCACTTACGTGATAAAATATTAAATGACATCTATCTGCTAAAAAATAAAGAAAAATTGGCCTTATGTCCTCTTGTAAACATCCTCGGGATGTTACATCATTCCCCCCTTCGAAAAATTTAAGGCTCAGTAGCCTTGAATTTTCCTGAAAAATTCCAAAACTTTTCGACCTCCACTCGTAAAGCGAAATTTTCATTACAATTTCTGTTGTCGCATTCATACTTAAGTCTATTGACAAAGTTGCACTTGTCCGTTAGAATTTTTAATTGGACGCACTCCACACACACACACGATGCTTTTGTAGACGCTGCATTTTCTCCCTATCTCCACTACTAACGCTGCCAATTCACATCAGCTGAGACGAGGTAGGTCAAGATTAGTTCAGAGGGTCACTTGCAAACAATTAGTCATACCGCAACACAAGGTTGGAGACAACATGGTTGAAGTCCAAATTGGGCACTACTTTTGAGAGTTTACATTGTCTTTATAAATTATACGTTTTACGCCACAAGTAAAAGTTTGTTTTGAAAGTTCTTTCACTCGTCCGTGGAAATGTCTAAAATATCAGTCCAATGAGGGGCGGACGGTTTCACGAAACTGACGTTAGTGAACGAATCGGTCGGCCGGCTCGGAACTAGCAATATTGCTGAGGAGTGCTGGCGACGGGGTAGAGGCTTGGGCTGGATAGGACTGCTCGTAACACTGGTTGCTGTATATCGGTGGTGCGGGCTTCCTTGACTTCGTGGTTTAGAGGGGTTCGGCCATCGCTATTTGGCCCAGTTTCTTCGTCTGATTTGGGGCCTCGACTACTCTTCATATGATGCCTGTGTAGTACCCATATGGTTAAAGTATTCCATATGCTAGCCAGAAGGGATAGTCCCCCCACCCCTACTGTATGGTAAATCTCAGTAGCGTTGAGAATTACACCTATAATATTGTTACGAAATTTACCCAAAGCCGACCATGTTTCGTTTCAGTACAACAAACGCTTTGAGATAAAAAAAAGGTTCTCGAAAAGACTCGGCAGCGGAAGGAGTGATGATTGATTTTGCGAGAATTTTCTATGCTGGTCTTATAAAGGAAGCAGCCACGATGGAGAGTTCAGATATACCGCGGCGACTAGCGTATATGGGAATGTTATTGTGATATTTGAATCAGCTGTTTTAATGTGAATAAAGTTCTAGAAAAGTGAAAGTGAATATTAATTTTATAATTTTAATTTTCAACCCACGGACTATATTGCAATATGGTGTCAGAAGTAAAGGATTAAGTGCAGTTAAAATCGTAATTTGATTTATGGAAACTCGTAGCATGGAGAAGATGGACGAAGCTACCAAAAAAATAGTCAAACAGGTTACGGAGGGACTAGACGGAAAAATAGCCCAGATTCTAGAAAAACGTGACAAGAAGGAGAAACAACATCAAGAAGAAATTCAATAAAGGTTAGTAAAATCTTTTGATGAAAAACGTAAAGTAGAATTAGAAAACCTTGTTACTACGATGAAAAGCGAACAACAAAATTTAATGGAAGGATTATTCTCGAAATTTGTAGAAAAACAAGATCAAATTGAATTAAAACGACAAAATAATTTTAAAGTATTTGAAGAGAAACAAGAGTAAATTGAATTAAAACGACAAAATGAATTTAAATTATTAGAAGAAAAACGACAAAATGATTTTAAAGTATTTGTAGAGAAACAAGATCAAACTGAATTAAAACGACACGAAACTGAAGAGAAAAGACAACTGCAATTTGAACAATTAATGCAAATAGTAGCACAACTTAATGAAACAGTTAATGACAGAATGCAAATAGTTGAGTCAGACATAAAAGAAATAAATGATGACATTCAGACCATAAAAAATACGGTGGACACTCTTGAAACCAAAGTAGATGACCTCGATTCCATCCAAAGCCAGGTAAAGTTTGAAATCAGTTCTATTCAAAATACAGTTCAAGATAAAATCAGTTCCATCCAGAATAAGGAAGAAACAGAAATCAAAAAAATACAACAGGACTTACAGCGAGGAAAATACCAGCACACCGTGAGTACCAAAGGTTCCGTTAGCAAACCACCCACATTTGATAGCAGCTTATCCTGGCCCATGTATAAACGACAATTTGAAGCCGTGGATACAGCTAATGGATGGGATAACCAAGAAAAATCCACGTCTCTGGTAATTTCGTTAAGAGGTCCGGCCCTAGAACTTCTCCAAAGCATTTCAGTCGATGAACAAGGCAATTTCGACAAGATCATCGCCATCCTAGACAAAACGCTACGACAATCAATCCTTGAGTCAGGTATACCAAGTCCAACTGAGTGGAAAAACTCAAAAATCCGGTGAAAGCCTCCAAGAATTCGAAGCAGAGATTAGACGGTTAGTACACTTGTCCTACCCAGACCTGCCAGAGGAAACGAAAGACCAATTGGCCACCCAGAGTTCCATAAACGGCATCAGAGATGTGGAAGTACAAAGAAATTTAAGACTGAGTGGCGTCAAGAAGAGTAATGAAGCTCTACTTCGGGCTTTGGAAGTAGAGGCCGTCATGAACACGTCCAAGCCGAGGGTCCGAGCAGTTTCCTTCAACCAGGAAGAGTCAGAATCACCATTTCAAGCGCTGCTGGCTGGTCTGAACAAAATATTAGTACGATCACAAAGAACTGGCACCAGAAGGGCATGTTACCGCTGTGGACGGACAGGACACTTCCAACGTGATTGTCGAGTGAGGCCACCTGCACGATCATCGACCAGGGATAACCAACAGAACAGCCACATGTCCAGGGACCGTCAGCCAATCAGCATAAGGGGGCGAATGCTGACTGACCCTCCACCAGCCCCCAAAACGTTATCCATCCGGGGATTTTGCCGAGATAGCGGCAGCCTAGTCATCATAGGCACCATCAATGAGCGAGCAGTTACCATCACCATCGATACCGGCGCCGCTATGTCCATTGCCAAGTCCAGGGTTTTGAGAGCATCAGAAATTCGGCCAGTTACCAATAACATCCAGCTCAGAACAGTCACAGATACAGCTACAGATAGGGTACAACATGACCCGGCATAGGGTCCTGGTAGCGAATATTGAGGACGATTTTATACTGGGAATGGACCTAATTAGCCAGCATGGATTTATGTCCGACCCGAGATATGATGTTCTTCGGTTCCTAAATTAGTAATTTATATTGACAGTGCCCGTCAACACATCAGTCACCCCATAAAAATTATGGCAAAGTCTTCAACTAGAATTCCCGGTCGAACGGAACAGATTATTCATGGGCAGTTAGGCAGCAATCCTGGGAGCTGCGTTGGAATGGTGGAGCCCGTACACTCAACTCATGACTACTTAGTTGGACTGAGATATACCAATCAGAGTCCTGAATTTGTCCAACAACGACATCAGAATTGCCAATGATCAAGAGATAGCTTGTTTCGAGCCAGTAGAGACCATCATCAATTGCGAAGAAGAGTACCAGACGTGGGTGAAGGAGACAGGGCTCAGTAAAGAGTTCCTACAACAGTTAGCTGACCATTTGACACACCTGACACCAGAGAACAGAAGAAAGCCAAGCAATTTATCACAAAGCACTGGCAAATTTTTAACAGTCAAGATGGAACCACCGGCCGCACCAACATCATCCAGTATCGAATAGATACCGGAAAGGCTCAACCCATCAGAATACCACCTAGACGACTACCATTGGGGCAACAACAGGCAGTCGAGGAAAACATCGAGTCCATGTTACAGAGTGGATTTATTGAGCCATCCATTAGCTCATGGTCTGCTCCCGTCGTGCTAGTTAAAAAGAAGGATGGAACCACCCGATTTTGTGTGGATTAGAGAAAGCTGAATGACGTCACGAAGAAAGACAGCTATCCACTACCCCGAATCGATGACACTTTGACCACACTAGCAGGCTCCCGTTGGTTCTCCACACTAGACCTAAAAATTGGATATTGGCAGGTTGGTCTACACGCAAACCACAGAGAGAAGACAGCGTCTCCACCTGTAAAGGGCTGTTTCAGTTCACGGTCATGCCCTTTGGGTTATGTAATGCACCCGCTACATTTGAGAGGCTAATGGAGTATGTACTGAGCGAGTTAAGACGGAGGACTTGCTTAGTATACCTCGACGACATTCTAGTCATGGGTGAGACATTCGACGACCATCTGAAAAACCTGGACGAAGTATCCTCCAGAATTAATAATGCCAACCTGAGACTCAATCCGAAGAAGTGTTCCTTGTTCCAAAAATTAGTAGAGTTTTTGGGCCACGTAGTGTCCGAGTCAGGACTCCGCACCAACGAAGGCAAGATAGAAGCCATCCGTGATTGGCCAGTTCCAAGAGACAAACATGAACTCCGGAGCTTCTTGGGCCTCTGTTCATACTACCGGCGTTTTGTTGAGGGATTTGCCACCATCGCTGCCCCTCTACATCGGCACACCACTGAGAAAGAGACCTTCCATTGGAATCAGGATTGCGAAACATCATTCAGGCGACTGAAGGCAGCACTATGTTCCAGCCCAATTCTAGCCTTTCCTACGCAGTCCGGCAAGTTCATCTTAGACACCGACGCCAGCAATACAGGTTTGGGGGCCGTCCTATCCCAGGTGCAAGATGGTGAAGAGAGAGTGATCGAGTATTACAGCCGTGGATTCTCGAAACCGGAAAGAAATTATTGCGTCACCAGAAAAGAATTTCTTGCAATAATAAGGGCTGTAGACCATTTCCACAAATACCTCTATGATCGTCATTTCTTAATCCGAACTGATCATGCCGCACTCAAATGGCTGCTGGACATGAAGACACCGGAAGGACAACTGGCCAGATGGATGGAGAAATTACAGCAATACGACTTCAAGGTAGAACACCGTGCCGGCCGTTTGCACAATAATGCCGATGCCCTATCCAGAAGACCCTGTAGAGCGGAATGCGGACATTGTCTGAAGACGGAGCAGCGAGATGGTATCTCCATCAGGCAGATCCGAGTGCAGGCCAATGAAGACTGTACAACGGAACAGTGCATCCAAGACCAAATGGATGATCCAGACATCGAACCAATCTTGTCACTCAAAATGAGAGGGTCACCCAGGCCACAATGGGACGAGGTACTAGATACTCTGGCGTGCTGAAGTCGTTATGGGCTCAATGGGACTCTCTAAGAGTAGACAATGGAATGCTCAAGCGAGTTTGGGAAAGCGCTGATGGACGAGAAACCAAGTCCCAACTGGTAGTTCCAAAGAAAAAGGTACCAGCCATCCTGATCGAAGTACCTGATGGAGTTACCGGAGGCCACCTGGGCATGAATAAAACCCTAGACACAGTTCGCCAGCGATACTACTGGGTGAACTACTTCGAAGACGTCAGAGCTTGGTGCCGCAAATGTGCCACCTGTGCGGCCAGTAAGGGCCAGGAGAAAACCTGTCGAAAAAATCAGAAATCCAAGGTGTCAAGCGACCCGTGCCGAGGGATGGATGGCCGTGCGTAGTTGGTCTAGAACGGAGCCTCTGAGATAACAGGTGACCTCAAAGAGTAACGCAGCCTTAGTGGGGTAAGGGCGCTCTGCCCCACCGGACAAGCAAAACGACCCAACTCGTGGGAATAGTATGGATATAAAAGAATACAATAAAAAATCTGATGACAACAAGAGCAAAGAGCAAATGACAGACGCAAACAAGGTTACGAATAGACAAATAAATAAGATAACGAGTACCCAAAGAAGGAACTCACTAGATAGTCAACTGGCGTACACGAAAAATGAAATAACAGGAGGTAATGCGAGCTCGAGTAACGCAGGCGGTATGGCAAACAGAACGGTGATGGATCTATTGTGGGACGATGAAGAGGCAAAGTCCACAAAGAGAAGGCGTAGTCTTGCAGATGAAGACATGGCGGGACTAAAATTGGCGAAACTCGTTTCTGACAAATTAATGTTCAATAAAGTAAGAGGATACATAAATGCAATTGATACAGAAACCAGGGCACTAGGAGGGTTAATTATGACTAACACCAACACCAAGGTTGAGATTAAAGAAGAAGCAAGAAGGTTAAGAAGTATTAGCAGCGCGCTTATGACGGCCGATATGATAGCACTAATGGGAAAAGTAGAAGATTTATTTGGGTCGAGGGACAGAAAGGAAGATGTATCGAAAAAAGATATGGGTACTCAAACTTCGGAGACAGTAGAAGAACACCTACAAATGGAAATTGAGAGTTATATAGATGACAATATGAACAAAGAAGACCTAGAAGAAGTACTACAAATGAGATTGTCAGAAGATATGTTTAAAGTTCAAACAGTGAAGGAAGAAATAACGCAAAGTGCGGAGGACAGGGCGTTAATAGCAGATTACATGCAAAAAGATAACAAATTAATATCAAGAAAGATAGGGGAATCGAGTAAAGTGAGAAACTATATAAGACTAAATAAACTAAAGGAATCGGAAATAATATTCAAAAAGACATTTGGGACAATAGGAATTGAGTAGCAAGAAGAAACAGAAGAGCAATATAATTTTTACGCGAACTATGCAGGCGAAGACGACAGATATATTAGAAATGGAAACAAATTTAGAACGTTAGTGAACCTCAAAAGATGTGTATCAAAAAAGAAATTAAGGAGATACATATAGCCATTATTGGAACGGAAGAAAGAACGGGAAGAAATAGAAAGCTGGTACACTGCGCCTTCAATGACTATGAAGGGAAAGTAGTGCTCCATGAAAAAATAGAACAAAAAAATAAAGAGAGAAATCCGGAGTACGAAGCTCTTATAATTGATGCAGGGGAACAGACATATGCAGACCTGGTGAAGCAAGTCAAAAACACATTAATCAATAAAGGGGCAGGAGACAAAATTAGAACCATTAGACAAACTAGAAACGGTAACATACTAATCGCGACATAAAAAGGAAAAGGAAATGCGGCTCCTGTAGCAGAAGTGCTAAAAGGAGCACCCGGAAAGATGCGGGTAAGAAACCTGGCCGAGGAGAAAAACAAGAAGAAGGCGGTCAACATTGTCAATCTGGACATCACAACGTATAGAGAAGACCTTGAATTGGAACTTAAGACGGAACTGGAATGCAAGGATTTAGAAGTCAAAGCTCTTAGACCGCAAAATGGTGGTATGCAGATGGCAACTATCTTAGCGGACGAAAAGACAATTGAAAAACTGTTAAAAATGAAAGAGATTAGGATAGGGCTGACAACAGGCTTAATTAAAAGGAAAAGAGAAATGCAGACATGCTTTAAATGCTGGGAAAGTGGACATGTGGCCAGGGAATGCAAAGGGGAGGATAAAATGGACTGGTATAGGAACTGCTGCAAGACGGGCCACAAAGCAGCTGATTGCGGAAACGAAGAATACTGCTTTAAGTGCGAATCGAAAGGACATAGATATAATGATGGAAAATGTAGAAACAGGAAAAAATAGCAACTAAACAGAAATACAGAAGAAAGAAAAGATGCAGATTCGGATAATGCAAAGTAATCTAGGAAGATCGGCGAAAGCCCATGATGAGGCTAACGAAGTAGCCCTCAAAAATAAAATAGACGTAATAGTAGCTAGCGAGCCAAACATAAGAATAATTAGAAAAAACAGAAAATGGATCGTAGACAAGCAGGAAAGCATAGCTGTCGAAACTAGGAATAGAGAGACGGGTATTGAGAATACGAGACATATAAAGGTTTCATAGTTATTAAACATAGAGATGTCAATATAACATATTGCTATATTTCTCCAAATATAACAATAGAAGAATACAGAAGTAGGATAGATGATATAGCACAATCACTAAGGAAATTACCACGGAACAAAATCATGGTATTGGGAGACCTCAACGCAAAATCCCCGCTATGGGGCGCTCCTAAGACGGATGCTAGGGGAGGAACAATAGCCGAATTGGCTGCTACATACAATTTAGAGATATTAAATAACTGCAACCCAACTTTCGTTAGAGGTAGTACACAAACACACATAGACGTCACCAAGTGTTCGAGCAACATGGTACGGCTCATTAAGAAATGGGAAACCATAGACGAAAACATATTTACCCACCACAGATATATCCTGGTCCATTTACAAGAGGGGGGAAAATCGAGAGAAATCCTTAAAACAAGAACACAATATAACATCGAAGAATATGAAAAAATGTTTAACACAATAACCGGGAAAATAAACAAAGAATTGACACCAGAAAAAATAACGACAGAAATCAAAAAATGCCTGAAGGCCAACAGAAGGCTGATAAACAGAAAGGAAAACAGAGAAATCCCATACTGGTGGACAGCTGAAATATCGGAAGCTAAAAGAAAGTGCGTAGAGATACGGCGGAAAATCACAAAAGAAGCAAAGAAAAAGAGAACAGAACTACCGGATATGATGGAGGAAATGAATAGGAAAGAATTAAAGAAACTCATAAACGGAAGCAAGAGGAAATGCTGGGAAGAATTATGTAGACAGCTGGAAACAGACGTATGGGGAAGGGCATATGGGGATAGGGGATAGCTATCCAAAAGATACAACCGACATCATTGTTGACACTTAGTACAGAGAAGAAAACAGAAATAGCAAATACCCTCTTTATAAAGACCAAAGGTGAATGGAAAGAGCGAATAAAAATATCAAGAGATTTAGTACCCGAAATAACAGAAGAAGAATTTAAAATAGCAATTAAGCATATCAAGATGAAAAAAGCACCTGGACCAGATAATCTACCGCCAGAAGTCATAAAAATAACATTTCAAAAGAACCAAGCCACAATAAGGGATATGTATAACGTTTTAATAAAGAAACAGGAATTCCCAACAATCTGGAAGAAGGCTAAAGTAATATTTCTGAGGAAGGGCGCTAAACCTATGAATGACCCAACATCATATAGACCCATTTGCCTGTTGGACGTTATGGGTAAGGTATTAGAAACACTAATTAGAAACAGAATAGACAAAGAATTAGGAGATGAAAAAATTTCAGAAAGACAATTTGGGTTTCGGAAAGGTAAATCAACAGTAAAAGCAGCAAACTGGATTCGTGACAAAGCAAGGGGCAACAGAGCGGGCTGGGTGATACTCATCACTTTTGACGTTAGAAATACATTCAATTCGGCATCATGGAAACGTATTGTTAAGGAAATGGAGAAGAAAGGGATTAGTGAATATCTAATAAGAATAATAGAGAGTTATTTCTCCAAAAGACGTATTATGCTCGGGAAAGAAAACACGTTAAAAATGAGCACAGGCGTACCACAAGGATCAGTACTAGGACCGACGTTATGGAATATATTGTACGACGATCTTCTAAATCAGAAGCTGCCAACTGGTGCAAATACGATAGCATTCGCAGACGAGCTGGCACTATATGTGGAAGGGCCAAACGCTGACAGACTGGTTGAAAAAGCAAATGAGGCAATAAGAATAATAGGAGACTGGATGAAAGAGGCAAAGTTGAAATGGGCACCGGAAAAGAGCGAGGCGGTGCTACTCAAAGGTACAAAAATGCAGAAAATAAGAGAAAAAAATAAAAATAGGGGATCTAAATATAACACCACAAAAGAGCGTAAAGTATCTCGGTATATTTATCGATCACCAAGGTACATACGGGACACATATTGTAAATGCAGTAAGCAAAGCGGGTGATAAGTTAGCAAAACTTGGAAAAATTATGAAAAAATAAAGGGACCATCACATGCAAAGAGACGACTGCTTTATGGAGTGGTACAATCAACACTTTTGTACGGGGCACCAACATGGCACAGAGGTATGAAGATAAAAAGATATAAGAACATGATGTTAAAAATTTAAAGACAGGCGCTGCTGCGGGTAATAAGCGGATATAGAACGATCTCGTATGAGGCAACGGCAGTTATAGCCGGTATTCCTCCGATCCATCTGACGGTAGAAGAACTTAGAGAAAATTACGAAAATAAAAAATACAGAGAAAACAGAAATAATACGCTAAAAGAATGGCAAAAAGAATGGGACGTGCTAACGGGAAAAGCGGAATGGACAAAGAAACTAATACCAGACCTAACACAATGGGGGAGCAGCAAATATAGAAGTACAGATTACTTTATGACACAATTTTTGTCTGGGCATGGTAGTGTCAAAGCATACCTGAAAAGGATAGAGAAAATGAGGGAGAGTAACTGTGATATGTGCCAAATTGAGGAGACAATGGAGCACGTGGTTTTTGACTGCGAAAGATATGCAAGGAATAAAACAAGAACAGAAACAACGATTGGTGAAAGGATAACACCATCTAACGTGATAAAACTAATGATAGAAAGTAAAGAGAACAAGGAAATTATATACAAATGGATAAGGGAAATTATAGAGGAAAAGGAGAAAGAAGATTTAAACAGAATTGTGTGATGAAAGAAAGGCAGGAAGGTGGTGACGCAAGTTAGAAATAACTGTACCACCACCTTCATAAACTGCAGAAACAACAAGGTGGTTTTAGTGGGTGTGAGTCCCACACTAATTTGAGTGATAGACTCTAAGCTCAAATTGTCCATAATGGATTTCCACCTTCAAAAAAAAAAGTAAGGGCCAGAAAACCCGGACCAAGGGCAGAATGCAGTAGTACAATGTGGGCGTTCCATTTGAGAAAATGGCCATCGATATCGCTGGTCCGTTTCCCGAGTCTGAGAGGGGGAACAAATACATTCTGGTCGCAATGGATTACTTCAGCAAATGGCCTGAGGCATATGCGATACCCAACCAAGAGGCAACCACGGTAGCGACGGTGCTAGTAGAAGCAGCAGGTTTGGCGTCCCGATGGAATTACATTCAGACCAGGGGCGTAACTTCGAATCGAATGTATTCCAGAAGGTCTGCACGATGTTGGGGATCAGGAAAACGAGAACAACACCATTACACCCACAGTCAGACGGAATGGTGGAAAGATTCAACAGGACCTTGGAACAACACCTATCCAAGGTCGTCAGCAATAACCAGCGCGACTGGGATGAGCATATTCCCCCTATTCCTGTTGGCATATCGCTCTGCCGTACATAATAGTACTGGCCTGACCCCAGCTAGGGTCCTATTCGGAAAGGAGCTGCGATTACCCTGCGATTTGGCATTTGACAGTGACCGGATGAAGACGCGATACGACCTCAAGGCCAATTCAGTCGGGTTCCAGGAGAGGGACAAAGTCTGGCTGTACAACCCCCACGGAGCAAGGGTAAATCCCCAAAGCTTACACCCGCCTGGGATGGTCCATCCGAGGTGGTCAAGAGGCTTAATGACGTCGTCTACCAGATCCGTCGAAACCCCAAGGCTAAATTGAAGGTGGTTCATTTAGATCGACTCGTTGCCTACCATGGAGGGGATGTTTCTGATCGGGACGATCAGCATTAAAGGGGGGCAGTGTTACGAAATTTACCCAAAGTCGACCCTGTTTCGTTTAAGTACAACAAACGCTCCTCAGGATTAAACATTTGGATCGTAGACACCCCTTGATCTGCGGTGCTAGCTCCGGTCAGTTTTCTGACCATAATATTTTCGATAGCTTTTCTTTCTGTACCAAACATCAAAATGCGTTGGACATTGGTTGTTTCTTCCCTGGTGTACATTCCCTGTTCGCCTAGCGGTAAGATAGGGGTGAAATTTACTAAGTTCCCCACTTCTACGGTCAACTCCTGTGGACGCGTTTTTATCGTTAGGAGGGGTGCCATTCCAATCCATATTTCTCCCACATAGTATAGGGGTGGGGTGAGGCTATTATAGTCAATCTCTTCGGCTACATCCTGTATGACTCGAGTCAGTGGAGCTAAGAACTTAGATTGATTATTTATTTCTATGGATAGTTCATTATAGCATCTATCGGTACGTCGGAGCCTTACTCTCTTTGGAACGCATCTCATGATATAAAGGCCTCTCCTTAAACTCGGCCTACATACCCTTCTTCCTTTTTAATCAATTGACTCACCATATTTGGAACGATATGTGCCATTACTAGTCGATTTTTCAGCATGTGCCTCTGCAGTAGACATCGACAATGAATCGTGTTGGTATATAAATTTTCCAGGAATCTCTTAAATGTTTGTTCTATATACAGGAATTTACTGTTCACGTACGCCGTGAGTTCAGTGTTTTAAATTAATCTAATAGACGAAGATAGTCCCACAGGTTTCTCAAGAACCAGTGTTCTTGGGTACTCGGTTTGCCAGGCCTCAATTTTACACATCGTGACTTTTTTAGACATCGTTACTGCGAATATTTTCCCTACTTGTTCCACGACCAAATATTTCTCTTTAGTGTTAACATTTGTTATCACCTCGGCCTCCCCTTGATATAGCGGGCTTATCTGTTCTTCACATTTTTGCGATAGTTTGGTGTCCCATACTGCTTCCCCTGTTAAGGCGTCGAAACAATATCCTGCCAGAAAAGCGCAGGTAAGCCGCCCGTGGAGGCTGACAAGGTCCTCATTTAACTGGACCATGGCAGAAAAGTCACTAATGGTGATAGTGACCATGGCGACTACTACAACGTCTTGCCATACTTGTCCCTTTTCTTGGTACGTGGTCCCCTTACAGCTTCCGGTAGCATCTAGGTGTCCTACTGTGGTGATGGATGCTGTGTTGGAGGAATTGGGCTCTATGTCCCCAATCGTATGATGGTACATCTGATACGTTCCGAACAGATGGATATCGTGGCACTTATCGGCACCGATTTTCTGAATAGAACTAATCAGTCCTCCCGCAACCATAGAATTGTGACTGTGCATCCCGCAGTGGGTGATCACTCACGTCACTTCGATTAGGCAAGTCTGTACCCGAGTCAATTTAACATCGTCCCTTTGTACTACTTGTATGCGTATTTTGTCACTCGCGTACGATACTTCCGGCATTGGACATTCGGCTACGTCTCGGAGAGAAATCGTAGTCAGTTCGGCAGTTGGGTCATTGCAGTCATAGGCGATTAGGCCTCATGCTTTTTTGTCCTAGGGCATTAGTAGGAGAATTGTTATGGGTACACTCGAACCATAGCGTATACCTCTCTCATGGTTGCTGCTGCGCCGCTCTGCTTCAGAATGGTACTGTTTTCCTGCGCGAGAATGACATTTGATTAGCATTTACTTATCTACATACCTTTTTTTTGAAGGTGGAAATCCATTATGGACAATTTGAGCTTAGAGTCTATCACTCAAATTAGTGTGGGACTCACACCCACTAAAACCACCTTGTTGTTTCTGCAGTTTATGAAGGTGGTTTATGAAGTTATTTCTAACTTGCGTCACCACCTTCCTGCCTTTCCTTCTTCACACAATTCTTTTTAAATCTTCTTTCTCCTTTTCCTCTATAATTTCCCTTATCCATTTGTATATAATTTCCTTGTTCTCTTTACTTTCTATCATTAGTTTTATCACGTTAGATGGTGTTATCCTTTCACCAATCGTTGTTTCTGTTCTTGTTTTATTCCTTGCGTATCTTTCGCAGTCAAAAACCACGTGCTCCATTGTCTCCTCAATTTGGCACATATCACAGTTACTCTCCCTCATTTTCCCTATCCTTTTCAGGTATGTTTTGACACTACCATGCCCAGACAAAAATTGTGTCATAAAGTAATCTGTACTTTATGATATTTGCTGCTCGCCCATTGTGTTAGGTCTGGTATTAGTTTCTTTGTCCATTCCGCTTTTCCCGTTAGCACGTCCCATCCTTTTTGCCATTCTTTTAGCGTATTATTCCTGTTTTCTCTGTATTTTTTATTTTCGTATTTTCTCTAAGTTCTTCTATTGTCAGATGGATCGGAGGAATACCGGCTATAACTGCCGTTGCCTCATACGAGATCGTTCTATATCCGCTTATTACCCGCAGCAGCGCCTGTCTTTGAATTTTTAACATCATGTTCTTATATCTTTTTATCTTCATACCTCTGTACCATGTTGGAGCCCCGTACAAAAGTGTTGATTGTACCACTCCATAAAGCAGTCGTCTCTTTGCATGTGATGGTCCCTTTATGTTTTTCATAATTTTTCCAAGTTTTGCTAACTTATCACCCGCTTTGCTTACTGCATTTACAATATGTGTCCCGTATGTACCTTGGTGATCGATAAATATACCGAGATACTTTACGCTCTTTTGTGGTGTTATATTTAGATCCCCTATTTTTATTTTTTTCTCTTATTTTCTGCATTTTTGTACCTTTGAGTAGCACCGCCTCGCTCTTTTCCGGTGCCCATTTCAACTTTGCCTCTTTCATCCAGTCTCCTATTATTCTTATTGCCTCATTTGCTTTTTCAACCAGTCTGTCAGCGTTTGGCCCTTCCACATATAGTGCCAGCTCGTCTGCGAATGCTATCGTATTTGCACCAGTTGGCAGCTTCTGATTTAGAAGATCGTCGTACAATATATTCCATAACGTCGGTCCTAGTACTGATCCTTGTGGTACGCCTGTGCTCATTTTTAACGTGTTTTCTTTCCCGAGTATAATACGTCTTTTGGAGAAATAACTTTCTATTATTCTTATTAGATATTCACTAATCCCTTTCTTCTCCATTTCTTTAACAATACGTTTCCGTGATGCCGAATTGAATGCATTTCTAACGTCAAAAGTGATGAGTATCACCCAGCCCGCTCTAGTGCCCCTTGCTTTGTCACAAATCCAGTTTGCTGCTTTTACTGTTGATTTCCCTTTCCGAAACCCAAATTGTCTTTCTGAAATTTTTTCATCTCCTAATTCTTTGTCTATTCTGTTTCTAATTAGTGTTTCTAATACCTTACCCATAACGTCCAACAGGCAAATGGGTCTATATGATGTTGGGTCATTCATAGGTTTAGCGCCCTTCCTCAGAAATATTACTTTAGCCTTCTTCCCGATTGTAGGGAATTCCTGTTTCTTTATTAATTCGTTATACATATCCCTTATTGTGGCTTGGTTCTTTTGAAATGTTATTTTTATGACTTCTGGCGGTAGATTATCTGGTCCAGGTGCTTTTTTCATCTTGATATGCTTAATTGCTATTTTAAATTCTTCTTCTGTAATTTCGGGTACTAAATCTCTTGATATTTTTATTCCCTCTTTCCATTCACCTCTGGTCTTTATAAAGAGGGTATTTGCTATTTCTGTTTTCTTCTCTGTACTAAGTGTCAACAATGATGTCGGTTGTATCTTTTGGATAGCTATCCCCTATCCCCATATGCCCTTCCCCATACGTCTGTTTCCAGCTGTCTACATAATTCTTCCCAGCATTTCCTCTTGCTTCCGTTTATGAGTTTCTTTAATTCTTTCCTTTTCCTATTCATTTCCTCCATCATATCCGGTAGTTCTGTTCTCTTTTTCTTTGCTTCTTTTGTGATTTTCCGCCGTATCTCTACGCACTTCCTTTTAGCTTCCGATATTTCAGCTATCCACCAGTATGGGATTTCTCTGTTTTCCTTTCTGTTTATCAGCCTTCTGTTGGCCTTCAGGCATTTTTTGATTTCTGTCGTTATTTTTTCTGGTGTCAATTCTTTGTTTATTTTCCCGGTTATTGTGTTAAACATTTTTTCATATTCTTCGATGTTATATTGTGTTCTTGTTTTAAGGATTTCTCTCGCTTTTCCCCCCTCTTGTAAATGAACCAGGATATATCTGTGGTCTGTAAATATGTTTTCGTCTGTGGTTTCCCATTTCTTAATGAGCCGTACCATGTTGCTCGAACACTTGGTGACGTCTATGTGTGTTTGTGTACTACCTCTAACGAAAGTTGGGTTGCCGTTATTTAATATCTCTAAATTGTATGTAGCAGCCAATTCGGCTATTGTTCCTCCCCTAGCATCCGTCTTAGGAGCGCCTCATAGCGGGGATTTTGCGTTGAGGTCTCCCAATACCATGATTTTGTTCCGTGGTAATTTCCTTAGTGATTGTGCTATATCATCTATCCTACTTCTGTATTCTTCTATTGTTATATTCGGAGAAATATAGCAACATGTTATATTGACATCTCTATGTTTAATAACTATGAAACCTTTATATGTCTCGTATTCTCAATACCCGTCTCTCTATTCCTAGTTTCGACAGCTATGCTTTCCTGCTTGTCTACGATCCATTTTCTGTTTTTTCTAATTATTCTTATGTTTGGCTCGCTAGCTACTATTACGTCTATTTTATTTTTGAGGGCTACTTCGTTAGCCTCATCATGGGCTTTCGCCGATCTTCCTAGATTACTTTGCATTATCCGAATCTGCATCTTTTCTTTCTTCTGTATTTCTGTTTAGTTGCTATTTTTTCCTGTTTCTACATTTTCCATCATTATATCTATGTCCTTTCGATTCGCACTTAAAGCAGTATTCTTCGTTTCCGCAATCAGCTGCTTTGTGGCCCGTCTTGCAGCAGTTCCTACACCAGCCCATTCTATCCTCCCCTTTGCATTCCCTGGCCACATGCCCACTTTCCCAGCATTTAAAGCATGTCTGCTTTTCTCTTTTCCTTTTAATTAAGCCTGTTGGCAGCCCTATCCTAATCTCTTTCATTTCCAACAGTTTTTCAATTGTCTTTTCGTCCGCTATGATAGTTGCCATCTGCATACCACCATTTTGCGGTCTAAGAGCTTTGACTTCTAAATCCTTGCATTCCAGTTCCGTCTTAAGTTCCAATTCAAGGTCTTCTCTATACGTTGTGATGTCCAGATTGACAATGTTGACCGCCTTCTTCTTGTTTTTCTCCTCGGCCAGGTTTCTTACCCGCATCTTTCCAGGTGCTCCTTTTAGCACTTCTGCTATAGGAGCCGCATTTCCTTTTCCTTTTTATGTCGCTATTAGTATGTTACCGTTTCTAGTTTGTCTAATGGTTCTAATTTTGTCTCCTGCCCCTTTATTGATTAATGTGTTTTTGACTTGCTTCACCAGGTCTGCATATGTCTGTTCCCCTGCATCAATTATAAGAGCTTCGTACTCCGGATTCCTCTCTTTATTTTTTTGTTCTATTTTTTCATGGAGCACTACTTTCCCTTCATAGTCATTGAAGGCGCAGTGTACCAGCTTTCTATTTCTTCCCGTTCTTTCTTCCGTTCCAATAATGACTATATGTATCTCCTTAATTTCTTTTTTGATACACATCTTTTTGAGTTTCACTAACGTTCTAAATTTGTTTCCATTTCTAATATATCTGTCGTCTTCGTCTGCATAGTTCTCGTAAAAAGTATATTGCTCATCTGTTTCTTCTTGCTCCTCAATATCTATTGTCCCAAATGTCTTTTTGAATATTATTTCCGATTCCTTTAGTTTATTTAGTCTTATATAGTTTCTCACTTTACTCGATTCCCCTATCATTCTTGATATTAATTTGTTTTCTTTTTGCATGTAATCTGCTATTAACACCCTGTCTTTCGCACTTTTCGTTATTTCTTCCTTCACTGTTTGAACTTTAAACTTATCTTCTGGCCATCTCATTTGTAGTACTTCTTCTAGGTCTTCTTTGTTCATATTGTCGTCTATATAACTCTCGATTTCCATTTGTAGGTGTTCTTCTACTGTCTCCGAAGTTTGGGTACCCATGTCTTTTTTCGATACATCTTCCTTTCTGTCCCTCGACCCAAATAAATCTTCTACTTTTCCCATTAGTGCTATCATATCGGCCGTCATAAGCGCGCTGCTAATACTTCTTAACCTTCTTGCTTTTTCTTTAATCTCAACCTTGGTGTTGGTGTTAGCCATAATTAACGCTCCTAGTGCCCTGGTTTCTGTATCAATTGTATTTATATATCCTCTTACTTTATTGAACATTAATTTGTCAGAAACGAGTTTCGCCAATTTTAGTTCCGCCATGTCTTCATCTGCAAGACTACGCCTTCTCTTTGTGGACTTTGCCTCTTCATCGTCCCACAATAGATCCATCACCGTTCTGTTTGCCATACCGCCTGCGTTACTCGAGCTCGCATTACCTCCTGTAATTTCCTTTTTCGTGTACGCCGTTTGACTATTTAGTGAGTTTCTTCTTTGGGTACTCGTTATCTTATTTATTTCTCTATTCGTAACCTTGTTTGCGTCTGTCATTTGCTCTTGTTGTCATCAGATTTTTTATTG
This sequence comes from Octodonta nipae, assembly GCA_034190945.1. Taxonomy (NCBI): domain Eukaryota; kingdom Metazoa; phylum Arthropoda; class Insecta; order Coleoptera; family Chrysomelidae; genus Octodonta; species Octodonta nipae. Next base: position 64,360,983 of record CM067220.1, read on the forward strand.
TATTCTTTTATATCCATACTATTCCCACGAGTTGGGTCGTTTTGCTTGTCCGGTAGGGCAGAGCGCCCTTACCCCACTAAGGCTGCGTTACTCTTTGAGGTCACCTGTTATCTCAGAGGCTCCGTTCTAGACCAACTACGCATGGCCATCCATCCCTCGGCACGGGTCACTTGACACCTTGGATTTCGGATTTTTTCGACAGGTTTTCTCCTGTGAGTCACTTCTTAGTCGTCGTACACCCTTCCCTCCGACCTTACCGGCATGGGAGACCCTACCAGGAACCGAAGTTCCCGCCGGCATTGCTCTCGGGATCATTAGGTGTATGACTTAAGCCCCCTCACCAACGACAAGGTCTTGTGACTCCTAGAGGTGGACTTATCTACATACCTAGCGTAGAAAACGAGAGAAACTCGTAGGCAAAGTGTACGTAAGTGTTGTGCAACCCGACAGTATCTCCAAAATTACACAAAAAAAATTGTAGTTTCTATCGACAGTATAAAATTAAGATGAAATTCAAAGCTCACAGTGCTATCAGATATTTTCAACACATATTGTTCTCCAATAATACTAACCAAAAATTATTGTTATCATAATATAAAAAGAGAATTCCCTATAAGCTCAAAAATTTAAAGGCATAAAATTACACCGATTTATATAAATACATCTCTCAATATTCATTGTATCAGAACACCCAAACTCAAAATTATTATCCCACAACAATAACAATATATAAATAACCCAAACATAATAAACATATTTATCAAGATTTCAAAATGTCAAAATATGATCTGTTAAGTTTCAATTATATCCCAAATAGAATAATCAAAATATCTCTCTAACAGGTTTATAATCCACCAAAATTAAATCCCACCTATATTCTTCCAAATGATTGCTTGGCTCATAGCAAACATTTGTGAGTTTCATCCAATATCTGACGGATAATGGGTATGTGAGTCCATCACTGACTCATGAATCAAAATGGAAAAAAAATCTATTAAAAAAATTGTTTCAACTCACTACTAGCGAGCAGGTCTCCATCTTACTTTATTGAAAACAAAACATCTAATTTCTCTAAAACTGACTGAATTACTGACGACGATTTTAAATATATCCTTTATATTTGCTTATAGATTCACAGTACAGCCCCTGTGATAAATTAGTTCATCTTGTACATAGTCAAAAAAAATAGCAAAACTTCCTTATCCTTGGGATCATGCCTCGTAACACTAAAATAATTTATAATATTTATTCGCACTGCTTTCTAATCGTGATACAGCTTACGCTGAGGCCGTATTCTTGACACTAGACAAAACTGTTAACAGCGTACATTCCTTCAGCAGACAATACTCCTTGCGTTTACCTTTTATTTATATAGTTTTCGCTATTTTTTCATATCCGGTATTTAAATAATTAATTTTATTTCGAAACTCTTTTTCAAAATACTTTAAGTAGTTTAAGTAGTCTGAATACTTATCTAATTAGATTTAAAAAAATACTACACAAAAATAAGTCTATGTGGTATATCCTTTAAATAACCCAAATCTCCTCAGTCATAATGTCGTTCTCGTGTCTTTTTATTGTATTGTCTTATCCGGTACTGCTTGGCTTCTTCCGTATTTTCTTGAACGTCCCGGTATACTCTAGTTAATCTAGCCATCATTTCCGATGCGTAATTGTGATAATCATAACGTATTTGTTGCGGACGTAATATTTCATCGACGGGCAAATTCATGTCTCTACCATGAAGTAAGAAAAAATGTGGATATTTTGTTGAGGAATGGATGTGACTACGATAAGCAGCTAATACGTATGGAATGAACGTATTCCAATCTTTCTGATTGTCGTTTATATAATGTGACAACATATCTTTTAAAACTCTATGCATTCTTTCTATTTGCCCATTCGTGGAAGGTGCATAACTAGACGTCAGAATTTTTTCAATTTTTAAAAGTTGACATATCTCTTTAAATAGTGTGGACGTAAAGTTTGTGCATTTATCTGTTAATAATCTCTTAGGAGTACCGTGATGACATATGATGTGTTCTACAAACGCTCTTGCTACCGTGTCCTGTCTTTGAGTGGTAAAGGTATTGCTTCGGCATATTTTGTTAAATGGTCCTGAAAAGTTAACAAGTATTTGTTACTTTGCAATGTTGTCACTAAAGGTCCAACGATATCCATCGATGTTAATTCCCCTGGTTCACTCACAGATGTGAAATGTTGCAGTGGTACTTTTTTAAAATGTGGTGACGTTTTTCTCTGATTGTATGATTCACATGTAACACAATATTTTTCAATCTCGGTTTTCATCCCGGCCAATAAAATCGTGCTTGTATCAGTTGATAAGTTTTTTGTCTTCCTGCGTGTCCGCTCATTATGTTATCGTGAAAATCCAGTACTTTATTTAATTCATGATCTCTTTTATATAGAACCCATCTTTGTCCATAAAATAATTAAGCTCGTCGTCATCTCTATTTCCTGTCTTAACTTCGCTTAAATGGTTTAAGCTCCCTTTGCAAAATGTATCTTTATTTTGTTCTCTCACTATCGCATCTCGTTCCCAATTAGTTCTTCTTCAATCCCGGCAATTTGACGAATTGTTGATTTAGGTGTACCGTAAACACTAATTTTAATTCGTGTTGAAAATATAAAATTAACCATGTCTTTCGTTTCTTGGCACAATTTCTCCCTTAAATCATCCTTTATTAAAATTATATTTGGTTCATTATTTTCGTAAGCCGTCCTATATAGCTCTCGTAAGCCTGTCTACATAGATTCTAAATTTATTTTCTCATCAGTTCGTTCTCCAAGTATTAAATAAAATATTGTCCTCTTTCTGTGGGAAACGCATCCGCGCTTTCTAAAGCAATTCCGCGTAAATGATCCTTGGTAACGAATTTTACTATAGACAAGTTATCGAGTAATTCATTTATTGTCTCCATATCTTTTATTTGTGGTAATGCATGTTTCCTGCGATAATCCATGAAATCCAGATAAGACAACTATGTAGATATCTAACATATCTATGATAACTATGTAGATATCTACATCATCGGTATTATACATGCGACTTAAGGCATCAGCGTTGCCATGTTTTTGTCCAGGCCGGTGAATTACTTCGAAATCGTACCCTGCGAGCGAGAGGGCCCATCGCGTCAATCTGGAGCTCGGATCTTTCATTGTCAATAACCATTTTAACGCTCGGTGATCTGTGATTAAGGTAAATTTTTAGTTGGTAAGAAAACATGAAAATTGTCGTACTCCAAAAATAACAGCAAGTAACTGTTTTTCCTTGGTAGAATAGTTTTTCTCTGCTTGGTTCATTTGTCGGCTTGCAAACGCCACCGGTCTCTCTTGCTCATCTCTGATTTGACTTAATATGGCGCCAACGCCAGTATTTGACGCTAAAAGCGTGTCATTTGTTAAGGCGGCCGATAATTTTTCTATTGACTCTAAAAGTTCGGCAGTGATTTGAAATTTCACGTCTTTCTTTGTTAAATTTGTCAACGGTGTAGTTAATTCCGTTATTCTCGGTATAAATTTTCTATACCATCCGACTAGTCCTAAAAATGAGCGTACTCCTTTAACATTTTTCGGTATTGGAAATTCTCTGATAGCTCTGATTTTCTCTGGGTCTGATAAAATTCCTTCTTGTGTTAAAATATGTCCCAAAAATTTTACTTTTTCTGCGATAAAATTACACTTTTTCGGTTTTAATTTAATATTGGCATCTCTTAGCCTTTCGAACACATTTCTAATTCGTTTTATATGCTCTCTGGGACCGTCAGAATTATTTATTACTATGTCATCTAAGTAAACCATAACCGAATATCCGGTCAAACCTGATAAGGTAACATTCATAAATCTCTGAAATGTAGATGGTGTATTAACTAGTCCGAAAGGCATTTTTAAATATTCATAATGTCCATGATACGTGCTAAATCGTGTAAGCACTATATCCTTTTCCTTCACGGGAATTTGGTGATAAGCTTCTGCTACATGGATCACCGAAAATAAAGCTTTATTTCCTGCCTGATAACCTTGAAGTAAATTAGAAATATTTGGTAGTGGATAATATTCTTTTTTCGTAACGCTATTTCCAGCAGTCGATCGATTTCATCCTGCAATATCTGTCTTTGCTTGTAAGGAATTCGATACGGAGCTTTACAAACTGGTTGTGCTCCAGGTTCTAAAGTGATACTGTGCTTCACTCGGAACGCGCTTGGTAAAACTTCTCTTTCGCCGATAAATAAATCAGAATATTGTTCCAACAAATTTTGAAGCTGTACTTTAGTATCAGTTTTCAAATGTCCAAGATCAAATCCTTTCAACCATTCTTTATTTGCTAAATTTACTCTTCCTATCGTAACTTATTTTGATGAATTTTTAATTTCTGTTGCCATCAATGCAATACCCAAGTCCTGTCCTTTTTGAATTCTCACTTCCTGTTCAGACAGATTTAATAAACGTATAGGTATTTTATTTTCATTCGGTACAATTGCACATGCTATGTACGCGGAACCGTGCGCTAATTCGATAGGCTCGCAAACCAGTGAATTGCCGGTTAATTTCTTCTTTACACGACCGTGACAAACTAATTCCGTTCTCGGAGGTATTGAAATAAATTCTGGCGCTACAATTTTTGTGGCCATTACGCCATTTCTTGTCATCTCATCAAGGGAACAATCTAGTTCATTTTTCTCAGTTATATTTCGTTGGGTACCGCGTGTTTCATTAATTTGGGCCCTGATTTCCATATAATTATTGTCTTGGGCATCTTCTTCAACTCGACCATTATTTTTCTGAAATTTTCTAACGTACATTAACCATTTACTCCAGTTCTCCTGTACATTTAATTGTGATAACATTTCATCATCCATTGCACACATAACAATGCTTTTATCTCATAAGTGAAATGTCGGATTTTCTCTGTAGTCCAGTATTACTCCATTGGTTGCAAAACAAATCTCTTCCTAATAAAACTTACGTATTTCCTAAGAGTCTATCATCAGAAATTACTATTTCAACCATTTCATGAGGACCATTAGAAGTGGCGCCAACCAACACTTCAGCGGTTCCATAAGTTTTCACCTTATGACCAGTTATACTTGAAAGTGATAAATCCCTTGTACCATACGGGTTAATGTCTTCTTCCTTGACAAACCCTTTTGTATCAAGGTTACCGCCGCTCCGGTGTCTACTAAGCATATCTGCCGCTCAACCATTTATTACTAACATTACAACATGTGGAACTTTATTCAAATTTTCCATTCTAACTTCAGGAATTTTTTCTTCATATTTAATTATGAAATTTTCTCTTTGGCGCGTGTTTTGCTCGACTCGTTCTTTTGATTTCTGAACATCATTCTGTATTTGATTCTCTACTATTTGAGCCTTTACACCTAACTGTTCTAAAACTTGCTTAGTAATTTCTTCAACAAAATTTTTATTAACATTTTAAGCATTATTTTCATTTCCCCTATTCTGTGTTTCGCTAGAGCCTTCTAACCGTGGAACATTCGAAGGCGAAATTAGTTTAAAGAACTTGACGCGCTCGTTTTCGTATTCGAATTCACAAACTCATTCCCTTTCTTAGGAATCGCTCCTTTCGACGTACTATTTTCAGGGTATCTGCCATTATTTGTCCCCTTATAATTCATATTCCTATTTTCATTTCTATTACTATTTTCCGACTGTCTTTAGTTGCCGTTTTGTCCTGACCCTCCTGGTCTGTTGAATTTATAAGCATCTACATTCTTCTCTTCTTTTTATATTGCGCCAACTTTTTGTGACAATCTCTGGCCCAGTGCCCTAATTTATTACAAAAATAGCACCGCCGTTCTTCTTTAATTTCCTTCTTCGGTACTATGTCAATATATCAAATAAAACCACTTCCAATCAATGGTAAATCAAATGCAATCAAAAATAATAAAATATCTCAATATATTAAATGGTAAAACACTACAAATCAATAACACAAAAAGGCTATCAAAACTTACTTCATATATATAATAAAAATTAAACCAAAACCTTTACTATCATTTTTTTTCAATTGAATTAAAAATCTATAAAGTAAGCAATATCAAGAATAATTCGCGTTATTGCTTTATATCAACAGCTCAAAAGTAAAACAAAATACTTTCTGTTCTTGCGCAACTGACCCTCATTTCGTTGATCCTTCAGCTTGGATCACCCGGTATGTAATTATCTGGTGCCTTTATTTCATTATTGAAACGTGCTTAATAACAAATCAGTGAACAACAATTTAAAAAAATACTCAAGTCTCTTCTGATAATTAAATATTAGAAACTTCCTGTATGCATATCAAAATAAAATTGTCCAATCTTTCTTCACAAATCATAAACAATCATAAATAGAACCAGAAAACCGATAGTGCATAATTTATATTTCCACATTAAATTCAACCTTTAATATCGCTTCTTTCTTGCTGGACTATTTAACCCTGTTATTGTTCAACAGTGCCAACCCTGTGTTTGTTTTTTCTTTCTAAAGTCCCTAACCTCACCACCTAACTTCCTAAAATTTAACCAGATCCCACACCGCTGCCACCAGTGTAACAATTGGGCGCTTAATTCGTTGAGGTTAAGGGTGTAATGAAAAAATATAGAACCTGGGAGAAAAGAGAATGTTGTCTCCAACCGAAGAAAATTTGTGTTGGAGAGAAAGACTCCGGGAACCCTTCTCAGTAAATGTTGGCTGAAAATAAACGCACTTTACTGCCCCTTATCTGCCTTGACTCTCACTCCTTAGTAGCCTCTAAGAGGGTAGGTGCCCAGGCTTCGCAAATGCTGGTGGTTGTATGGGAAGAAGGAAGGGTTTAAAAGTAAACAAGCAAAAAAAATGACACATATATTGAAAATAAAATTAAAAGAAAAAAATTTAAAAACAACAATACCAACCCACAATGTAAATAAAAGACAAAAAAACTTTAAAAATAGTTAGTTAAATAAACCGACATAAACAAATGTAAACAAATTATACCGACTAATTCTGGGAATGAAAGGTGCAATTCCACCCTAGTTAAGTCCTATCGGTGCCTACTACAATAGGTCTTCCCTTATATCAGCAAACGTTGGTGAGCCAGTTTATCCAACGAATATATGAGTATGTTTATATATATATATATATATATATATATATATATATATATATAAACAAACTAAAACAAAACCAAATTTAAACAATATATCACGACAAGAAAACAAAATGGTTGCCGTTCATTCCTTTTATCGACTCAGGGAGTCAGATGGAATCTTTACACGTTCACGATCTAGCTTTGCGTACTCCGACCCTACTTCGTCCCTATCACGAGGTTTCTTCCCGGCCGTTTGCTGGTCTAAGAAACCTCTACCCTGGGATCAGAATCTGAACCTACAACTCTACGGACGAACTCACAGGTTTTTGGCACTAACACTCCTCGGTTAGGAAAATGTAAAGGTACTCACCGGATGCGAAATATCCCTTAATCCCAAGAGGTTTACCTGTGAATCAAAAGAAAATATACCTCACTAACTTTCTAGCTAGCTAAACACTTTAATACTCAAAACACACTCGCGACTCTCGCGTTTCCCGTCCCTCGGCGATAAATTTTATAACAACTCTTTAATATACTTCCTAGCGCCTTATTTGGACAGGTAAAACGTTCCTCTTTATGTCCCCTAAATCCGTCGCGCCACTTACGACTCCTTTACTTGAGTTCCGGCCCCGAATTAGTCTGGAAATTCTCTGGAACTTTTCCTCGTGAACCTTGGCCCCTCCCATATGGGTACCATCTTCGCGAATAAGTAATAACAAAACCACCTTCTCCGTGAGTTTTTCATTGTCATTTGGTTTTTGTTTAAAATGTTGCAACACAGTTTGTGTCGACCTGGTTTTTAGCACGTCCAGGATTTCAACTTTCTACTAACCCTGAATCGACAAAAACACAAAACGGAACGATATATATATATATATATATATATATACATATATATATATATATATAAACTTCATTGTTTAAATAAAATTATTATAACATGGAAAACGGGTTAAGTTTCGCAATATATGCAAGTGGTATACATTGTGTGAAATTTCACAATTTTTGCGACATGTTTCATATTCTGCAATACGAGCGGCATTTCCTATACGCCGCAAAAGCCAAGTCGGTTTCTAGTTCACTTACGTGATGAAATGTTAAATAACATCTATCTGCTAAAAAAAAATAAAGAAAAATTGGCATTATGCCCTCTTGTAAACATCCTCGGGATGTAACAACGAGTTTACTGGATAAATTACTTCGAGAACGTTAAAGTCGGAAATGTGACTTCTGCGCAGCCAATAAGTGCCCAAAGACCCGCAACAAGGATCGAATGCAGCAATATAATATGGGCGTCCCATATAAAGTTTTTATTAATGTCGGTGGTCCATTTCTCGGGTCCGAGAGGGGGAAAATACATCCTGGTCGCAATAGAATACTTTAGCAAATGATCTGAAGGATATGTCATACTCAATCAAGAGACAACCACGGTGGGAACGGGGCTGGTGGAACAAGTTTGATGTCCAGTTGGAGTTACATTCCGACCAAGGGTGGACCTTTGACTTTTGCTTTTGATTGGTCCTATTCTATAGTTAAAAATGCATTTTATTCTGATAAATTTAGTTATTAAAAATCTCTTGTAAGTTGAAAATACATATGACTAATTGCTATTTATATACAAAATTGATTTTTATATTTACAATTTTTACATAGACGGTTTTACAGTAACTAGTATTATACCCTCACTCGTGTCTACGAAGGTTGTCATTTTTATTTTGCCTTTCAAGAACGCTTATATATGTGGGATAATTACTCGCCTTTTTAAAAAAACTAGCTGTCGCCCAGTGGTCGAAATTCGACCAATTGTGTCAATATCTCTGGCGGGTTAAGTAACCTGAAAATCGTATCGGGACATTCTACCCTAGGACTTTAGGGAGAACAGCAATTACACGGAACGGATCCAGATTCGGAACCTCTATGTGATAGTTTCCTCGAAAATCCTAGATGTCGGTCTTACATCTCGCTTCTACAAATAAGTAAAGAAATTCAAGTTTTTTTCAGATATAATAATTCCATCTCATTATATATTTCCACCACCCTGTATATGCAACTGCTCATGGACCACGCATAATATTTTTTACATTTTTGAACCACCCGGTAAACCATTCTGTATATGCCACTGCCTATGACCCACGGTATTTACTCTTTTTGTTTATGAAATTTTTAACTATCTTCTGTAACTAAAATTCTACTCTGACCTATATTTCAATCATCATATATATGGAACTCCTCGTGGGCTACTCTATAAATCATTTCCGTTTCTAACATTTTTTATCATCATCCTGTATATCTATAATTCCTCTCATATTTCCCCATATTTCATCTTCCCTATATATACAATTGCTTATGGGTTAGGAAATGTTGCATTTTCATTTCCGCCACCCTGTATATGCATCTCTGTATAATATTCTTTGCACCACCCTGTATAACCGTAATTCTACTGCACCTTCTATTCCAAGAACCCTGTAAATTCAACCGCTAATGGGCTTCCCTATATAATTATTTTATTAGTTATAATTGCACTCTACTCTGTATTTTAAACACCCTATATATGCAACTGCTTATGTGCCACCCACGAAAAAAATTATTTTGAACATATCTGGAATCGCCCTGTATAATTATAATATACAACGATTACTTTACCACTAAACAATAACAACTCTTGCATGCCACTTCCAGTAGTACATGCTCTAAGTATAAACAGCATTGGTCCCTCTATATATAATTACTCAATGTTTTGAGTCTGGCGGTGGGCGGTGGCGGCACGCGACACATTCAGTTGTTTGGCGTTGACATTATGACGTAAATAATGAATTTTTATTATATTTTATTTAATGAATGAACCATTATTATAAATTAATATTAGCATTCTGCACTGAAGGTCGTGAGTAGCTACTAAACAAAACAAAAATAAAGAAAATCGGTTGAGAGACACAGGAGAAAATGGTACCTAATCGTTTTATCTTAGCCTATTTATATATAGATAGACATTCCTATGTCAGCCTTGATGCTCGATTTTTTTTAAATTTTCATGATTTTTTGCGCGCATACTATAATTTCACGATTTTTTTAACTGTCACAATTATAAAAAAAAAATATATAGAACTGTATTACTGAACTCCACTATCGAACTAACCTTGTCGACCTTCGTTATCCACGTCTTGAGTCACATTGCCTAACTAACTTAATTTAACATGTGTCTCTTTAAATATAATTTCCCAGTCAACGATACGAGCAAGTGAAGTAGACCTGTCTCTAATGGTCAATTATTTCTTAAACTATTTACATTATTTTAATTGGAACAATGCCTCTGTTTACAGTTTTATGTTTCCACCACAGCTTCTTCTTTCAAAAGGTTAAAAATTTGTTGACTCTATTGCTCGTTCTTTGTCCAACTGTGTTTGTTTATGAAACATGTAGCCTGACATCATGCTCACATGTGATATATGTGGTACCGTTTTCAGATTTTTATATACAAATTCTTATTATTTACCTTAAATCTGATTAAACTTTCGTTAACATCTAAAAAAGTTCATAAATAATTTGTAATTACTTCGCCCTGTTTAAATTTAAGTTCTATTACTAAATTTTCTCTAATTTACTTTGTATGCCCTATTATCCAACAATACGTCCATGTATTGTTAGTTGTGTACACTAGAAATGTGTGATAAGCAAGTGCGTGTACACGTTTCTCTCTCGTCTCACGTTTATGTACGACATTTCGCAGTTTCTAGTTAAATTCTAATTACAAATTTTATACCGAAGTCGTCAGTAAATGGTGCTGTACTACCTGTCACAGATCAAACACAGCTACCTGTGTACTCTACAAAAAGTGCATCGTGATGCAATAACAGTAAAGAACATTCATCCGAATTTTGCATTGGGTTTTTTTTTTATTACAAATCACTCGGCATCTTATCGTTGTTTTTCGTATCGCAATGCCACCCGGCCTGTGTAGCAGCTGCGCGGCAGTTTGCAGTCGCACGAATCCCGGCATTCAGTGTCAAGGTGAATGCGGAATGGTTTATCATCTGAAATGTGCCAAATTACGATCAGTCTTCGGCGAGTTACCGCTACCGGCGGACTCAGGCATTACTTGGAAATGTAAAGAATGTAAGGACAAACCCCTCAGAGAAGACACTTCTAAACTAATGCTCGATTTAGTTAAAAGCGTAAACACTATTATGTCGGATTTATCAGGAATAAAATCCGAACAATCCAACCTTGCTGAGTCGGTTAAATGTTTTGGAGATAAAATAGACGAGTTCAATACATAGATGGAAAATTTCCGTAAAGTATCTAAAGCAATAGCCGAGGTTCAACATGTTATGGCGGCACTTACAAATTAATGTACCATGCTTAAATCTGAAGTCGAATTCCTTAAGCAGCAAGACCGCATAAATAACATTGAAATTTGTGGTGTTCCGGAAAAGAAGAATGAAAATGTCATTTCCATAATCAAAAAAATCGGCTCTGCATTAGGAATCGATGTCATAGATGGTGACATTGATACGATACATCGTTTTTCGTCTGATAATGAGACTGGCAAATATCCTAAAAACATAGTGGTGAAATTTTCATCACTTGAGAAAAAAACTGATCTCATGAACGCTTTTAAAGCTAATAGAAAAGGTTTAAACACTAAAATACTTGGTCTTGAACAAGACTCGAGGATATTTATGAACGAACATTTATCCCCTTACTACAAGCTTCTCTTCAAGAAAGCTCGAGATTTTTGTAAAAAATCAGATTATAAATACTGCTGGGTGAAAGGAATGAAAATTTTTATCAAAAAAGAGGAGTCCAGTCGTGCGGTGTATATCCAGAATGACAGTTTTTTATCAAAAGTTCAAACATACTCTTCTCAAATTTAATTTACTATTTCTGTGTTGAGTTAGTGGACATTATCCGATTAAATGGCTCCTTTGAATAATTGATTTCTCAGTCTATTACCAAAATACCAGAGGGCTATGAACTAAAACAGTGGATTTCTATCAGTCAGTATGTGATGATTATGACTGTATCGCAATCACTGAATTGTGGTTAAAACCTGAAAGCCTATCATCAGAATTATTCCCGCCCAATTACAATGTGTTTCGGGCGGATAGAGATCCGTCCATCAGTGGCAAAAGTGAGGGGGGTGGAGTGTTAATTGCGTTATCTTCTGTGTTTTCTGTCGATCTAATCTCCAAGTCGTCCAGTGTAAATAGTGTTATTGAGGACTTATGGGTTTCCGTTGCACTGAAGGGTGGTAAGAGGATGCTTATTGGTAATGTATATATTCCGCCATATGCAACAATCAATAATTACATTGCTTTTTGCTCTAAGTTGGAAGAAATTCTTAGTAAACCATGATAACTTTTTGTTACTGGGTAATTGTAACTTACCACATATAAAATGGGTAAAGAACTCAACAAGCAATTTCTTAGCTCCCCATAATGTCATGGAACCCTGTAGCCAGTGCTTTTCGGATTGGTTTTATTTAAATGATTTAAAGCAGTTTAATAGCATCTCTAATATACACAATAAAATCTTAGATCTAGTTTTATCGACATCTCTGAAAATTGATCTGAATAAATGTAATAATCCATTTGTTACTGAAGACAACCAGCATATGTCTCTTAATATTACCATTGATCTTAATTGTACAAAAGCACTTCCCTGTAATTCTTATAGTAAATTAAAATTTAATGGTGCTGACTACAATGTGATTAATGAAAGAATTAGAGAACATGATTGGGACAAAACTTTTTGCTCGGCTGATGTTGATGTGAATATCCTATCATTTTATAAAGTCTTAGACGAAATTGTTAATACTTACGTACCTAATATTATAATTAGTAAATCTTCATACCCCCTTTGGTTCTCTAAAACTACTATAAATTTTTATCAAGAATAAGGCTAAGGCGCATAGAAAATGGAAGACTTATAAACAGTCTGCTGATTAAATAAATAAATAAATAATAAATACGATTTAATGTTCCATATCATCCGACTGTTTCAAAACGTTCGAATCAACCATGTTGTACAACCACGAATCATTTGAAACTGGAAACATCTCACTTGCTCAGTCGATCCCTTCGGCATAGACAAGAAGACATTTCGGTTTTCGTGTTCGCATCAGTCAAAGTATGAAACAACTCACTAAACTCGCTACTCGCCTGTCATTCGTGATCGTAGTATTATGAACCCTTAACATTTATTCAGTAAAACATATTTAAGAGATTTACTAAGTATCTCATTTGAATTGTGTTTTAACTGAAACAAAAAGATGTAGATTTTATAGTCATATACACTTGTAATACATAAGATAATTTTTGTAGGTATAACCATAAATCATAATAAACCTTCATAGCGTTTGTTTACATCTACAGATGGTTAACAATTATGCCGATTTTTATAATGGCCAGACACTGCAATATGGAGTAAGAATAGACATATTTTGTCTTGTATTGTATAATGCACAATGCGTAAATAGCTTCATTATTCACCGTAAATCGAATTTTGAAGACGCCAGCTGTATTTATTTGTTTTCTATACTATATGTTTGTATGAGTATCAGTTATAAAAGCAAACAATATCTTTTAAAATTCCGGTTAATAATTAACTATCAAATTTATAAATTTAATGATCATATATTGCGAAACAGTGTAGCGTTGAAAATTCATTCGAAACAACTGATAACTGATCTGAATTGTGTAATCCCTTGGTCTTGCTCGATTTGTGACAATGATCTGAATGTTTCAAATGATACATTTTACTGTTATATATCAGTATACTGATCCAGATAGTAATGTTGCAATCTTGGTAATGATACATTTTTACCATTACTAGTATACATCCTAATGCATGTTTGTCATTTTACTCCAGTTTATTCATATACCTTAGTTTAAATTTTAGTTGGTCTTATTTATTTTCTTGGTGAATTTATTCATTGTGAATATTTTTACGGACTCTGTGGGTTTTAATTAGAAAATTATACACTCCCTATAAACATCTTTATTTGACCACAATAAATCAAAATACTATTTAAACAAAGATCTTAACTATGCGGCCATCTACTTAACTACTCCTCTCCCATAAGGCGATCGCGTTTATATATCGTCGCCAGTTCAAGATAAGTCGCTTGTCACATGTATTATGGAATGGACTCGAAAACGTGATATTGTCATCACTAGAATTATTCAGAATTTTTTTCTTATCAGCGTTATTTATTTGACTTATTTTTATCGTTGTTTGCAAATTTAGTTTTTATTTAGGATGATTAGTTTCTCAGGGTTATTTTATTTTAGCAGCGTAAAATAAAATTTTAACACTGCTTTCCTTTAATTCTGATCAATGGCAATTCTCTCAAATGGGACACCCACGTTGCATTGCTGCATTCTGCTCTTGGTCCGGGTCTCGGATCTGACGTCTTCGGAGTAATTTACCCATAGTAGTTGGTGATTTTATCCAAAGTTTTATTCATGCTCAGATTTCTCTGCTGCCACTGCTGTCCAAAATTCTCTTACATTAGAGAGTCCCGTTGACCCCACAATAATTTCGGTACGCCCAAGTACCTAGCTACCTCGTCTGATCGTGGCCGCTGTTCCGTCTTCTGGCAATGTCCGCATTGTGCTATGCAGGGTCTTCTTGACAAGGCATCGGCATTATTATAAGAACGGATGGCACGATTTTCAACCTTGAAATCGTATCGTTGAAATTTCTGCATCCACCTGGCCATTTGTCCTTCAGATGTCTTCATGTCAAAGTCCAACAGTCATTTGACGGCGGCTTGAGCGGTTTTGATTAGGAAATAATGTCTTCATTTGTACGGATTCCTGAGTCAGAAACAAAGGGGTCCAGAAACTCTACAAATTTCACTTGCATTTTATTCTAGAATAGTTTTTTCAAGGATTCCAACATTTCTACACACTAGTTTTCCATATTTTTTCTGGAGTAAACTATAATACTGGTATAACACCACTTTCTAGTTGGACATAAGCTCCAGTAGCTACAATTAAATGACTATCTTTTGCATGTTGTAGGTACGCTAGTTTATTAAGTGTCTTGACGCTCCATCAGTTCTCCCATATTTTATGTGTGCAAAATGTTCCTTAAGTCGGGTTCTAATAGTTCTACGTTTTTGCTTATAATATTTGAGATCACAGTCATTACATTTGATCTCATATATTCCCAACTTTTCGAAATCGTTAAGTTTATCTTTAGGATTGCCCAATGGTTTTTGTAAAGTTTATATTGTTCTGTATACTACCATTATACCAATTTCCCTAAAAATTCTTTTAAAGACCTTAGTATAATGTTTATATGAGAGATTAACTTGTTAGGTAAATAACTAAATATGCTGGCATCCTTCCTATACGTCAAATTGTAAACGGTTATACATTTTTTACAATAAGTACATCTAAAAATGGGAGACTACCCTTATTTTCGAATTCATACGTAAATTTAATAGTAGGAAATTTATTATTAAGATATAAGACAAATTAAACTTATTCGTATCAATAACAACAAAAACATCGTATACATACCTTAGCTATACCCTAGGAAAATACGAGTATTGGGAGTCCTTCTATGCCTCAACTTAGAATCTGCTCATAAACAAATTAGCAAGGAACAGAGACCCATTGTGGATCCCTTTTTCTGTTCATAAAAGCAGCCCCCATAATTAAAAAAAAAATTATGGCTGATGCACAATTTTGTGAGGGCCCACGCAATAAATCCTCAAGGTACTTCAAGTTTTGTGGAATGTGGAACAAAGCGGTAACATCAATAGATACTAAACTTTCCCCTAGTTGTACTGAAATATTTTGTACTGATTTAATGATATCTAAAGAGTTTTTAACACTAAAGTTTTTTTGTGGACAAGGTAAATTCTCCTAAATTCTCAGTAAAGTGTTGTGAAAAATGATTTGAAACGGTTTAATTGTTCACAAACTGATGTATGTAAGTAAATAAGCTATGCCGATTCGGGGCCAAAATAGACCAAAAATACATGTAATTTTCCAAAAGAGATTGTAAGCTTAAAATTAGCGAAAATTTACCTCGGTGACGTTGAAATCGCCAACGTTAGCTGACGGTTTAGCGGTGAGAAACGGTGCAATTAGAGCCATTTTGACTTAACCCGGGGTGTAAACGGTATATTTAGGGGTGCATTCATCATATTTAAGGCCCTTTTGGCATTTAGCGGGGGTGAAAATCAATCGAAGGTGACATTTGTTCTGTGAACGTCGGGGCCGCCTTCTCGGACCGTGGCCGACTGCGGGGGCCCCGACTAGGCCGGCTGCGTCGTGTTGAAGACAGTTGACTTGGGCTCCGATGAGGGCCCCAGTGATGCTGATGACAGGCTGTGATGTAAAGGAAGTTATGGACTATTGAGAAAGGCTGCTGTGACGTGGATGGATGGGGGCCCGCGTAGAGGTTAGGTTATGTCGTTATTAGAGGTTAGGTTTCGCAGAGTCGGCATATAAGTAGGCATATAGACAGCTGACAGGTAGGCCATAGAGTTGGGGCGTTGACGGAAGGCATGGAACGTTAGTATGAGGCGTTGACGTATGGCATAGAACAGAGGTACGGAACACGAGTGACAGCGGACGTATTGTACTACAGACAGGTTATGACGAAATAGATCTCATTGATTAATTACCACGTGCTCAGCAATACCAAGCTCTTATTAGTCAATAGTCACCACATGATCTGTTCAATCACGCCAAATTTCTATGATGTACAAAATAATTTATATATTTATATTACAAAAACCGACGCAGTGATGGGGAATCGAACCCCAGTCCATCGGTTTCCTATGTAAGCACTTAGCCTATGTGCCAACAAGGCGAACTTACGTACTCATACTCTCAGTTGATAGTATGTCCAATAAAAACCCATTAAAACGCGTAGTAATAATATTAGTCACATAGCTGTTGGGTGGCTACACGATGACCTTGCTGAAATTCGCAGATAGATGACTAGTCCTATAGCCGTCCAGACGTACCAGTTCGCTCATTCTGTTGGCGAGCGGGCAAAGGTCAAAACATCACGTGTATAGAAGACTGCACAGCAACGACTGGAAGCGAGACGCTCCCTCTGTGAGCGAGCAGACAAAGTTCAAAACAGTACGTGTCGATAGATGGCGTTTAAAAACGTTATATATGTCGGAGATAACGAAATAGTTGGTTTCTCAAGTGGCGAAGGCCTAAAGACTATATAGTTTATATTATCAGAAACAGGGTATTTATGCTTTCGTACTATTGTTTGCGATTATTGCGTTTATTATATTTTATTACAAATTCGCCAGCTAGGGATCGTGGGTGATTCACAATCAGAATCACCCCGCGAGCTGTTGATTACGTGATAGTCGGTGAGTCAGGTGTGTTATGCACGATGTTTTGAGGAGAATCATATCGAGAATAACTAAGTCAGTTCTGTTCGAACCTCGAGCGAGGTAAGATCGTAGAGGGCTATCGCGTAATCGGGATCTCGCCGCGGTTCCGAGTAGAATACTTTGTTTACCAATTTAGATTACTAATATCATATCGCTACGCCTATCGAACTTATGTTAGGTGGCACCCAAGATAAATTGATCATCAACATTATCTATTGTTCGTATAGTTTGAAACTCCAGTGGTGGATCAGTATGGTGCCTTCGGTCAGTTTAGTGTGATTATTGTTTGCCGAATAAATGTTTAGTCCACATTTATTCCCTTTTGGATCAAACCCGATATTCCCTCGTGGATCCTCAACCCCGACATATATATATATATATATATATATATATATATATATATATATATATATTGCAATATAGTCCGTGGGTTCAATTTTTAAAATTATAAAACTAATATTCACTTTCACTTTTCTATAACTTTATTTACATTAAAACAGCTGATTCAAATACAATAACAATGCCTTATACGCTAGTCGTCGCGGTATCACTGAACTGCGATCGTGTCGTGCTTCCTTTATAACCAGCGTCGAATTCTCCAGTAAAAATCATCATCACTCCTTCCGCTGCCGAGTCTTTTCGAGAACCTTTTTTTTATCTCAAAGCGTTTGTTGTCGTACTGAGATGAAACAGGGTCGGCTTTGGGTAAATTTCGTAACAATATATATATATATATATATATAGTTACGAAATTTATATATATATACATTTGTTTTTAAGTTTTCGCGGGCACTAAATGTATTAGATGGTTTCCGGGAATTCATCCGCGTAGTTGATAACTGATCCCTGCCGGGATCGATGGTAAAATGACGACGTTTCGGCAGAGTCACATCTGCCCTCTTCAGGTCGGTTCGCATAATTCTCGTAGCCTTCTGCTTTCGCTTCTACTTACTCGAATACTGATATTTTCTGTTCCAGTTTCATGTCTTTATTGTCAGAGTTAAATTTCTACAAAATTCCTTAAGATATTTTATTCACTAAGATATTTCATTCCCTAAGATATTCAAGTTACCTGTTACTTCCTCTTCTGTCTGCAGTAGCGCCATCCTGGGTCTCTTCGTCCTGTGTTTCTTGCTTTCGTCGTAGTTTGTGGCCTCTCGTAGTAGTGGGTTCCTGTGGTTTTCCATTCTTGCTATCTCCTTCTTAGTCCTCCTTATTATTTCCCCTTTTATGGTGCGTATCCCTAGATCTCTTCTTAGCTGCTCGTTTCTCATGTACCATGTTGCGTTCGTCATTCTTCTCAGGGCGTTGTGCTGAATCCTTTCTAATTTCTTGGTGTGTGTGTCCACTGCTTGTCCCCATATGCTTGCTCCGTACATCATAAATGGTTTTACTGCTGCTTCGTAGATCGTCTTCTTTATCCTCAGGTGTAGCCTGCTCCTCCGTCCTATTAATGCGTTTATCATGCTGATGCGCTGTTTGGCTCTCTTCGCTGTTTCCTCTATGTGTTTTCCCCATGTTAGCTTCCTGTCGATGTGGATCCCTAGGTACTTTACGTTTTCCTGCCAGTTGATGGGTGTTCCTCCTACAGTTAGTCTCCTGGTTGGCTTGTCCTTTTTTCTCCTTCCTATTGCTATTGCTTGTGTCTTTTCTGTGTTGATCCTGATCTTCCATTTCTTGGCCCATTTTTCCATTTCATCGATGTCCTGTTGTAAGTAGATTGACTGATATTTTCAGGAGCGCGCACGGAGTTATATAGTCGCGGCTCGGCGCCTATTGGTTGGCTCCGTGAACGGCTGCGTGTGATTGGCCCTGGGCGCTCAGTGGGCACGCCTCCCGCCTGCTGATTTGTTATTTCTGGTTGAGTTGTTATTGGACGGGTCCGGGCCGATACGGTGTTTAATAGAATTTTCTAACATTTCGATAAGTTCTGGATTTCATTGCGTGCGTTTAGACTGTGAGGCCTCTTCGCTATTTCAATTGCCTCTCTTACGAGTCTTGATTTCGGGTGTTCTATATTATTATCTTATTATCTATTAGGGGTTAGGGTTTGGCAACATGGCATATAAAGACGTGTTAATTGATGAACTAAATAAACTAAAAAAAAGTTATCTAATCGATATCATAATATCGGGAAAAGTGCCGGAGTCTCTTAAGTTAAATGATAATGTGCGGAAGATTATAAAATCTCCAGAAAATCTAACGAACATTGATCGAAACGATAAAGTATATGATCGTTTACCTATCGGGTCAAAGGTCACCATGGATAGTGTTGATTTTCTCAACGTAGAAAATGAACTCAAGTGTGCCAAAATTGAAATAAGATATATCAGTGAATTAAACTGTGAACTTAAAAAATCTGTAAGTAACCTAGAAACTATTATAGGATTACTAAAATCATCAAATAATTCTAACCTAAACTTGGAATTGCCGCCTTCTTTAAGTAAACAACAAAACAATGTTGCCAAAATGACAAATTCTTCAAATAGTCGGAATATAAATAAAACTCAGTGTTATTCACAATCTCCTAATCATAATTGTAAGTCATCTAATAGTTCCACTGTAAACTATAAAGTTGATTCCACCAACAAAAACATCAACTTGTATGAATTGGAAACCAAAAAACATATGATGAAAATAACTAATATAAATGATGATGTATTAACTCAATCCACCACTGATGTCCCAAAAAAAATCGTGGGCACTGATGTAAGTGATGAAAATGCTTTCATTGGCGATAGGTCATGGATTTATGTGAGTAAATTTTACCCGAAGTATACTGTCGATAAACTAGAATCATACTTAAGGGAAAAGAAACCTGATTGTCAATTTATCTGCTTACCATTAAAAAACTAATGGGGTTTCAACTCATTTAAAGTCTCTATAGACTCTGACTTGAAAGAAGATTTTCTAAGAGCTGATATGTGGCCCAAAGGTATTGAGGCTAGTGAATATATTTTTCGAAGAAAGGCCTTCAGAAATCACCTCCACCGACCTATCCGTGTCATCAACAAAGAAAATAGTGTAAATATAAATTATATAAATAATATTGACAATAATATTTACAAAAGATGTTTTGATCGTTTTAAATTTATGCATTTTAATACGCAGGGTTTAGCAAGTAAAATTTATGAGATCGAACAAATTCTTGAAAATAATAAAATTGATGTCTGTTGTTTGTCTGAGCATTGGTTAAGAAATCATGAAATCGAACTAGTTAATTTTGTTGGAGGTGTTTGTATTTATGTAAGAAATAATTTAATTGCTAAACCTATTGACTGTAACTTTTCAATCGAAAGAGTTATTGAAGTAAATGTTTGTAAACTTATTTTAAATGATATAAATATGTTCATAATTTCAGTCTATAGATCGCCTAAAGAAGATCCTAAAATCTTCATTGACAAATTACATACTGTATTGGATTTTTATTATAAGTGTTCTTTGTCTTACATTGTATGTGGAGATATGAACATTGACCTAATAGTAGATAACAATATGTCAAGACTTCTCAAAAACACTTTTGAGGAATTTGGTTTATATAATATCGTTAGGGAACCAACACGCGTCACCTGCACAAGTTCAATATTGTTGGAGGCTATTTTTACGAATATTGAATATAAAAATGTCACTGTTACAAAAACTGTATTGTCGGATCACTCATGGCAAATTTGTGAATTTGATATATTATATATATACAAACAATAAACAACTGATCAGTTTTTTCAGATTTTAACGATGATAATATTGCCTGTTTTAATCTATTGCTAAAAAACGAAACATGGGTAGATATGTACAGGGCTCCTGACTTTGAAACACAATTTGATAGTTTCTATTTTACTTTTTTGCAACATTTTAATACAGTTTTCAGTTACAAAAAAATATTCCTAAGAAATTCAAAAATAATTGGTACATGTGAATTGCATAGTATATACACCAGTTCAGATAACGAGATTGTAAAAGAAAGATACAGAAAACTAAAACTAATTTATAAGCAAAAAGTTAACAAGGCAAAAGCAACTTTCAATAATGACAGAATTCTCGGTGCACAAAAAATTAGTAAAGAATCCTGGAGAATTAGAAATGAAATGAAAGGTAAGTTTAAAAACCCTCTCCCTAAGGAAACGTATGATAATTCTAACAACAAATTTATGAATATGGGAGATATATGTAATGCTTTTAATGAACATTTCGTAAACATAGAGGTTTCAGTTCCCAGGTATGAAGAGATTAAACTTTGTGACTTTGCTAAAACATCATTTTTCTTAACGCCTTCAATACCGGACGAAATTAATTATTTAATTTAAAAAAACACTTTCTTATCTAATTAATGAGTCTTTTAAAACAGGAAAATATCCCAAACATTTTAAACAATCTAAATCTATACCAGTCTACAAAAATAAAGGTCCAGTAGAAAATATTACAAATTATCGAAACATATGTGTTCAAAGTCAGCTAGCTAAAGTTTTTGAAGCGGCTTACAACATTAGACTGAACACTTTTCTCGAGAATTATAATTTACTAATCCACTGCCAATATGGCTTTCGGGCAAATAAATCTACACATAGTGCATTAGCGGGGCTGTGCAATTTTATATATGACTCATTGAACAATAAAATATTAAATATAACTTGCTTCTTCGATTTATCACGTGCATTTGACTCCATAGATCATTACTTGTTACTAGATAAACTTAATAGAATAGGCGTCAGATGCTCAGCAAATGAATGGATTCGATCATACATCACAAACCGTGAACAAGCTGTTCAAGTAGGCGAAACTAGATCCAATTTCAAGACAGTCCATACGGGGGTGCCACAAGGCTCAATATTGATCCCTGTTCTATTTCTTATATTTATTAGTGATGTTTCATTATCATGTCCCACATCTGATCTCAAAATCCTCTATGCCGATGACACAAATTTTGGCATATTTGGGAAAAGTGACTCTGAACTTGTCAGAAATGCTAATGTAGCCACTCGGGAATTTCATGTCTATTGTAATTCACATGGTTTAACGGTAAATGTTACAAAATCACAAATAATGTCATTCCTACCTAAAAACAACACAAATAATTTAAGTTATCTTGTCAGGTTAAATAATGAATCTATTGAGCAGACAAATTTTTGTAAGTTCTTAGGAATAATTATTGATAATAAACTTACTTGGGAAAAACACATTGATTATGTAACAAATAAATTAAGTAAGACCTCTTTCCTAATGCGCCAATTAAAATTTACCGTAAGTTTCAATGTTCTTAAATTAGCATATTTCGGCCTAGCGGAGTCGATTTGGTCATATGGCCTTATATTTTGGGGCTGTTCAGCTCATATTAACAAAGTCTTCTCTACACAAAAAAATATCTTACGATGTATAGCTGGTGTTCCCCCATTAACCAGTTGCAAGCAATTTTTCATTGTTTAATATTCTGACGGTCCACTCATTACATATTTACCTATTAATAATGAATATTGTTACGAAATTTACCCAAAGCCGACCCTGTGTCATTTCAGCACGACAACAAACGCTTTACGATAAAAAATACGATTCTCGAAAAGACTCGGCAGCGGAAGGAGCGATGATGATTTCTACTGGAGAATTCCACGGGGATTATAAAAGAAGCACGCCATGATCGCCGTTTAGTGATACCACGACGACTAGCTTATATGGGATTGTTATTGTATTTTTGAATCAGCTGTTTGGATGTAAATAAAGTTCTAGAAAAGTGACAGTGCATATTAGTTCTATAATTTTTAAATTGAACCCACGAAGTATATTGCAATTTGGTGTTAGAAGTGAAGGATTAAGTGCAGTTAACATCCTAATTTGATTTATGGAAACTCGTAGTATGGACGAAACTACCAAAAAAATAGTCAAGCAGCTTTCAGAGGGACTGGACGAAAAAATTGCACAGATTCTAGAGAAAACGTGACAAGAAGGAAAAACAACATCAAGAAGAAATTCAAAAAAGGTTAGTGAAATCTTTTGATGATAAACTTAAAGTTGAATTAGGAAATCTTGTCACTAATATCGATGAAAAACGTAAAATAGAATTAGAAAATCTTGTTTCCACGATGAAAAGTGAACAACAAAATCTTGTTTCCACGATGAAAAGTGAGCAACATAATTTAATTGAGGGATTATTCTCGAAATTGAATGAACAGAGACAAATTGATTTTAAAATATCAGAAGAAAAACAAGGCAAAACGGAAGAAAAAAGACAATTGCAATTTGAACAATTAATGCAAATAGTATCGCAAGTTAATGAAACAGTTAATGAAAGAATGCAAATAGTTGAATCAGATATAAAAGAAATAAACGACGACATAAAGATCCTAAAAAATAATGTGGAGACTCTTGAAATCAAAGTAGATGACATCGATTCCGTCCAGAACCAAGTGAAATTTGAAATAAGTGCTATCCAAAACCAGGTAAAAGCTGAAATCAGTTCAATTAAAGACTCAGTACACAGTGAAGTACAAGATAAAGTGGAAACAGCAATTAAAAAATTGCAACAAGATTTGCAGAGAGGAAAATACCAGCACACCGTGAGTACCAAAGGTTCCTTTAGTAAACCACCCACATTCGACGGCAGTTCATCTTGGCCCATGTATAAACGACAATTTGAGGCCGTGGCTACAGCTAATGGATGGGATAATCAAGAAAAGTCTACTTCTCTGGTAATTTCGCTAAGAGGTCCGGCCCTAGAACTCCTCCAAAGCATTCCAGTCGATGAACAAGGCAATTTCGACAAGATCATCGCCATCCTAGACAAACGCTACGACAATCAATCCTTGAGCCAGGTATACCAAGTCCAACTCAGTGGAAAAACGCAAAAATCCGGTGAAAGCCTTCAAGAATTCGAAGCAGAGATTAGACGGTTAGTACACTTGTCCTACCCAGACCTGCCAGAGGAAACGAAAGACCAGTTGGCCACGCAGAGTTTCATAAACGGCATCAGAGATGTGGAAGTACAAAGAAATCTAAGACTAAGTGGCGTCAAGAAAAGTAATGAAGCTCTACTTAGGGCTTTGGAAGTAGAGGCCGTCATGAACATGTCCAAGCCGAGGGTCCGAGCAGTTTCCTTCAACCAGGAAGAGTCAGAGTCACCATTTCAAGCGCTGCTGGCTGGTCTGAACAAAATATTAGACCGGTCACAAAGAACTGGCACCAGAGGGGCATGTTACCGCTGCGGACGGACAGGGCACTTCCAACGGAATTGTCTAGTGAGGCCACCTGAACGATCACCGACCAGGGGTAACCAACAGAACAGCCAGATGTTCAGGGACCGTCAGTCAGTCAGCATAGGGGGGCGAATGCTGACTGTCCTTCCACCAGCCCCCAAAACGTTATCCATCCGGGGATTTTGCCGAGATAGCGGCAGCCTAGTCATCAGAGGCACCATCAACGGGCGAGCAGTTACCATCACCATCGATACCGGCGCCGCTGTGTCCATTGCCAAGTCCAGGGTTTTGAGAGCATCAGAAATTCGGCCAGTTACCAATAACATCCAGCTCAGAACAGTCACCGGCGAGTCCATGTCAATACAGGGTGAGGCAGATGTCGTGCTACAGATAGGGGACAACATGATCCGGCATAGGGTCCTGGTAGCGAATATTGAGGACGATTTTATACTGGGAATGGACCTAATTATCCAGCATGGATTTATGTTCGACCCGAGATATGATGTTCTTCGGTTCCTGAATGAGGAATTTGTGTTGACACGGCCCGTCAACACATCAGTCACGCCCATAAAAATTGTGGCAAAGTCTTCAGCTAGAATTCTCGATCGAACGGAACAGATTATTCATGGGCAGCTAGACAGCAATCCTGGGAGCTGCGTTGGAATGGTGGAGCCCGTACACTCAGCTCATGACTACCTGGTTGGACGGGCTATAGTTAAAACCGGACGAGATATACCAATCAGAGTCCTGAATTTGTCCAACAACGACATCAGAATTACCAATGGTCAAGAGATAGCTTGTTTCGAGCCAGTAGAGACCATCATCAATTGCGAAGAAGAGTACCAGACGTCGGTGAAGGAGACAGGGCCCGATAAAGAGTTCCTACAACAGTTTGCTGACCACTTGACACCAGAGAACCAGAAAAAAGCCAAGCAATTTATCACAAAACACTGGCAAATTTTTAACAGTAAAAATGGAACCACCGGTCGCACCAACATCATCCAGCATCGAATAGATACCGGAAAGGCTCAGCCCATCAGAATACCACCTAGACGACTACCATTGGGGCAACAACAGGCAGTCGAGGAAAACATCGAGTCCATGTTACAAAATGGAGTTATTGAGCCATCCATCAGTCCATGGTCTGCTCCCGTCGTGCTAGTTAAAAAGAAGGATGGAACCACCCGATTTTGCGTGGATTACAGAAAGCTGAATGATGTCACGAAGAAAGACAGCTATCCACTACCCCGAATCGATGAGACTTTGACCACACTAGCAGGCTCCCGTTGGTTCTCCACACTAGACCTAAAAAGTGGATATTGGCAGGTTGGTCTACACGCAAACGACAGAGAGAAGACAGCGTTCTCCACCAGTAAAGGGCTGTTTCAGTTCACGGTCAAGCCCTTTGGGTTATGTAATGCACCCGCAACCTTTGAGAGGCTAATGGAGTATGTACTGAGCGGGTTAACATGGAGGACGTGCTTAGTATACCTCGACGACATTCTAGTCATGGCTCAGACATTCGACGACCATCTGAAGAACCTGGACGAAGTATTCTCCAGAATTAATAATGCCAACCTGAAACTCAATCCGAAGAAGTGTTCCTTGTTCCAAAAAGAAGTAGAGTTTTTGGGTCACGTAGTGTCCGAGTCAGGAATCCGCACCAACGAAGACAAGATAGAAGCCATCCGTGATTGGCCAGTTCCAAGAGACAAACATGAACTCCGAAGCTTCCTGGGCCTCTGTTCATACTACCGGCGTTTTGTTGAGGGATTTGCCACCATTGCCGCCCCTCTACATCGGCAGACCACAGAGAAGGAGACCTTCCTTTGGAATCAGGATTGCGAAACATCTTTCAGACGACTGAAGGCAGCACTATGTTCCAGCCCAATCCTAGCCTTTCCTACACAGTCCGGCAAGTTCATCTTAGACACCGACGCCAGCAACACAGGTTTGGGGGCCGTCCTATCCCAGGTGCAAGATGGTGAAGAGAGGGTGATCGAGTACTACAGCCGTGGATTCTCGAAGCCAGAAAGAAATTATTGCGTCACCAGAAAAGAACTTCTTGCAATAATAAGGGCTGTAGACCATTTCCACAAATACCTGTATGGTCGCCATTTCTTAATGCGAACAGATCATGCCGCACTCAAATGGCTGCTGGACATGAAGACACCGGAAGGACAACTGGCCAGATGGATGGAGAAATTACAGCAATACGACTTCAAGGTGGAATACCGTGCCGGCCGGTTGCACAATAATGCCGATGCCCTATCCAGAAGACCCTGTAGAGCGGAATGCAAGCATTGTCTGAAGACGGAACAGCGAGAGGGTATCTCCATCAGGCAGATCCGAGTGCAGGCCTATGAAGACTGGACAACGGAACAGTGCATCCAGGACCAAATGGCTGATCCAGACATCGATCCAATCTTGTCACTCAAAATGAGAGGGGCACCCAGGCCACGATGGGACGAGGTAGCTAGATACTCCGGCATGCTGAAATCGTTATGGGCTCAGTGGGACTCTCTAAGAGTAGACAATGGAATGCTCAAGCGAGTTTGGGAAAGCGCTGATGGACGAGAAACCAAGTCACAACTGGTAGTTCCGAAAAAAAAGGTACCAGCCATCTTGACCGAAGTTCATGATGGAATTACCGGAGGCCACCTGGGCATGAATAAAACCCTAGACAAAGTTCGCCAGCGGTACTACTGGGTGAACTACTTCGAAGACGTCAGAGCTTGGTGCCGCAAATGTGCCACCTGTGCAGCCAGTAAGGGCCCGAAGACCCGGACCAAGGGCAGAATGCAGCAGTACAATGTGGGCGTCCCATTTGAGAGAATCGCCATCGATGTCGCCGGTCCGTTTCCCGAGTCTGAGAGGGGGAACAAATACATTCTGGTCGCAATGGATTACTTCAGCAAATGGCCTGAGGCATATGCGATACCCAACCAAGAGGCAACCACGGTAGCGACGGTGCTAGTAGAACAACTATTCAGCAGGTTTGGCGTCCCGATGGAATTACATTCAGACCAGGGGCGTAACTTCGAATCGAATGTATTCCAGAAGGTCTGCACGATGTTGGGGATCAGAAAAACGAGAACAACACCATTACACCCACAGTCAGACGGAATGGTGGAAAGATTCAACAGGACCTTGGAACAACACCTATCCAAGGTCGTCAGCAATAACCAGCGTGATTGGGATGAGCATATTCCCCTATTCCTGTTGTCATATCGCTCTGCTGTTCATAATAGTACAGGCCTGACCCCAGCCAGGGTCCTATTCGGAAAGGAGCTGCGATTACCATGCGACTTGGCATTTGGCTCCCCCGAAGAACCTCCCCAAGACATCGACGATTATGCCGACCAGCTCCGACATAACATGCTGGCAATACACGAATTAGCCCGAACGCAGATGTTGGCCACCAGTGACCGGATGAAGACGCGATACGACCTCAAGGCCAATTCAGCCGGGTTCCAGGAGAGGGACAAAGTCTGGCTGTACAACCCCCAACGGAGCAAGGGTAAATCCCCAAAGCTTACACCCGCCTGGGATGGTCCATACGAAGTGGTCAAGAGGCTGAATGACGTCGTCTACCGGATCCGTCGAAACCCCAAGGCTAAATTGAAGGTGGTTCACTTAGATCGACTCGCTCCCTACCATGGAGGGGATGTTTCTGATCGGGACGATCAGAATTAAAGGGGGGGCAGTGTTACGAAATTTACCCAAAGCCGACCCTGTGTCATTTCAGCACGACAACAAACGCTTTACGATAAAAAATACGATTCTCGAAAAGACTCGGCAGCGGAAGGAGCGATGATGATTTCTACTGGAGAATTCCACGGGGATTATAAAAGAAGCACGCCACGATCGCCGTTTAGTGATACCGCGACGACTAGCTTATATGGGATTGTTATTGTATTTTTGAATCAGCTGCTTGGATGTAAATAAAGTTCTAGAAAAGTGACAGTGCATATTAGTTCTATAATTTTTAAATTGAACCCACGAAGTATATTGCAATATTAAAAAGCAAGTATCACTTACTACAAATGATCAAATACACAGTTATTCAACTCGTAGCAGCAATGAACTACATCAGCCATTCTCTAGGCTATCAGTTGGGCAAAATTCCCATATCTATAGGGGGACTATAAGTTTTAATAAATATACGCGAGCTAGAGGGAATGAGAAAAGTATAGTGAAGTTTGGAAAGGAGCTCTATACATACCTGTAAAGAAAAGCATACTACTCATACGATGAATTTTTGAAAGATGCTGAGTGACGCGGGTGGTGATTGTTTTGACAAGGCAAATAAATCATTTGTATTTGTAAGATTTTTTTTTAAATGTAGTGATTTTAAATGTTGAATAAAGGAATATTTATTTATTATTTTATTTATATTTGCCAGTACTCTTGTGTTCTCAAATTCTATTCGGTGTGGCGTCGTGGTGGCGTGTTCCGCAATGGATGTTGTTTTTTCCTGCTTTCTTATAGCATTCTGGTGTTCATCACGTCTAGCTTGAATTCTTCTGTTAGTTTGCCCCACATAGGTTTCATGATAGTCTGCACATGGAATCTCGTACACTTCCTGTTGTTCTAAAGGGATCCTCGTCTTCGGAGTCCTCAACACCGTGCTAATTTTTCTGTCTGTATTGAAAATAGTATCGATATTGTGTCTCCGTAGAATTCTTGCAATACTGTCCGTGGTACCCTTGACATACGGTAAATAAGCCTTGGTTATTGGTGTCTCATGCTCCTCGTCTGTTCGTCTCGGTTTTGACTTTAGGGCTCTTTGAATATTTCGGTCTGTAAATAGGTTTTGTTTCATAGCTGTTTTTAAACTGTTCATTTCCTGTTTGATGTTGTCCTGGTCAGCTAGTCTTTGTGATCTGGTTACTAAAGTCTTGACGACGGCTTGTAGTTGGGCTGGGTGGTGATGAGAATTAGCATGAAGGTATCTGTTGGTGTGAGTTGCTTTCCTATATACTGTATTGCCAAGGGTTCCATCTTCCTTCCTATTTATGAAAACATCAAGGAATGGCAGTTGATTATTGGCTTCAACCTCCATGGTGAATTTTATTTTGCAATGGATGCCATTAAGGTGGTCTAAAAATGTGTTGAGGTGTTCCCTCCCATGAGGCCAAATCACAAAAGTATCATCCACATATCGCAACTATAAACTCGGTTTAAGAGTTACTGTTCTTAGTGCCAACTCCTCAAAGTTCTCCATAAAAAGGTTCGCTATAACTGGTGAGAGTGGCGATCCCATTGGAGCCCCTTCCACTTGTTTGTATCGTTGGTTCTCGTAAACAAAATACGTGTTCATCAGGCAGTGCCTTGTTAAGTCTATAAGGTGTTGAGGTGGTTTGTATTTTTCTATTATGATATCCAAGGCTTCGTCGATGTTGGTGAAAAGGGACACTACGTCAAAAACTGACAAGAAGACACTCAGGTTGTAACACCGTTGTCTAAGTATTTCGATGAAAAGTGTCGAATTTTTGACATATGAGTCTGCCCCCTCTGCAAACGGTTGAAGTTGTTGGGCTAGGTATTTGGCTAGCTGTTGTGTTGGAGATCCAATTGAACTTACTATCGGCCTCAAAGGGGCACCTTCTTTATGTACTTTTGGCAACCCATTGAATTTCGGACATCTCGATGACTTTTCACGCGGAATGAATTGGAGTTGGAGATTTTTGTCGATCCTACTTGCTTGGATTTTGGCCTTGGTTGTTTTCTCCAGATAAGTTGTTGGGTCAGTAGTAATTTGTTTATATGCTGGATCTTGTAGCAATGTTTGAATTTTGTTTGAATAATCCGCTGTGTCTAAAATTACAGTTGCATTTCCTTTATCAGCAGGTAGAATGACAATGTCCTTGTTGAGGCGAAGTTGTTTCCACGCCACATATTATGCTCTCTGTTGGTATTTGAGAGGGAGCAATAGCGTAATTGAATCCCTTAGCCAACACGCCAATCGAGGTAGAGTTCAATTGGACCGAAGATAAGTTATAAACGGTTCTATTCGTTTCCAATTGCTTTGAGGTTAGACTGTGACCGTTTTTTCCCGAGAAAAAATCGTTTTTGGGTTTCTGTTGGAGCTTCAATTTGTTAAATTTTGTCTGTTGTTGCATTGTTGTCAACTCTGCATTCGTTTCGGCCCTAAATTCGGTAATTTCATCGAATTTATCCCATATTATCGAGTGGAGTGTATTGCTTACCTGTAGGTGGATATCTAAGAGTAGTATTAAGAACATCCAAATCTCTTCTGACATCACGTATGGCTTCCCTAAGTAGGGCACAACTAGCTTTCCATAAGGTATTCTGTGTTTTTCTGTTGTTCTTCCAAAACTTTACCGTCATGTTTTTCGGAATAACTCCTTCATCGCGGCATCGTTGTAAAAAATGTAGATCGCACAAAAGTTTGCTTCTTTTCGCACGTAATTTCTCAAATGTTTTACACAAATGAAAAGTATTCTCCCCGTAGAGATTCACTATATGTGTTTTTAAGTTTTCGCGGGCACTAAATGTATTAGATGGTTTCCGGGAATTCATCCGCGTAGTTGATAACTGATCCCTGCCGGGATCGATGGTAAAATGACGACGTTTCGGCAGTCACATATGCCCTCTTCAGGTCGGTTCGCATAATTCTCGTAGCCTTCTGCTTTCGCTTCTAGTTACTCGAATACTGAGCGCGCACGGTGTCATATAGTCGCGGCTCGGCGCCTATTGGTTGGCTCCGGGAACTGCTGCATGTGATTGGCCCTTGGCGTTCAGTGGGCACGGCTCCATCCTGCTGATTTGCTATTTTCGGTTGAGTTGTTATTGGACGGGTCCCGGCCGATACGGTGTTTAATAGAATTTTCCAACAATTCGATAAGTTCTGGATTTCATTGAATGCGTTTAGACTGTGAGGCCTCTTCGCTATTTCAATTGCCTCTCTTACGAGTCTTGATTTCGGGCGTTCTATATTTGCCAGTACTCTGGTGTTCTCAAAGTCTATTCGGTGTGACGTGAAACAACTTCGCCTCAACAAGGACATTGTCATTCTACCTGCTGATAAAGGAAATGCTACTGTAATTTTAGATAGAGCGGATTATTCAAACAAAATTCAAACATTGCTACAAGATCCAGCATATAAACAAGTTACTACTGACCCAACAACTTATCTGGAGAAAACAACCAAGGTCAAAATCCAAGCAAGTAGGATCGACAAAAATCTCCAACTCCAACTCATTCCGCGTGAAAAGTCATCGAGATGTCCGAAATTCTATGGGTTGCCAAAAGTACATAAAGAAGGTGCACCTTTGAGGCCAATAGTAAGTTCAATTGGATCCCCAACACAACAGCTAGCCAAATACCTAGCCCAACAACTTCAACCGTTTGCAGAAGGCGCAGACTCATATGTCAAAAATTCGACACTTTTCATCGAAATACTTAGAAAACCGATTTTACAACCTGAGTGTCTTCTTGTCAGTTTTGACGTAGTGTCCCTTTTCACCAACATCCCTATGGACGAAGCTTTGGATATCATAATAGAAAAATACAAATCACCTCAACACCTTGTAGACTTAACAAGGCACTGCCTGATCAACACGTATTTTGTTTACGAGAACCAACGATACAAACAAGTGGAAGGGGCTCCAATGGGATCGCCACTCTCACCAGTTATAGCGAACCTTTTTATGGAGAACTTTGAGGAGTTGGCACTAAGAACAGCAACTCTTAAACCCAGTTTATGGTTGCGATATGTGGATGATACTTTTGTGATTTAGCCTCATGGGAGGGAACACCTCAACACATTTTTAGACCACATTAATGGCATCCATCGCAAAATAAAATTCACCATGGAGGTTGAAGCCAATAATCAACTGCCATTCCTTGATGTTCTCATAAATAGGAAGGAATATGGAACCCTTGGCCATACAGTATATAGGAAAGCAACTCACACCAACAGATCCCTTCATGCTAATTCTCATCACCACCCAGCCCAACTACAATCCGTCCTCAAAACTTTAGTCACCAGATCACAAAGACTAGCTGACCAGGACAACATCAAACAGGAAATGGACAGTTTAAAAACAGCTCTGAGACAAAACGGATTTACAGACCGAAATATTCAAAGAGCCCTATAGTCAAAACCGAGACGAACAGACGAGGAGCATGAGATACCAATAACCAAGGCTTATTTACCGTATGTCAAGGATACCACGGACATTATTGCAAGAATTCTACGGAGACACAATATCGATACTATTTTCAATACAGAGAGAAAAATAAGCACGGTGTTGAGGACTCCGAAGACGAGGATCCCTTTAGAACAACAGGGAGTGTACGAGATTCCATGTGCAGACTGTCATAAAACCTATGTGGGGCAAACTAACAGAAGAATTCAAGCTAGACGTGATGAACACCATAATGCTATAAGAAAGCAGGAAAAAACAACATCCATTGCGGAACACGCCACCACGACATCACACCGAATAGACTTTGAGAACACCAGAGTACTGGCAAATATAGAACACCCGAAATCAAGACTCGTAAGAGAGGCAATTGAATAGCGCAGAGGCCTCACAGTCTAAACGCACGCAATAAAATCCAGAACTTATCGAATTGTTGGAAAATTATATCACACCAATAGGCGCCGATCCTCGACTATATAACACCGTGCGCGCTCCTGAAAATACCAGTATTCGAGTAATTAGAAGCGAAAGCAGAAGGCTACGAGAATTATACGAACCGACCTGAAGAGGGCAGATGTGACTCTGCCGAAACTTCGTCATTTAACCATCGATCTCGGCAGGGATCAGTTATCAACTACGCGGATGAATTCACTATATATATATATATATATATATATATATATATATATATATATATATATATATATATATATATATAGTGATAAAAAGATACAGGGTGTCTCGGAAAATATGTCCCATTACCAGAATGTTAAAAAAAGACAGGGTGTGTTCATAATGGTACGTTGTTTATGAAATGTGTGAAAATAGAAGCAGGATAATGGATTCGGGAATTAGATACAGGAATTCGGGGAGTTGATATGCTAGATACGGGAAAAGAGTATTTGGTGTATATATCAAACACCTATCAGTGTATTAGAATACATAAGAACGGAGACCGGAGTCTACCGATAGAGAGAGAGAGAGAGAAAGACGAGGACAAGAGTCTGTTTCCTAGGGTGCCGGTGTATAAAATAGAAGGTGTACACTTAATGGGAGGATATCGTTGGGTTAGCCCACCCTCATACAAGCCAGACAAGGATAGACAAACAGCCAACAAAAGAATAAAATATTAAAACTACTGACAAAGGGTAAGCTGGAAATGGAAGTGCTTAAACGGGAATGTTAGAAATGGAATATCGGGAAACGGAATATTGAGAACGGGAATGATGGAAGTGGCATGGCGGGAATAGGAATGCTGGATGTTGTATGTATCTTAGACATGCGCAGTGATGTTGTATAGATTGTTAGGCACGCGCAGTGATGTTAAGCATGCGCAGTGAATTTGAATGAGTTTTATACATGCGCAATGATGTTGTGTGAGTGTTAGGCATGCGCAGTGATGTTGTATGAGCGTTAGACATGCGTAATGATGTTGTGTAAGCGTTAGACATATGCAGTAGTGTTGTATGGATGCTAGACATGCGCAATGATGTTGTGTGAGCGTTAGGCATGCGCAGTGATGTTGTTTGAGTGTCAGACATGCTTAATGATGCTGTATGAGTCTTAGACATGTGCAATGATGTATGGATGATAGACATGCGCAGTGATGTTCCATCAGTGTTAGACATGCGCAGTGAAGTTGAATGGAGGTTAGACATGCGCAATGATGTTGTGGGAGTGATAGACATGAGAAGTGATGTTGTATGAGTGTTTGACATGCGTTGTGTATTGTATGTTGCATGAGTTTGCTTTACACCCCAGCTGTTACTTTTTGTCTTAACCATTGAACGCTGTGATTTCATACAAATCACTTCTCTCAATAATGATTTTCCGAGATCTATGGATTTTTGTCATCTACGCAAGAAGAGGTTATAAATATGTTTGTTCTTGCAGCTTAAGGAAATATATGAGAATCTGACGTTACGGCTCTACGTACAGAGCCCTATGTTGTCACAAGTTGATGTACTTGTCTATAGAAATATAGGAGACCTGATCCAAGCATTAAGCATACAAAGTTAGAAACCAAAATTTTGAAATATACCAACATTTCAATGATATTTGTCTGATTCAACATTACCGCTATAGGTATCAAGCTCCGCACCTGTTGTCGTCACCCGTGTTTGTGACGTCACCAGTCCTCACTCTCATTGGTCATTTCAGACCATTGTCAAGTAAATAATTTGATTCAAATTTGATGCTCCAACAGTCCTATGGTGCGATGAAAATACCATACGTTCAATTTACTCAAGTATGTGGCTTTCCAGGATCTAGGGAGTTGACTCATCATTGGTATATATGGGATATAAGGGGTAATTTGCACGTTTACCCTTCATTCAAACTACTGTTTCTGTACCTCTATAAGAAACTTTGAATGACAAGGACAGGATACAAGGAATTAAAGGATCGTTCCAAACGGTTCGATTCTGTTGTCCGTCGATAATCAAATGGGGGTACTAAAAGGATGAATTACAGGAGCAGGATAGTGAGAATGGACTAGACTATGTTGATCGATTTTGATTACAAGGGATAGCAGATAGGTGGGTGATAATGGTAGGACGGGGACGTGAAAGAAAGTATAGGAGATAACAGGAATTCAAGGAACAATCCCAATCGTTGGATTTCATTGGTTGTTGGTTATTGGACTGGTTCTAAAGGCTGGAATGAAAATTAGAAAGTTAAATGTCAAGTACGGCATACCAGTTACTCAAGAAACTGTCCTATCGGCTGGATAATGTTGCTTGTTTGTAATCATGTTGGGTATTGGAAGATTGAGTTACAAGAACGGGATAATAAAAATGTAGCGAATGGGGTATGTTGGCCAATGTTGATTACGAAGAACAGTCGAAGGGTCGATGGTAATGACAGGAGCGGGAAATTCGAAAGAATGATCTTAATGCTTGGATTTTGTTGGTCGGCAGTTATCATTTAGGAGATTCGAAGGATGGATAATAATAAGAACGATCCTAATGGTTGGATTTCGTTGGTTATCACGTATGAGTAAAGAAAGTGGAATGTAAAGAATGGGATAGCAAAAAAGGAATGAACGGATCTAACGGTTTGATTCAGTTGTATATTGGTTATCACGCGGAAGATTGGAATGTTGACTCATAAGAACGGTATGCAGGGAATTCAAGGATCGATTCTAACGGTTTGATTTCGTTGTCTGTTGGTAATTACGTGGGAGTCTGAAAGGTTAAACGACAAGACTGAAATAGCAGGAATTCAAGGAACGGTCCTAATGCTTGTATTTTGTTGTCTGGTGTCCATTAGGTGGGTCAGTAGAATAGGGGATGGTAATGGTAGGAGCTTGGATGTGAAAGCAGGTATAGGACATCAGGATGGCAAAAGTATGGACCTAATGGTTGGATTTCGTTGGTCGGTAGCTATCATATGGGAGATTGGAAGGTTGAATGATAAAAACGAAACTAATGGTTGGATTTCGTTGGTTATCACGTAGGAGTGTAGAAGGTTGAATGTAAAGAATGAGATATCGAGAATTCAATAGAATGGTTCTAACTACTCGATTCCGTTGTCTGTTGATAATCACATGAGAGTCTAGAAGGTTAAACAACAAGAACGGGATATCAGGAATTCAACGAGCGGTCCTAATGCTTATATTTCGTTGGCAGGTGTTAATTACGAGGCATAGTAGAACCGTAGGTGGCAATGGTAAGAGCTGGGGATGTGAAATCATGTTTAGGATATGGGGAATTCAAAGAATGATCCTAATGGGTAGGTATCGTAGAGTGGTAACGAAATAGAACGAATAGGAGTTTTGAAGCTTGAATGATTGGAACGGGATAGCCGGAATCGGACAAACAACCTACTGGACCCTGTTTGATTGATCGAGGTGGCATAGCTACGTTATGCTACCGTTAGATGGTAGAAATTAAATATATATATATATATATATATATATATATATATATTATATGTCGGAGAGAGCGAAATAGTCGATTTCTCAAGTGGTGAAAATCTAAAGACTATATAGTTTATATTATCAGTAACAGGATATTCATGTTTTCGTATTTTTGTTTACGATTCTTAAGTTTATTATTTTATTACAAGTTTGTCAGCTTGGAATCGAAAGTGACTCACAAGGTCGCTTGACGTGGTCCTTGTTACGTATGGCAGAGAGGGACGGAGAGCGACAGTTCGGTCCGAACATTTATCCCTTTTGATCACCCGACATATATATGAGATTGAAGGTATAAATAGAGCTATAACTAGGATAGTATAGTCACTATAACTATAGACAACATAGCAGACGGATGCAATGCTTCTAACCTGTTACCTTTTCATCATTATTTTTCACATTGGTGAGACCAGCGTCAATGTAGAAAATTTCCTGAAGAGCTATGGGTATTTGAATGACAGTCAAGAAACTACTGTAACAAGCTTGGAACAAGCATTGGTAAAGTTTCAAGAGCAATACAATTTAAATGTAGACGGTACAGCAAACAACGAAACAATGGCGTTAATGGCTCAACCTTGTTGTGGAGTACCAGATTTCCCGCTAAACTTTGCTTTGCCGGCACAAAATTGGAATAAAACAACCCTGAAATGGTATTTTAAGCTAGCAGATGAACGAATGAATACGATCGCTTGAAAGGCATTTGAAATTTGGGAAAATGTTACCAATTTACGGTTTGTTCAGGTGTCCGGCTTAGGTAGTCCGGTTATCTTCATCTCAATGTCCGACGGGAGATATGACCACTCAAATTAGAGAAACTGTCAGAAGGGTAAATGCTCTTTTAAATTCTATGGTAAGCGTGGAGTATTGGGACATGCATTTTCCCCCAACAATGAAGAGTGCCGTGAGGTTCATTTAGATAGGATGGAAGACTGGTATTCAGAGGAAGAGGATGTGGGTTATTTACCACCAGGACAGACCAGTATGCTTTGGGTTTTGGCACATGAACTCGGGCACATTTGCGGTTTAAGTCACTCGGGGTGAACTCAACTTTGATGTATCCCTACTACACTCAAGCTAAACTAGATCAAGATGATATTATTGCAATCCAGTATTTGTATGGACCCAAGAAACAAACAACAACAATAACAACAACAAATACAACACCAAGGGCTGCAGTTATCCCTTCAAACACAACTGAGAAAACTATTCCTTCAAGACCAACAACAACAGTTAGTGCAACCAGCCCTGCAAGCACAACTAAGAAGGTTACCCCTTCAAGTAAACCAAGACCTACTCCTGCAAGTACTACAACACTCCCTCAAGCACAACAAAGAAGAGTATTATAAGAGTAGAAAATAATATTCAAACTAATAAAGCAATGGATTTGTGTAAAATCGAACCTAAATATCTCCAATTTCTTGTCTTACATACAAATTTATATATCATATATAAAGACAGGCTTTGTATAATTGATATTCAAACAAAGAATTTCACATCAAAAGATATATCATTGAAAAAGTTTTACATTTTTTACCATCTGGTGATTTCGAAATAACATCAATTTACCAACGACCCTCTGGAGAGATAATTGCAATTATTGATCGAAAAAGATATAGAAGATCATATTTTTAAATTAATCAAAAGCCTCAATGCGACTGATCTCAAAATACTGGAGACGAAATTCTTGCCGCTATAAGTACATATACAGGGCAAACTTACCTTTTTCTCTCTGAAAACAGATTTGTGGAAATAGATGAATGTTCTTCAGAGTCGAAGGAATATGGTTATATTAACAGAAACTTTCCAGGCATTCCCTCAAATATTAGAGGGGTGTTCAGGTATATTAGTGGCTTAATATACTTCTTCCAGGATAATAGATAGATACTTTGAATTCAACCAGTTCACTGCAAAAGACCGATAAACTCACATTAGATATCTTCGGTATTGATTGTCCTATCATGTCTCTGTACGATCAGCTAAAAACTGTATTAAATAAGATTTTAGCCACATTTTAAATTGTATTGGTGGAAAAATAAAATTATTACATTGATTACATTGTTTCATTATCCCAACCAATTTTAGATAAACACGATCCCGGCTTTTATATACGAGAAATGGATACAAGGTAGAGAGTTGAATAGATTTTTATCCCATGTATCTTGAACTGTGGATTTTGTGTAAATGAAACATCACAAGTATAACTCAAGAGCAGACAAAATTTTTGTAAAATTTGCAATTGTCATCAGCCTTTGTTAGAATGTAATTAAGGATGAATTGGTCACTACGACTCTACGTACAGAGCCCTATGTTGTTACAAGCGGGTGTAACTGTCTACAGAAATATAGGAGACCTGATCCAAGCATTAAGCATACAAAGTTTGAAACCAAAATTCTGAAAATACCAACATTTCAATGTTACCCGTCTGATTCAACATTATCGCTATAGGTATCAAGTTACGCACCTGTTGTCTGTCATAGAAAAGTGAAAGTGGAGCAGCCCTCCACTTCCGTGTTTGTGACGTCACCAGCCCTCACTCTCACAGGTCATTTTAAAGCATTGTCAAGTAAATAGTTTGATTAAAATTTGATGCTCCTACAGTCTTATGGTGCGATGAAAATACCATACGAATCAACTTACTCAAGTATGTAGCTTTCCAAGATTTAGGGAGCTGCCTTATCATTGAGTTTCTCTGGATCCCAATCAGAGCCAGGAAATTAAAATAGTCAATGACCATTGTCAACGTATGTCACAGAACGAGGGGACGGAACGTTGACTGGTACACCATAGAACGGTTGGAATAGGGTGTTGACGTATACCATAGAACTATGGCACGGAACATTGACAGGTATGCCATCGGACAGTACAGAACGGTTAACATTGAAATGTTGGTATATTTCAGAATTTTGGTTTCAAACTTTGTATGCTTAATGCTTGGATCAGGTCTCCTATATTTCTATAGACCGTTACATCAGTTTGTAACAACATAGAGCTCTGTACGTAGAGCCGTAGTGACCAATTCATCCTTAATTACATTGTAACAAATGCTGATGACCATTGCAAATGTTGCAAAAAATTTGGTCTGCTCTTGAGTTATCCTTGTGATGTTTCATTTACACAAAATCCACGGTTCAACATACATGGGATAAAAGTAAATCTATTCAACTCTCTACCCTGTCTCCATTTCTCGTATATAAAACCCGGGAGTGATTAGATCGTGTTTATCTAAAATTGGTTAGGACAATGAAACAATGTTATAATTTTATTTTTCCACCAATACAATTTAATATGTAGCTATAATCTTATTTAATATAGTTTTTAGCTGATAGTACAGAGACGTGATAGGACAATCAATACTGAAGATATCTAATGTGAGTTTATCGGTCTTTTGCAGTGAACTGGTTGAATTCAAAGTATCTATTATCCTGTAAGAAGTATATCAAGCCATTAATATACCTGAACACCCCTCTAATATTTGAGGGCATGCCTGGAAATTTTCTGTTAATATAACCATACTCCTTCGACTCTGAAGAACACTCATCTATTTCCACAAATGTGTGTGTTTGCCCTCTGTATATATGTACTTACAGCGGCAAGAATTTCGTCTCCAGTAAGAGCTATTTTGAAATCAGTCGCATTGAGGCTTTTGATTGATTTAAAACTATGATCTTCTATATATATATATATATATATATATATATATATATATATATATATATATATATATATATATATAAGAGTCTTTTTCGATCAATAATTGCAATAATCTCTCCAGAGGATCGTTGGTAAATTGATGTTGTTTCGAAATCACCAGATGGTAAAAAATGTAAAAACTTTCTCAATGATATAACCTTTGATGTGAAATTCTTTGTTTGAATGTCCATTATCCAAAGCCTGTATTTATATATGATATATAAATTTGTATGAAAGACAAGAAATTGGAGATATTTAGGTTCGATTTTACACAAATCTATTGCTTTATTAGTTTGATTATTATTTTCTACTCTTGTAATAATCTTCTTTGTTGTGCTTGAGTGAGTGTTTGCGGTTATTGTAGTTGATTTTGTAGTACTTGCAGGAGTAGGTTTTGGTTTACTTGAAGGGGTAACCTTCTTAGTTGTGCTTGCAGGGCTGGTTCCACTAACTGTTGTTGTTAATCTTGAAGGGATAATTTTCTCAGTTGTGTTTGAAGGGATAACTGCAGCCCTTGGTGTTGTATTTGTTGTTGTTATTGTTGTTGTTTGTTTCTTGGGTTCATACAAATAGTGGATTGCAATAATATCATCTTGATTTAGTTTAGCTTGAGTGTATTAAGGGATACATCAAAAGCTGAGTTCACCCTCGAGTGACTTAAACCGCAAATCTGTCCGAATTCATGTGCTAAAACCCAAAGCATACTGGTCTGTCCTGGTGGTAAATCACCTACATTCTCTTCCCCTAAATATCAGTCTTCCATCCATCTAAATGAACCGAACGGCACTCATCATTGTTGGGGGAAAATGCATGTCCCAATACTCCACGCTTACCATAGAATTTAAAAGAGCATTTACCCTTCGGACAGTTTCTATAATTTGAGTGTTCATATCTCCCGTTGGACATGGAGACGACGATATCCGGACTACCTAAGCCGGACACCTGAACAAACCGTAAATTGTTAATATTTTCCCAAATTTCAAATGCCTTTCTAGCGATCGTATTCATTCGTTCATCTGCTAGCTTAAAATACCTTCAATCTAATATATATATATATATATATATATATATATATATATATATATATGTATATATATATATATATATATATATATATATAATTTATACCATCCAACGGTAGCATAACGTAGCTATGCCACCTCGATCAAGCAAACAGGGTCCAGCAGGTTGTTTCTCCGATTCCGGCTATCCCGTTCCAATCATTCAAGCTTTAAAACTCCTATTCGTTCTATTTCGTTACCGTTCTACGATACCTACCCATTAGGATCATTCTTTGAATTCCCGATATCCTAAACATGATTTCACATCCCCAGCTCTTACCATTGCTGCCTATGGTTCTGCTATGCGTCGTAATTAACACCAGCCAACAAAATACAAGCGTTAGGACCGTTCCTTGAATTCCTGCTATTTCAGTCTTGTCGTATAATCTTTCAGACTAACACGTAATTACCACCAGACCACGGAATCAAACCATTAGAATCGATCCTTGAATTCCGTGTATACCGTTCTTATGAGTCAACATTGCAACCTCCCGCGTGATAACCAATAGACAACTGAATCAAACCGTTAGATCCGTTCATTCTTTTCTTGCTATCATATTCTTTACATTCTACCTTCTTTACTCATACATGATAACCAACGAAATCCAACCATCAGGATCGTTCTTATTGTTATCTAACCTTCGAATCTCCTACATAACTACCGACTAACAAAATCCAACCATTAGGATCATTCTTTTGAATTTCCCGCTCCTGTCATTACCATCGACCTTTCTACTATTCTTCGTAATCAACATCGGCGAACATACCCCATTCGTTAGGACCATTCATTACATTTTTATTATCCCGTTCTTGTCACTCAATCTTCCAATACCCAACTTGATTACAAACAAGCAACATTATCCAGCCGATAGGACAGCTCCTTGACATTTAACTTTCTAATTTTCATTCCAGTCTTTAGAACCAGTCCAATAACCAACAGCCAATTAAATCCAACCATTGGGATTGTTATTGAATTCCTGTTATCTCCTATACTTTCTTTCACGTCCCCGTCCACCCTTATCTCCCACCTATGTGCTATCCCTTGGAATCAAAATCGATCAACATAGTGTCCATTCTCACTATCCTGCTCCTGTCATTCATCCTTTCAATACCCCCATTTGATTATCAACGGACAACAGAATCCAACCGTTTGGACCGATCCTTTAATTCCTCGTATCCCGTTCTTGTCCAATAGACACCTCCTTTCAATTTACTGTTTCTTATAGAGGTACAGAAAAACTTGTTTGAATGAAGAGTAAACGTTCAAATTATCCCTTATATGCCATCGTATGGTATTTTCATCGCACCATAGGACTGTTCGAGCATCAAATTTGAATCAAATCATTTACTTGACAATGGTTTGAAATGACAAATGAGAGTCAGAACTGGTGACGTCATAAACACGGGAGTAGAAAGTACACTGCTTGTATGCAGCCCACTTTCAGAAAACAGGTGCGGAGCTTGATACCTCAGCGGTAATGTTGAATCAGACAGGTAATATTGAAATGTTGGTATATTTCAGAATTTTAGTTTCAAACTTTGTATGCTTAATTTCTGGATCAGGTCTCCTATATTTCTATAGACAAGTACATCAACTTGTGACAACATAGGGCTCTGTACGTAGAGCCGTAACGTCAGATTCTCATATATTTCCCTAAGCTGCAAGAACAAACATATTTATAACCTCTTCTTGCGTAGATGGGAAAAATCCATAGATCTCGGAAAACCATTATTGAGAGAAGCAATTTGTATGAAATCACAGCGTTCAATGGTTAAGAAATAAAGTAACAGCTGGGGTGTTGTTTACACATTATGTAAAGCAAACTCACGCAACATACAATACACAACGCATGTCAAAGACTCATACAATATCACCACGCATGTCTATCACTCCCACAACATCATTGTGCATGTCTAACATCCAATACAACCTCACAGCGCAAGTCTAACCCTGATGGAATATCACTGCGCATTGCTATCATCCATACATCATTGCACATGATAAGAGTCATACAGCATCATTAAGCATGTCTAACACCCCACAACATCACTGCGCATGCCTAACGCTGACACAACATCATTGCGTATGTCTAGTATCCATACAACACTACTGCATATGTCTAACGCTCACACAAGATCATTGCGCATGTCTATCAGCCATACAACTTCCCTACGCATGCCTAACATCATTGTGCATGTCTAACGCTCATACAACATCATTGCGCATGTATAACACTCATACAACTTCACTGCGCATGCCTAACATC
Source organism: Octodonta nipae (assembly GCA_034190945.1). Lineage (NCBI taxonomy): Eukaryota > Metazoa > Arthropoda > Insecta > Coleoptera > Chrysomelidae > Octodonta > Octodonta nipae. The sequence continues at coordinate 64,404,749 of CM067220.1, forward strand.
ACTGCGCGTGTCTAACAATCTATACAACATTACTGCGCACGTCTAACATACATTCTACATCCAGCATTCCTTTTCCCGCCATACCAGTTCCATCATTCCCGTTCCCAATATTCCGTTTCCCGATATTCCGTTTCCCGATATTCCGTTTCTAACATTCCCGTTTAAGCACTCCCATTTCCAGCTTACCCTTTGTCAGTAGTTTTAATATCTTATTCTTTTGTTGGCTGTTTGTCTATCCTTGTCTGGCTTGTATGAGGGTGGGCTAACCCAACTATATCCTCCCATTAAGTGTACACATTATCTTATACACCGGCACCCCAGGAAACAGACACCTGTCCTCGTTTTTCTCTCTCTCTCTCTCTCTCTCTCTCTCTCTCTCTATCGGTAAACTCCGGTCTCCGATCTTATGTATCATAACACACTGATAGGTGTTTGGTATATACACCAAATACCTATACCTGCTTCTATTTTCACACATTTCATAAACAACGTGCCATTATGAACACACTCTGTCTTTTTTTAACATTCTGGTTATGGGACATATTTTCCGAGACACCCTGTATCTTTTTATCACTATATATATATATATATATATATATATATATATATATAACGTTTTTAAACACCATCTATATAGTGTTCTACATACACACTGTTTTGACCTTTGTCTGCTCGCTCACAGAGGGAGCGTCTCGCTTCCAGTCGTTGCTGTGCAGTCTTCTATACACGCTATGTTTTGACCTTTGCCCGCTCGCCAACAGAATGAGCGAACTGGTACGTCTGGCCGGCTATCTGACTTCTCATCGATCTGCGAATTTCGGTAAGGTCATCACGTCACCACCCAACAACTATGTGACTGATATTATTACTACGCGTCTTAAACGGGTTTTTATTCAACATACTATGAACTGAGAGTATGAGTAAGTAAGGTCGCCTTGTTGGCACATATGCTAAGTGCTTACATAGGAAACCGATGGACTGGGGTTCGATTCCCCATCACTGCGTCGGTTTTTGTAATATAAATATATAATTTATTTTGTACATCATTGAAATTTGGCGTGATTGAACAGATCAGGTGGTGACTATTGACCAATGAGAGCTTGGTATGGCTGAGCACGTGGTAATTAACCAATGAGAGCGTTTCAAGGTGTAACTGCTTATCTATTTCGTCATAACCTGCCTGTAGTACAATACGTCCGCTGTCACTCGTGTTCCGTACGTCTGACTGCATGGCCTACCTGTCAGCTGTCAATGTTCCGTACCATCGTTCTATGCCATACGTCAACGCCTCATACTAACTTTTCGTGCCATACGTCAACGCCCCAACTCTATGGCATATCTGTCAGCTGTCTAACCTATATGCCGACTCCGTGAAACCTAACCTCTAATAACGACATAACCTAACCTCTACGCGGGCTCCCATCCATCCACGTCACAGCAGCCCTACCCAATAGTCCATCACAGCCTGTTATCAGCATCCTAACCTATACGCGGACCCCATCCATCTTCATAGCAGCACTGGGGCCCTCATCGGAGCCCTAGTCAACTGTCTTCAACACGTCACAGCAGCCGTAGTCGGGGCCCCCGCGGTCGGCTACGGTCCGAGAACGCGGCCCCCACGTTCACTGAACAAATGTCACCCAAAAAGGCCTTAAATATGTTGAATGCTCCCCTAAATATACAGTTTACACCCTCGCGTTAAGCCAAAATGGCTCTAATTGCACCGTTTCTCACCCCTAAACCGTCAGCTCACGTTGGCGATTTCAACGTCATCGAGGTAAATTTTAGCTAATTTTAGAATCTCCTATGGGAAATTACATGTATTTTTGGTCGATTTTGGCCCCGAATCGGCATAGCTTATTTACTTATGTTGTTTGTTTTCCATTATCATATATTGCTAGTTGCTTTTGTTTTTATTTACGTTTGTTTTTAACTAGAAAAATAACTATATACAGGTATTTTTTTGTATTAATCTTATATTAAATCTAATACTCATTAATTTTTAAATGTTTTTACAAAATTGGTTTACATTTATTCACCGAATAACAAACTCTTCGTCACAATAAACGCGAGTAATATTTTCTGGTACGGTGTATCTGTTCGATAAGTAAGGCTCTGCTTGCTCTTTGAAAGATATAGTTCGTTTTGATGAACAAGGAAGCAGATTCCTACCTGAGAATCTCTAAAAAATTCATTAAGAAAATACAATACCTAAAAACGAACAACACCGACATCATTTCCAGCCTTGATGTTAAGTCACTATAACCAAACATTCCAGTCAACGAAGCTGTAGAATAGATATCCAAGAAAGAAAATTTCCCAACCCACATCATAGAACTCGCCAGACGCTGCCTAAAACAACACATATTTTACATACAATGGACAGATATACAAATAAACACCCATGGGCTCATCGCTGTCACCAGTAATAGCCAATCTCTTCATGATTTATTTCGAAGAAGAAGCTCTCCAAAATGCTAATCTTAAACCAACGTTATGGGTTCAATATGTAGATTGTTTTTATCATCTGGCGACATGGAGAAGCCGAATTGGTAAATAGACTTCTTGACTTATTTCAACACCTTACATCCTAAAATACAGGTGACCTTAGAATTAGAACAAGACAATCGTCTCCTATTCCTAGATAGTCTCGTTACCAAAACACCAAACAAGCAGTTTCAAGTTACAGTTTACAGAAAACGCCAACACCCTTAATTCCAGATGATTTAGATTAACAGACCCTAACACAAAAAACGAAGAAATTGAAATTATAACAGAAGAACTAAAGAAAAACGGATACAAAAATCATACCTTAAAACAAGCAATTAACCGCAACACACGACAAGAAAACCACAAAGACATAGAGGAGAACAAACATACAGCTATCCTACCTTATATTACTACTGACTGAATAGGACGGGTACCGAGAAAACACAACAAAGCCAATTTTCGAACCGCACACGAACTTAGACAAAGTCCTCGGTAACCCAACAGATACAATCGAGTTAGAGAACTACGGAGTCTATAATATATCTTGCGGATACTGTCAAAAGTCATACGTGGGAAGTACTAACCGACGCATTTCCGTAAGAGCAGAAGAGCACAAATTAAGCATCAGGAAGAAGCAGACGACATCGGCCTTATTCCAACACGAACTCCAGGCAGGACACAAAATAGACTTCAAAACGTGCAAGGAAATCGCGAACATAGAAAATCAACGAAAAAATACGGGAAGCAATCGCAATTCAAAAAATCCCAGAATTAAATAAACGAGACGACGCTCTAAACTTGCCAAAAATGTGGAAGGCACTCCTGCAAAAATCCTATCATAAAACTCTTAGTAATAAATCTAATCCTAATGAAAAACAATCACAAGGGACAATAAACAGCGCGACGTTCTCGTTTTCCTGATTCCCAACATCGTACAGACGAAATGCATTGCTTCCCCCTCAAATGGGATGGCCACATTGTACTGCTGCATTCTGCCTTTGGTTCGGGTCTTCGGGCCCTTACAGGCTGCACAGATGGCATATTTCCGGCACCAAGCTCTGACATCTTCGAAGTAATTTACCCAGTAGAACCGCTGGCGAATTTTATCTAAGGTTTTATGTATGCCCTGATGACCCCCGGTCATCATGTCAGTAAAGTTAGCACTGCCATTTTACAGAAACTCAAATTAAAACATATGGGAATTACGAGCTATTTAGGACCTCTTACTTTTTACCTAAACTGATTTTTGAGCTCAATATTTACCATGGAAAAAGTGCAAAAAACTATTGGCGGTGCTAACTTTACGTAAAGTTAGCACCGCCATCTCAGAAAAACAAACAAAAAAATCTGAGAAGCGTCTCAAATTAGGAGCTATTTACGAGCTTTTAATTGACGTATTGAACGTCAACCCCTAAATTTGCCTAAGGGGTGAAAACCACCCTCGAAAAAATATTAAATTTTAATTTTGAATTTAAAATCTATTAAAACTATCTACGATTTACGAGCTCTTTCCTGGTGTAATGCACATAAACATGAAAAAATGTCCAAGGGGTAAAAACAACCCCCAATTATGCAGTTTTTTCGAATTTTATGATTAATAAATTTTGAAAAATACCAACATGATCTACGATTTACGAGCTTTACAACGGTTTATTACACGACTACATTCAAATTACTGGAAGGGGTACAAACAACCCCCTAAATTTACCAGTTTTTCTAAATTATTTGATTTTTTCAGTTTCAAAACTGCCGGCCTCATCTACGATTTACGAGCTTTTCAACGGCATATTACACGTTTGCATTCAAATTTTTGGAAGGGATGCAAACCACCCCCAATTATGCAGTTTTTTCAAATTTTATTATTTATAAATTTTAAATAAAACCAGCATGATCTACAATTTACGATCTTTCCAATGGTATGTTACACGACCACATTCAAATTACTGGAAGGGGTGCAAACAACCCCCTAAATTTAAAAATTTTCTTAATTATGTATTTTTTTTTTTCATTTTCAAAACTGCCTGCCTTATCTACGATTTACGAACTTTTCAACGGGATATTACACGTTTGCATTGAAGTTTTTGGAAGGGATGCAAACCACCCCCCAATTATGCAGTTTGTCCAAATTATGTGATTTTGTTCATTTTCAAAACTGACAGCCTTATCCACGATTTAGAAGCTCTTCAACGATATATAACATGATTATTTTCAAATTATTGTAACGAATGAAAACAACCCCATATGCAATTTTTTCCAAATCTGTAGTTCTTAAATTTACAAAAACTGACAACATAAACTCTAATTTAGAACCTCTTGAATGATACATGGCAGGACTACTTCAAAATCACCTGAAAGGTACAAGTAACTATCTAAATGACTAATTATTTCAAAGTGTAAGATTTTTAAAATGGATGAAAATATTAAATATTATCCTTACTGTGGCAAAGGTAACTCTTTAGAAATCTAGATTTTGCAAACTTTGTGATTTAAAAACTTGGAAATGGTGTATGTTGTAATTATCTACGATGTATAAGCTTTCCAACGATATGTTAAAACACGACTATAGCTAGTAGGCATTGTTCGGATAAATATTTTTTTTATGAATTATGTTCTTTTAATTGAGCATTGAATCTAAGGAAAAATTGTAACCATCTTTATGGACCACGTGTTGTTACCGTTTCTTCTGGTTTTGTATCTAGCTTCTTCTCATAATCTGTTGCTCGAAGTTTTAATAACTACCTCAAAGTTTTTTGTTTCTAATTAACGTATTAAAACTGAGTTGTTTCAAATAGAAATAGCAATATTTTTATGTATTACGAAATATATAGATTACTTCCAGTCGGCATTCTTCAACCAACCTTCGCCAAACCAGTCATTACAACTTTAAAAATATATAAGTCAAATAATATTCTTATTTTTGTCTAATCTTTTCCATTTGAAAATGGGTTAAATCTATAGTCTATACCTACAAGACATATAAAACAGGGGTTTGGTATTTGAGAGGGCAATGCAATATATATTGTTTCAACTATTATTTTTGTACCCACAATAACCAAATTATTCATAGCAAACCAAAAATTCAAATAGTAAGACATTAAAGATCAAAGGTCCTTGAATGAATTAAACAAATGTGTTGTATCGCCATCTAGCCGCCAATATTCCTACCTGTAACTAATAACAAATGTAATATCTAGCCATGTATGTTACCATGATATCTGGTTCTGACATCAACTGAAAGCTCCCTCCAGTTCAGAAATACAATTCGCACTTCTAAAGGTCACTAATAACTTATCAATAAACATTGTCCGCAGCACAACTGTATTAATAATCCACTTTAAAATATTATTAAGGATTTGCTTTACTTAGATAGTTTTATCGTCTGGTAAAAGTTAAGTGCATGACATTTCTGAAAATGAGGAGGAGAGGACGTCCAAGGCTTCACGGCAATATTGCCTATGACATCCTAGAGAAAAAAAGATTATTACATATCGTCGTATTCATATGTTGACATTCCAACGATGTTTCTTTCCAGATAGGGGCATTTTTTGAACTGACCTTTTTAGTTTGGTTATTATATATTACATTGGCATAGTTCTCTAGGATGTCATAGCCAATATTGCCGTGAAGCCTTGGACGTCCTCTCCTCCTCATTTTCAGAAATGTCATGCACTTAACTTTTACCAGACGATAAAACTATCTAAGTAAAGGAAATCCTTAATAATATTTTAAAGTGGATTATTAATACAGTTGTGCTGCGGACAATGTTTATTGATAAGTTATTAGTGACCTTTAGAAGTGCGAATTGTATTTCTGAACTGGAGGGAGCTTTCAGTTGATGTCAGAACCAGATATCATGGTAACATACATGGCTAGATATTACATTTGTTATTAGTTACAGGTAGGAATATTGGCGGCTAGATGGCGATACAACACATTTGTTTAATTCATTCAAGGACCTTTGATCTTTAATGTCTTACTATTTGAATTTTTGGTTTGCTATGAATAATTTGGTTATTGTGGGTACAAAAATAATAGTTGAAACAATATATATTGCATTGCCCTCTCAGATACCAAACCCCTGTTTTATATGTCTTGTAGGTATAGACTATAGATTTAACCCATTTTCAAATGGAAAAGATTAGACAAAAATAAGAATATTATTTGACTTATATATTTTTAAAGTTGTAATGACTGGTTTGGCGAAGGTTGGTTGAAGAATGCCGACTGGAAGTAATCTATATATTTCGTAATACATAAAAATATTGCTATTTCTATTTGAAACAACTCAGTTTTAATACGTTCATTAGAAACAAAAAACTTTGAGGTAATTATTAAAACTTCGAGCAACAGATTATGAAGAAGAAGCTAGTAGAATAAAAAACCGGAAGAAACTGTTTTTTTTTCAAAATTTATAAATCATAAACTTTGAAAAACTGCATAATTGGGGGGTGATTTGCATCCCTTCCAAAAATTTGAATGCAAACGTGTAATATCCCGTTGAAAAGCTTGTAAATCGTAGATGAGGCCGGCAGTTTTGAAACTGAAAAAATCACATAATTTAGAAAAACTGGTAAATTTAGGGGGTTGTTTGCACCCCTTCCAGTAGTTTGAATGTAGTCCTGTAACATAACGTTGGAAAGCTCGTAAATCGTAGATCATGTTGGTATTTTTCGAAATTTATTAATCATAAAATTCGAAAAAAATGCATAATTGGGGGGGTTGTTTTTACCCCTTGGACATTTTTAGATGTTTATGTGCATTACACCAGGAAAGATCTCGTAAATATTAGATAATTTTAATAGATTCTAAATTCGAAATTAATTTTTTTTTCGGGGGTGGTTTTCTCCCCTTAGACAAATTTAGGGGTTGACGTTCAATACGTCAATTAAAAGCTCGTAAATAGCTCCTAATTTGAGACGCTTCACAGATTTTTTTTGTTTGTTTTTCTGAGATAGTTTTTTGCACTTTTTCCATAGTAAATATTGAGCTCAAAAATCAGTTTAGGTAAAAATCAAGAGTTCCTAAATAGTTCGTAATTCCCATATGTTTTAATTTGAGTTTCTGTAAAATGGCGGTGCTAACTTTACTGACCTCCCGGTCATCCCGTCATGTACTTCGGTCAAGATGGCTGGTACCTTCTCCTTAAGGACTACGAGTTGGGACTTGGTTTCTCGACCATCAGTGCTTTCCCAAATTCTCTTAAGCATTCCGTTCTCTACTCTTAGAGGGTCCCATCATGTCCTGGGTGCCCCCCCCTCTTTTTAACTGTCAAGATTGGTTCAATGTTTGGATCAGCATTTTGGGTCTGTATGTACTGTCCCGTTGTCCAGTCTTCATTGGTCTGTACTCGGATGTGTCGGATGCAGATAACCTCTCGCTGTTCCGTCTTCAGACAATGTCTGCATTCTACCCTACATGGTCTTCTTGACAGGGCATCGGCATTATTATGCAACGACCAGCACGGTGTTTAACCTTGAAGTCGTATTGCTGCAAAATCTCCATCCACCTGGCCAGTTGTCCTTCCGATGTCTTCATGTCCAGCAACATGTCCAGCAGCCATTTGAGGGCGGCATGACTGTTCTGTTTAAGAAATGACGACCATAGAGATATTTTTGGAAATGTTCTTACTATTGCAAGAAGTTCTTTTCTGGTGACGCAATAATTTCTTTTCTCTCTTCACCATCTTGCACCTGGGATAGGACGGCTCCCAAACCTGTTTTGCTGGCGTCGGTGTATAACTGTAATTATACTCGTCCACATATTATGCAGCTATTTATGGCCCACCCAGTTTGAACCACCATAACTTTTTAAAATACTCTTTTAAACCCATGTAATTCTATTCCGCTCTATGTTTCATCTATCTTATATATGGAACACCCTGTAAAATTAGGCTTGATATATCAGTATATTTTTTTATCGTGCAGTGGAACCAATACTGTAATTATGTGTTACCGAACATTTTAGTAGTTCTTTCGCCATATCTACCGTTTCTGCCAATGTAGGAATATAAAATATATACCAGATTTTAAGTCAAACTATAGGCTCTGCAACAAAATATTCAGCAAAATCAGTTCAGTAGTTCTTATGTGATGCCCCGAACGAACAAACAAACAAACAGACCGACAAACTACAATTTTATAAAAGTACTAGCCGTTACCCGCGGTTTCCTCCGCGTACGGATTGTATAATCTTTGCAAAAAGACATAACTTATGAACTATATGGGTTATCCTATATAACAATTTTTCCAAGTTTTTTGGAACACCCTACTTAACTATAAATCTACCAAACCCGAATATATTTCAGACAAACTGCAGGTGCTTACGGGCCACCCTAAATAACAATTTTATTCGAAATTTTTTTGAATCACCTTGTATAACTGTAACTTTACTTTACTCTATAGAGCAACCATCCTGTATATGCTGTTGTTTATTTGTCACACCCATTATAACTTTTTTTAACACCTGCTTATAACTCTACTCCACTCTATATTTCAGCTATGCAACTGCTTATGGTCTACCCTATATAACAATTATTTATGATATTTTTTGAGCCACGTTGTAAAGTACAATCAATCACCCTTTATACACTACTTTTTCTATCATCACACTCTAAAACTATAATCTGTTCATGCGCTATATAACAATTTTAAACTTTTCGATCCACAATAATGGAAATGTCTGTGGAACCCTTGATGTGTCACAAATGTAAAAACACAGTTTGGCACCCTCACACTAAACCTTTATTTAAACACTCACCCAAACTCCAACTACTTTTTGACCACCCTATATAACAATTTTAATCAAGAGTTTTTCATTAAAACCATCCTGTATATACTGCTGCCAATCAGTCAGACATTATAACTTATTTTTGAACCATACTGTATAACCATAATTTTACTCTACAAAATACTTCAACCACCCTGCATTCTCATCTGCTTAGGGGCCACCAAATATACCATTTTTTAAACACTTAACTATAACTCTCCTCCACTCACTATCTTATCTACGCAACTGCTTATGAACTACTATATAACCATTTTTAACCACCCTGGAAAGTATAATTTATCTCCATCTTATATTTCAACATATATACAACTTTTTCTAACATTGTTTTAATCACACTGTATAACTATAAATTAACTTGATCCACGTTTCAGATATTGCATATATCCTACAAATTTTTTTGTCCAACATATATAACTATAATTCTACTCCACCCTCTATTTCAACCTCTTATCGGCCACTCAGTATAACATTTTTTGTACCTCCCTGTATAACTAAATCCATCAATGCCAATATATTTGTTCAACATTTTCTTGATATAACATTTTTTAAATACGTAACTATAACACTTCTCCACCCTATATTTCAACTGTCCTATATGTGCAACAGATTATGAGCTAAGCTATTTCACAATTTTTCCTTATCTATATATAAATAGGCAAAGACAAAACGATCAGGCACCATTTTCTCCTCTGTCTCTCAACCGATTGTCTTCATTTTTGTTTTGTTTAGTAGCTACTGACCTTCAGTGCAGAATGCTAATATTAATTTATAATATTGGTTCATTCATTAAATAAAATGTAATAAAAATTGATTATTTACGTCCATACTGTCAACACCAAACAACTGACAGTGCTGCCACCGCCAGACGGTCAAAACTCAATACATTGAGTAATTATATATAGAGGGAGCGATCGTTAGATGCTGTTATATAGTTAGAACATGTACTTCTGGAAGTGGCATGCAAGCTTTGCTATTGTTTAGTGGTAAAATAGTCAATGTAGTAGATCAGTACTGATTTTTCCCGAAGGTGTTGTGTAAAAAATTGTCAGACAGCGGACAATAAAGAATGTATTAAATATTTAAGTTCTCCTAGGGTTGTTGTTCCCCTCTTTGCTTTAATATTCTAGAACTTGATTGAAACCACAAATGACGAAAACTTTTAGGTTGCTAAGAACAATCTTCCAATTATTATATCGAATATTTTGCCAGGAGCGGTTCCAACCAAAAATTTGGGGGGTGAGTAGTATTTTTTTAACCGCATTATAAATTACCCATCCTACACTAAATAACAAACTAAATAGTTCAGAAATTTTCACATAAAAAATGTTTTACACTATACGTGTTTTGCCATATTATGGCTTAGTCAGGTGTACAATCTTTTTTAAACAACCACTGTTGTACACCAAATTTATTCTATTTATAGTAATCTCTTACAGAACATTTAAAGAGATTAAAGAGAGGGGCGGGATTTGTATCTAGTTGGTCATTTAACAAAAAGCCTGAATATTTAAGGTTATTATTTTCTAAAGTTCCTAAATAATTCAATTTTAAAATATTGTTTTCTTTATGCAAAATTTTGAAATCTTCGTTAAATTGATGCTTTTCAGAAGCTAAATGTACGGCATAGTTAAATTTTTGATCATTTGTCTCATAACACCTTCTATGCTCAGAGATGCGTTTTTTTCAATTTCTATATGAGCGACCGATGTAGGTTTTGGGACATGTACCACAATTCAGTTTATATACCCCTGATTTAATATTTTTATAAGTATTTTGTTTATTATTTTTCATAAACTTTCCTAAATTGTTAGAAGTTTTAAATACAACGTTTAAATCCTGTTCACTTAAGATCGACTTTATTTTGTGACTTTGTTTACCAATATACCTTAAGTTCTTATAGATTTGATTTTATCACGTTCTTTTTTGAACGGGTAAACTAAATTTAATGCCTTTTGTAAAACTGTTAGTTCCGGAGACTTAAATCAATCGTTTCTGGGGAATACCCGTTATTAAAAGCTATTTGCTTTATTAAATTTACCTAGTGGTCGCCCAGTGGTCGAAATTTGACCTTATGTGAGGATTGGTCATTATTTACGTTTCAGAATCGCCAGGTGATATTATAATGTTGCAGGCAGCGGCCTCGACCAATAATACTAGTTGTAAAGACTATCTGTTTATTTCTACTGATTATTTGGTTACACTATGCTAACTACATCTAATCATTACTATGCTACATTTTGAATTGTAGACTGATGGTTAGCGATTGACATCAACTATCGAAGTGTGCCATCAGTCGATTGTTTTGCTATTTCAACTATTTGGTGTACGTGATAAGTTTTGTAGATATGCTGAATTTAATGGGGTTACCTAGAATGGTTTATAATGATGTTATGCTCATAATTGTTTAATTAATTTCCTAAAAGTGTCATGAGGAATTTCCGTTACAACACCCTTCCTCGAGGAAGTGCGATCCGCGGTAGCGTCTTCCACGCTACTTCAAAGTTTAACTAATAATTTCGGAAGTTCTCCTGACTCACAACAGTTTACTTGCTAAATTCTTACATATGTCTTATTCTAAGGAAATTCACTATATGTCCATAAAGTCAAGTCCACTATAGTTTCTCACTTACACGCAGTTTTTAATGTCACTGTTCACTGCAATCTTAAGCCTATATTTATGAGTTCGGTTATTTTATTTTGAAATGTCCCAAACTTAACCTATATAATGGTACATGGTTTCTAATTAGTATTTGAAAACTCTGTTTTTATGTATCTTAATTTCCTTTGTATTATTTGAAATTAAGCAATTGGAGTTTCCGATGTCCGGTTCTGTTATAATGTACGGACCTTTATACCATGGATCGAATTTTGGCCAATTCTCATTTGTTGTGAGAACTTGTTCACCTTTTTGGAATTGTAAGTCCTTTGCTTTAGCGTGGTATGCTAATTTATGATGCCGTTTTGCTGTTTCCAGAGCTTCTCGAGTTCTTTTTAGTGCTATCTGGAGCCTAAATCTTATTTCTTGGTCGTAACTATCAATATTATATAGTGGTTGTAAGGATGATTGACTTAATTTGAATACTGGTTTTATGTGCCCTCCATAGACAACCCGGCGGATTGTGCTTGTCGCGGGTTGTTTCCTCAATCCCTTGTAGAAAAGAAACTTTGGTGGAATGGCCCTACATGGTTATTGTTATCAAAGGAATGTTGGCCTCAAAAGGATATTCTGCTTCAGACAGAATGTACGGTAGAAGAAAAACCACATATTTTCTTAACTCTCTGTTCTCTAAACTCTATTGACACATTACTCAATCGTTTCTCCTCTTTGAACAAACTCAAAAGAATTTTGGCATATTGTAAACGCTTTATATACAATTGCAAAAACCCTAACTCTAAGTTATTTACCCATTTCAGTTCACTCGAGTTATTTCAAGCACTTCTCATACTAGTTAAAAGAGTACAACATCTAGAATTTTCAAATATACTTGACAGAATAGAAAATAAACGACGCTTAGCTAAAACTCTTAGAAAACTCAACCTGTTCATTGATAGTGATGGTTTCCTCAGGGTGGCCGGTCGTTTACAAGCCTCTGAACTTCCCTATTACAAAAGGTTTCCTCTTTTGTTGCCTCAAAATCATCGTCTAACTCAATTGATTATTGAAAATTACCACATAGAAAACCTACATCCTGGTTTTCAAACTCTGTATTTTTTAATTTCTCAACACTTTTGGATTTTATCAGCTCGTAGAGTAATTAGGCGTACTCTTTCTAATTGCTTACGATGTTTTAAAGTTAAGCCCACAGCTCTTGAACCCTTTATGGGTAATTTACCCGCATCACGGATCTCAGAAGTCAAACCCTTCTCAGTTGTCGGTGTTGATTACGCTGGACCTTTTCTTTTGACTCCTTGGAAGCGACGAGGTGTCCAGCCTCAAAAGCCTTATATTTGTCTCTTTGTTTGTTTTGTTACGAAAGCTCTTCATCTCGAACTGGCTTCTAGTCTCTCAGCTGAAACATTTCTTTGTTGTCTCAAACGTCTCATAGCGAGACGAGGAAGATGTTCTCATGTATTCTCTGACCAATGATTATATGGCCAACGCCGTAGCTACCGAGAATATTACTTGGGCGTTTAATCCCCCTTCGGCTCCACATTTTGGAGGTCTTTGTGAATCCGCTGTGAAGTCAGTAAAATCACATCTTTCAAGAATTGTAGGATCGCAAATTCTAACATATGAGGAATTCAATACAGTTCTTACCCAGATCGAAGCCGTTCTTAACTCACGTCCTCTATACCCCATGAGTTCGGATCCTAATGATTTATCAGTCCTTACACCCGGACATTTTCTCACTTTAGCTGCGTTAACTACTATTCCTGAGCCTATTGTTACTCACATTCCCTGTAATAGATTGAATAGATGGCAATTGCTACAGAAAATACATCAGGTTTTTTGGAAACGGTGGCATAACGAATATTTACACACGCTGCAGCAACGTCAAAAGTGGAATGACATGTCGCGGTCTTTGCATGTTGGCGATTTAGTACTTATTAAAAGTACTGAATTGTTGCGGCTGATACTTGATGTAAATCCATAATGAGAACACAAAAACGAAAATTATATTTCGAGATTTACACTTTATTTTATAAACGACACGTGTTTCGGCATACAATGCCTTTATCAAGTTTCACAATATACTAAAACTATTATTCTAACTACACCAATATATATACATATTACTTAACTAAACTAATTATACAGAGCCATTAAAAAGATTTAAAAGTGGGGATGGATTAAGATCTAACTGGTTATTTAATAGTCTACCTGAATATTTATACCTGTTAATTTCTAGGGATTCTAATAGATTAATTTTACTGGGGTTATTTTCCAAATGTAATATATTTACAGTATCGTTAAAGTTGTGATTATCCTCTACTAAATGACGTGCATAATTAGATTTATTGTCTTGTGTGGAATAACTTCTTTTGTGCTCTCTAATACGAGTATTAAAATTTCTAAACGTCCTACCGATATATAGTTTGTCACAATTGCCGCAGTTGAGTTTATATACCCCGGATTTACAATTACTATCTACTCTTGATTTATTATTCTTAATGTATCTGGATAAATTATTTGAAGTTTTATAACTGATATTAATGTCTTGTTTTTCTAAAAATGATTTAACTTTATTACTTGTTTCGCCCAGGTAAGTTAAAGTTTTGAAAAAATCATAAGATCTTTTATCAATAGGATAAATTAAATTTAGAGCCTTATGGAACATTTTCTTTTTTACTAAGTTATCGATGAGATGGGGATCAAAACCGTTGTTTACTGATATCTGTTTAATGATGTTTAATTCTTTTTCGAAATTTAACGGCGTCAAAGGCACATTGATCAATCTATGGATCATACTATAAAATGCAGACATTTTCTGTTGGTAAGGATGATAAGAACTACTATGAATGACTATGTCCGAATATGTAGGCTTGTGATAAATTGCAAATGTATGTTTGTTATTTATTCTGGTAATTGTCAAGTCTAAATAATTAATTTCATTATTTGTATCTATTTCAGTCGTAAATTCAATATTTGGATGTATATTATTAATGTATTCTAAAAAGGTGCTCAATTGTCTATTAGTTCCTGTAAAACATACCAAAATGTCATCAACGTATCTATACCAATAAGTAAATTGTTTTGATAGTGGGTGTTGAAAAATTTTTTCCTCTATATCACTCATGAATATTTCTGCTAGTAGGGGACTTAATGGGTTTCCCATAGTTAAGCCATCATTACCTTTATATAAAATATTATTAAATTCAAAATAATTTTGGTCTAAGCAAACTTTCAAAACATTCAATATATCTTGTTTTATGATTGGATTGGTATGGTTATTTTCTAACAACTTCTCTATTAGTTTAACTGTATCGCTAGGCGGTATACTCGGAAACAAATTTTTTACGTCAAAAGAGATGAGTTTAGCATTCGATGGAACAACGATATTCTTAATATTGTCTATAAGTTCATATGAATTTTTAATCGCATGTTTAGCTTGGAATTTAGTATATTTTCTTAAAACATCAATAAGTAAATTAGAAACTTTAACAGCTGGGGCGGTAATATACGAAACAACTGGTCTAATAGGATGGTTTTGTTTGTGTAATTTAATTAATGAATATAACTGTGGAGGACGGGGATTCTTTAATATTAGCTTAAATCTGTTATTTTGGTCTATGATGGAATTTGCTTGATTCAACAATGATTTTATTTCATTCAGGAATTTATGCGTGGGGTCTTTAGTTAAAACTTGATGATTACCCGTTTTTATGAATTCTTCTGTTCTAGTGATATAATCTTCTCGGTCAATCGCAATAACCGTATTACCCTTGTCAGCTCTTGTGAATATTACGTTATTATCTAAAGTTATATCTTTAATTGACTTTGCAATCATAGCATCATTGTTAACTTTATAGTTCTTTAAAAATTCCTTCTTAATAATTGATGAAGCCTGATATTTTAAATTTAAGTTATTATTTGAACTTTTTAATGCATTTTCTGTTTCTACTCCTAACATTTCTAAGTTTTTGGTATTAATTATTGGCCTAATGAGCTATTATTTAGATTACATTATATAGAATTTATTAGTTTAGATAACAACATTCGACACAAAGTTAGGACAATCATTCAACAAAAATTCTTGAAACAAAAACATAAGCTCGAAGAATTGATAAAAAACAAACCAAAAAAAACCTGCTAATATTACATCTTTTTCAAATCACAATTTTTTCCCAAAGTTCGTTAATTTATCTCAAGCTAATTTTAATAAACAACAAGTAAATTTATTAGAAAAAGGATTTAAGCACAACAGTAGGCCAATAATTAATACCAAAAACTTAGAAATGTTAGGAGTAGAAACAGAAAATGCATTAAAAAGTTCAAATAATAACTTAAATTTAAAATATCAGGCTTCATCAATTATTAAGAAGGAATTTTTAAAGAACTATAAAGTTAACAATGATGCTATGATTGCAAAGTCAATTAAAGATATAACTTTAGATAACAACGTAATATTCACAAGAGCTGACAAGGGTAATACGGTTATTGCGATTGACCGAGAAGATTATATCACTAGAACAGAAGAATTCATAAAAACGGGTAATCATCAAGTTTTAACTAAAGACCCCACGCATAAATTCCAGAATGAAATAAAATCATTGTTGAATCAAGCAAATTCCATCATAGACCAAGATAACAGATTTAAGCTAATATTAAAAAATCCCCGTCCTCCACAGTTATATTCATTAATTAAATTACACAAACAAAACCATCCTATTAGACCAGTTGTTTCGTATATTACCGCCCCAGCTGTTAAAGTTTCTACTTTACTTATTGATGTTTTAAGAAAATATACTAAATTCCAAGCTAAACATGCGATTAAAAATTCATATGAACTTATAGACAATATTAAGAATATCGTTGTTCCATCGAATGCTAAACTCATCTCTTTTGACGTAAAAAATTTGTTTCCGAGTATACCGCCTAGCGATACAGTTAAACTAATAGAGAAGTTGTTAGAAAATAACCATACCAATCCAATCATAAAACAAGATATATTGAATGTTTTGAAAGTTTGCTTAGACCAAAATTATTTTGAATTTAATAATATTTTATATAAAGGTAATGATGGCTTAACTATGGGAAACCCATTAAGTCCCCTACTAGCAGAAATATTCATGAGTGATATAGAGGAAAAAATTTTTCAACACCCACTATCAAAACAATTTACTTATTGGTATAGATACGTTGATGACATTTTGGTATGTTTTACAGGAACTAATAGACAATTGAGCACCTTTTTAGAATACATTAATAATATACAACCAAATATTGAATTTACGACTGAAATAGAAACAAATAATGAAATTAATTATTTAGACTTGACAATTACCAGAATAAATAACAAACATACATTTGCAATTTATCACAAGCCTACATATTCGGACATAGTCATTCATAGTAGTTCTTATCATCCTTACCAACAGAAAATGTCTGCATTTTATAGTATGATCCATAGATTGATCAATGTGCCTTTGACGCCGTTAAATTTCGAAAAAGAATTAAACATCATTAAACAGATATCAGTAAACAACGGTTTTGATCCCCATCTCATCGATAACTTAGTAAAAAAGAAAATGTTCCATAAGGCTCTAAATTTAATTTATCCTATTGATAAAAGATCTTATGATTTTTTCAAAACTTTAACTTACCTGGGCGAAACAAGTAATAAAGTTAAATCATTTTTAGAAAAACAAGACATTAATATCAGTTATAAAACTTCAAATAATTTATCCAGATACATTAAGAATAATAAATCAAGAGTAGATAGTAATTGTAAATCCGGGGTATATAAACTCAACTGCGGCAATTGTGACAAACTATATATCGGTAGGACGTTTAGAAATTTTAATACTCGTATTAGAGAGCACAAAAGAAGTTATTCCACACAAGACAATAAATCTAATTATGCACGTCATTTAGTAGAGGATAATCACAACTTTAACGATACTGTAAATATATTACATTTGGAAAATAACCCCAGTAAAATTAATCTATTAGAATCCCTAGAAATTAACAGGTATAAATATTCAGGTAGACTATTAAATAACCAGTTAGATCTTAATCCATCCCCACTTTTAAATCTTTTTAATGGCTCTGTATAATTAGTTTAGTTAAGTAATATGTATATATATTGGTGTAGTTAGAATAATAGTTGTAGTATATTGTGAAACTTGATAAAGGCATTGTATGCCGAAACACGTGTCGTTTATAAAATAAAGTGTAAATCTCGAAATATAATTTTCGTTTTTGTGTTCTTATTAAAAGTGATAATATACCACCACTCAAATGGCAGTTAGGGAGAGTTGAAGAACTCCACCCGGGCTCTGGCGGGATCTCGAGAGTGGCTACAGTGCGTACAGCCACTGGGTCTTTACAAAGACCTTTCGTAAAATTATGTCCACTACCCGCGCCCTCCGGGTTATCTGGCTGAAATACCTTGTATTTCGATGGGCGGTTTATGTTGAGGATTCATTAACATTTATTTGTAGAGAAGTATATTTAGTTTGGAACAAGAGTTTTGGATTAGCAGTGTAATTCAGAATCTTTTCTTTTGTATATTTTTTTGTTTTTTGTTGGTGATTTTTACTCGCACACTCATTGCCAGAGTCACTTGATCAACCGTCTGGGACGGATAGACACTCTCGCTCGTAAAAGGACTAATCTCTGTAGTTCTTCATTGCTATAGTTTTAAGTGAAATCAGACCGGTCGTGAAATAGACACAGTAAAATCTACTAAAGGGCAGTGCGGGGTCAACTCCTCAAAATACAGTCCACTTCAATCCAGGACGGTCAGCAGAGCAAGCGAAGACAAAACGTAAGTACTCTGGCATGATCGTTCTTTAAATTGTTACCAACATATCAAGTATTTTCCTCGATTTCCAGATGAGTTTTGCTTGTTAGGTGGTTTGTAATTGTAATTACGATTGTTTTTACTCAAATTGTTCCTGTTAAAGTAGAATAAGTCGCTTTCTGGTGTAGGTTGCGGTGTGATATTCATTAATTTACCGATGATTTCCTTCGTACTTTTGAATGTTCCAGCCTCTATGATCAGTTTAGTTCTGTCAGAGTTCGCGTTTTGGATTAAACTTCTGGTTAGTGTATCTGTGGAATAGTTTTCCTCTACTTCCGATGGTACTCCTTCCATGATGTACGCTCTTTTTAGTTTGTTGCAAATTACCTCTAATTCGTTTGCGTAGTTGGCGTTGGTTCTGGTATTTTGTTTGAAGTTTGAGAGTTTATTACCTATTGTTCTAGAGTTCTCAAATTTTGAGTTATTATTCAGGGTATTATATATGGAGTTTATCTTGTTTTCGGTGGAGATTAAATCTCGTGCTTTACCGGTCAATCTAGTTTTGATATAAGCAACTGCTGTCTGTTCATGTTCCCCTACATGTAATTGTAGTAGTTCGAGTCCATCTAAAAATGACTGTAGTTTTTCCGTATCGCCGTTGAATTCTGTGGGTAATATTTTACTTATAAGAAAAAAAATTCCGTATAATTATATTGTATAATTATTAAATAATAGAACTAACTTGTCCGTGATATCTTTTCGAATGCTAGCGCCTGTTGGAATCCTAGTTTTTAGGGCAAGTTTGGCCTGCGCGGTTATTTCTAGTTTAATAACACCTAATTGCTCATATAATTTTCGAGGGTCAATTGACATTCCTACACACTACGTATTGTACGAGTAACTTTGTTAAAGATTTCGTAAAAATATAATTCGTAAGCACTTCGATATTCTAATTTGAAAACAATACAAGAAGTTTTCAAATACCTTATAGGTCAATGGCGACTATGGGTCAGCGAAAATATAGTAAACAGAAAATTTAATGACCTAGTTATATCACAGGTTATTAACACCTTTAGTAGAGATTAAGTTCATTCATGATATAATGTACTTACTCAGCACGTCCAAAATATATATTCTAAAATAAATCTCCTAAAATTCTTAAATTAAGACATAATAATCATAGATACACAAATAATATAAAATATAAAATAGTTCATTATTATGGTCACAAGCAATTAAATATTTTCAAATGAGTTACATTTATAATATGTTATAATGTTCTGTACCTTACGACTTTTAGGGCTGTTGGGCTTGCCTATCTAGAATAGCCATACTTCTTCATATGTCCCTTTTTACATTTCTCCTGTGCATCATATTTTTAAGTTTTATTAGCAACATTACCAGGGCTACTGCAGCTATTACATGTAACAATACTCTTACGTCTAGTGGGAAATTATCTCCATTTATATAGACATTTGAATTGACTTCCCCATTGTCGGACGTTTCTTCAGTTTGACTTTTTGACTGAATTATTCTGTCAGAAGATTATGTTCGAAGGCAAGATCGTCATGTGAGGATTGGTCATTATTTACGTTTCAGAATCGCCAGGTGATATTATAATGTTGCAGGCAGCGGCCTCGACCAATAATACTAGTTGTAAAGACTATCTGTTTATTTCTACTGATTATTTGGTTACACTATGCTAACTACATCTAATCATTACTATGCTACATTTTGAACTGTCGACTGATGGTTAGCGATTGGCATCTACTATCGAAGTGTGCCATCAGTCGATTGTTTTGCTATTTCAACTATTTGGTGTACGTGATAATGTTTGTAGACATGCTGAATTTAATGGGGTTACCTAGAATGGTTTATGATAATGTTATGCTAATAATTGTTTAATTAATTTCGTAAAAGTGTCATGAGGAATTTCCGTTACACCTATTTCATCAAATTGTAAAAGTTATTGGGGTTCTTTTGTCCAAAGGATATTTTTATAAGAAATAAAATTGAGAAGAAATTGGAAAAGTAGTTATAATGAGCAAAATTGTTCACGTCAAATTGAGAAATCTATTGAAATAATAAGAAATAAAAAAATTAATAAAATATAGGTATTTGAAATAACTCTCCTCCCAAATTTTTGGCTGGAACCGCTCCTGGTAAAATGTTCGATATAATTATGGGAATATTGTTCTTTGCAAGCTAAAAGTTTCCGTTATGTACGGTTCATGAATATATTAAAGAAAAGAGATGACCAACAACCTTATGATAACTTCAATATTTAATATAGTCTTTATTGTTCGCTGATTGCATTTTTTTTTTGACAACACCTTCGGAGGATTGTGATAGTAATCACTGCATATTATAAAATAAAGTCCTCATCCGCGTCTGTCTGTTCCCGATAAACTCAAAAACCACCGCACCGATTTTCATGGTGTTTTCACCAGTGGATAGAATGGTCTCGAGGGAGATTCTAGTATATGATTTGTTAAGTTTTTGTATAAATTGGCTGAAATATAACGATATTTGTTGGAGGTGTCGGAAAAAATAAGCCGTCTTTGACCTTTCAACGAAAACGCTGCCTAAACCCTTTGAGATGTAACAAAATAATGTATGGTGAAATTGTGTGAATTTTAGAGGTCTACAAATAAGTCATAGATGGTATATGTCTATCTCTTAAGGATAACAAGCTATACTCATTTTAAATACCTTAGTTGGCTTGAGCATTTCATTAAGAATATTTTTTCTCACCATGCAAATTAAATGAATACTTTCGGAGATATAGCAAAAACAAAATATGTAACACGCAACGAAATTAATTTCGTGTCGCCGTGAATCGACCGCTCCCCCTAATTCAGCGCCACGCGTCCGAGCCGTAGATGTGACTCCATGTAGTAAAAGGTCCTACTTCTTTCATTAGTCTTTGTATTAGAGTAATTAGAGGGTAGGAATAAATTTTGTAAAATTTTAACCCTTAAAATAAAGATATGGCAATTTCAGTAGTCTTCGGACTTTTCAAGGTATAACTTATGAAACATTTCAAGGACTTTGTAAAGCAATGTGTCTGTTGGAAGACAACTCTCATTGGAAAGGTACGCGTTCTAAAGCTTTATTTGAATTAAATAAACAAGTCAGGAAAATCTATAAAAGTTTTTGATTCACCTTGCCATTTAATTTCAATTTAATTGCAACAATCAGTCAAGATGAATGTCGCTTGAATAATGAACAAAAAAATTGTTATGACCTAATACTGTTCTCAAATAATTATAGTAATGAAGGTAATTTTTTTAGATGCCCCTGGAGGCACAGGTAAAACATTTTTAATAAATCTATTATTAGCAAAAGTACAATCCGACAGAAAAATTGCCGAACATCCCATTCCACATTCAAACTGAAATTAAAAATATGTAGTAATGACGTCACATTTGCAATATCTCAAAATAGAGTAGTGTCGGAAAATTAATGAGGGATTGCAGTTTGATTATTTGGGAACAGGCTTCTATGTCTCATAAAGCGGTTGAGGCACTAGACAGGACAATGTGACAACTGCCCAATGGGTGGTTGTACTGTTTTATTCTCTAGAGATTTCTTTCAAATTTTGCCATTTATAAGTAGGGGAACGTAAGCAGATGAAGTCAATGCATCGCTCAAAAGATCGCATCTTTCTCACGTATAACGAAATGTGAACTTAAAAATATGAGGATTTTATCGTTTAGCGGAGATAATTGGCAATTTTCTAACGACTTAGTCCAAATAGGAATTGGTGAATTTCAAGCAGGAAATGTCTATGTAAATTTTAACAATATTTGTGTTTTGGTACAAAATGTGGAAGAAGTTATTAAACAATTTTATCCCGATATTAGTCACATATGCACTAAGAAACTAGAAACTAAATTGGTTTCAAATTAACATTAAAATTAGGTGCTCCTATTATATTACTAAGAAATTTGAGTCCACTGAAACTGTGCAACGCTACAAGATACAAAGTAGTCTTTTTTATCGAATGTATCATATTAACTGGCAACGCAAATAGTGAAACTGTTTTTATACCAAGAATTCCCATGATACCCTCAGAATTACCTTTCCAATTTAAACGGCTACAATTTCCCGTAAAAATATTGTCTGGAATGACAGTTAATAAAGCGCAGGGTTAAAAATTAAAAGTCAAGGCTGTAGCCAGGAGATTTTTGCCAGGTGGGTTGGATAATTTTTTCCGTGGGCTTGGATATTATTTTGATTGATTATGGGCTGATTAAGTATTCATGTATTTCCAGGATATAAAAAATAGTATAAACATAATATTTATTCAGATGATAGTTTCTGTCTTTACTTGATGAAAATTCATTTTAATATTATATTAAAATAAACACAGGTATGTAATTTTGACTTATTTACTATTGACAATGGCTTCACCAGGTTACTGGCTTCTTCAGAATACAAAGTAAGACTAACAGTTAAATGCCTAAAACTATTACAAAGAACTATGGGGATGCAATTACCGAGCTATTTAGAGGATGATTGAAGCAGGTAGGAGGGGATTATCACTATTAAGAAAGAACAAAATATTGTGATTGAGGTTTTTAAAATGGGTAATTATGCCTGCAATGAGTTTATATAATTCTATTGAAAAGATTAAATAATGGGGATGAATTGGTTTCGGTTTGATCATTTAAGAGGTATAATGAATTTTTGTTTTTGTTAATTTCTAATGACTCTAAAAGATATAATTTTTTACTTTTTTGTTGTAAATGTAATACTTCGAACGTATTCGGAGGTACTTGATTTTCATTCAATAAATGGTCGGCAAAAGTTGACTTATTATAATTGTGGCACTCAAAAGCTTTGGTATGTTCGTCCCATCTGGTCTTGAATGATCTTCCCGTTTGACTGAGGTAGAAACTAGGGCAACTACCTCATGTCAACTTATAGGCACCCGAATTGTTAATTTTGTTAATTTTATCTTTATTGTTTCTTATATGTTTTCCTAAGTTGTTATCCGTTTTAAAAGCTGTATGAATGTTTCTATTTAATAAAAATTGGGCTATTTTTTGAGAAGGAGAACCGATGAATGTGATACTTTTATATAATTTGGGATCTATATTAGGGGTAGGAGGATATGCTTCATTTAAAGCCTTTTATTTAATTTTTTTGTTAACATATTCTCGATTATCAAACCGAAACCAATTCATCCCCATTACTTAATCTTTTCAATAGAATAATATAAACTCATTACAGGAATAATTTATCCATTTTAAAAACCTTAATCACAATATTTTGTTCTTTCTTAATAGTAATCCCCTCCTACCTGCTTCAATAATCCTCTAAATAGCTTTGTAATTGCATCCCCATAGTTGTTTGTAATAGATTTAGGCATTTAACTGTTAGTGTTACTTTGTATTCTGAAGAAGCCAGTAACCTGGTGAAACAATTGTCAATAGTAAATAAATTTAAATAAAAATTACCTAAGTGTGTTTATTTTAATATAATATTTATTCTTATGAATAAGATTATTAACAGTTAAAATTTAATCTTGAAAACAAAATTTCCCAAATTTCGGGGGGTGTTTGAACCCCCGTTGGCTATTTGCTTGGCGGTAGATTTAAGCACACGGTGCGTTTAGCACAGGCAATTGTATTGTTATAAATTTCGTGGGTTCAATTAAAATTTAAAAACTAATATTCACTTTCACTTTTCTAGAACTTTTATTTACATCAAATTATACAGAACAGCTGATGACAATAACATTTCTACATAAGCTCTTCGTCGCACTAACTAACTCCCGCGATTATGAGTCGCTCCAAGCGTCTTGACCACCTCGTATTGACCATCCCAGGCTGTAAGCTTTGGGGGATTTACCCTTGCTCCGTTGGGGGTTGTACAGCCAGACTTTGTCCCTCTCTTGGAACCCGACTGAATTGGCCTTGAGGTCGTATCGCGTCTTCATCAGGTCACTGGTGGCCAACATATGCGTTCGGGCTAATTCGTGTATTGCCAACATGTTATGTCGGAGCTGGTCGGCATAATCGCCGATGTCTCGGGAAGGTTCTTCGGGAGAGCCAAAAGCCAAATCGCAGGGTAATCGCAGCTCCTTTCCGAATAGGACCCTGGCTGGAGTCAGACCTGTACTATTATGTACGGCAGAGCGATATGCCAACAGGAATAGGGGAATATGCTAATCCCAATTACGCTGGTTATTCCTGACGACCTTGGATAGGTGTTGTTCCAAGGTCTTATTGAATCTTTCCACCATTCCATCTGACTGTGGGTGTAATAGTGTTGTTCTCGTTTTCCTGATCCCCAACATCGTGCAGATCTTCTGGAATACATTCGATTCGAAGTTACGCTCCTGGTCTGAATGTAGTTCCATCAGGACGCCAAACCTACTGCATAGTGGTTCTACTAGCACCGTCGCTACCGTGGTTGCCTCTTGGTTGGGTATCGCATATGCCTCAGGCCATTTGCTGAAGTAATCCATTGCGACCAGAATGTATTTGTTCCCCCTCTCAGACTCGGGAAACGCTCCGGCGACATCGATGGCAATTCTCTCAAATGGGTCGCCCACATTGTACTGATGCATTCTGCTCCTGTTCCGGGTCTTCGGGCCCTTACTGGCTGCATAGGTATCACATTTCCGGCACCAAGCTCTGACGTCTTCAAAGTAATTTACCCAGTAGTATCGCTGTCGAACTTTGCCTAGGGTTTTGTTCATGCCCAGATGGCCCCCGGTAATCCCATCATGTACTTCGGTCAGGATGGCTGGTACCTTTTTCTTAGGAACTACCAGTTGCGACTTGGTTTCTCGGCCATCGGTGCTTTCCCAAACTCGCTTGAGCATTCCATTCTCTACTCTTAGAGAGTCCCATTGGGCCCATAACGATTTCAGGACCCCCAAGTATCTAGCTAACTCGTCCCATCGTGGCCTGGGTGCCCCTCTCGTTTTGAGTGACAAAATTGGTTCGATGTGTCTGGATCAGCCATTTGGTCCTGGACCTCTCGCTGTTCCGTTCTCTGACAATGTCCGCATTCTGCTCTACACGGTCTTCTGAATAGGGCACCGGCATTATTGTGCAAACGGCCGGCACGGTGTTCCACCTTGAAATCGTATTGCTGTAGTTTCTCCATTCACCTGGCCAGTTGTCCTTCCGCTGTCTTCATATCCAGCAGCCATTTGAGGGCGGCATGATCTGTTCGGATTAAGAAATGTCGACCATAGAGGTATTTGTGGAAATGGTCTACAGCCCTTATTATTGCCAGAAGTTCTTTTCTGGTAACTCAATAATTTCTTTCCGGTTTCGAGAATCCACGGCTGTAGTACTCGATCACCCTCTCTTCACCATCTTGCACCTCGGATAGGACGGTCCCCAAACCTGTGTTTCTGGCGTCGGTGTCTAAAATGAATTTGCCGGACTATGTACTCCATTAGCCTCTCAAATGTAGCGGGTGCATTACCTAACCCAAAGGGCATGACCGTGAACTGAAACAGCCCTATACTAGTGGAAAACGCTGTCTTCTCTCTGTCGTTATCGTGTAGACCAACCTGCCAATATCCACTCTTTAGGTCTATTGTGGAGAACCAACGGAAGCCTGCTAGTGTGGTCAGAGTGTCATCAATTCGGGGTAGTGGATAGCTGTATTTCTTGGTGACGTCATTCAGCTTTCTGTAATCCACGCAAAATCGGGTGAGCCTTTCCGGTATCTATTCGATGCTGGATGATGTTGGTGCGACCGGTGGTTCCATCTTGACTGTTAAAAATTTGCCAATGCTTTGTTATAAATTGCTTGAATTTTTCCGGGTCTCTGGTGTCAGGTGTGTCAAATGGTCAGCAAACTGTTGTAGGAACTCTTTACTGGGCCCTGTCTCCTTCACCGACGTCTGGTACTCTTCTTTGCAATTGATTAACTATAGCCCGTCCAACTAAGTGGTTATGAGCTGAGTGTACGGGCTCCCATGAGTAATCTGTTCCGTTCGACCGGGAATTCTTTTTACAATACAAATTCCTCATTCAGGAACCGAAGGACATTATATCTCGGATCGAACATTAATCCATGCTGGCTAATTAGGTCCATCCCCAGTATAAAGTCGCCCTCAATATTCGCTACCAGGACCCTATTCCGGATCATGTTGTCCCCTATCTTTAGCACGACATCTGCATCACCCTGTATTGACATGGACTCGCTGGTGACTATTCTGAGCTGGATGTTGTTGTTAGCTGGCCTAATTTCTGATGTTCTCAAAACCCTGGACTTGGCAATGGACACAGCGGCGCCGGTGGCTATGGTGATGGTAATTGCTTGGCCATTGATGGTGCCCCTGATGACTAGGCTGCTGCTATCTCGGCAAAATCCCCTGATGGATAGTATTGTGGGGGCTGGTGGAGGCTCGGTCAGCATTTGCCCACTTATGCTGACTGGCTGACGATCCCTGGACATGTGGCTGTTCTGTTGGTTACCCCTGGTCGGTAATCGTTCAGGTGGCCTTACTCTGCAGTCGCGTTGGAAGTGCCCTGTCCGTCCACAACGGTATCAGCTCTCTGTGACTCTGCTAATAGTTTGTTCATACCAGCCAACAGTGCTTGAAATATTGACTCTGGCTCTTCCTGGTTGAAGGAAACTGCTCGGACCCTCGGCTTGGACATGTTCATGACGGCCTCTACTTCTAATGCCCGAAGTAGAGCTTCATTACTTTTCTTGACGCCACTTAGTCTTAGATTTCGTTGTATTTCCACATCTCTGATACCGTTTATGAAGCTCTGTGTGGCCAATTGATCTTTGGTTTCCTCTGGCAAGTCTGAGTAGGACAAGTGCACTAAACGTCTAACTTCTGCTTCAAATTCTTGAAGGCTCTCTCCGGATTTTTGCATTTTCCACTTAGTTGCACCTGGTATACTTGGCTCAAGGACTGATTGTCGTATCTTTTGTCCAGGATGGTGATGATCTTTTCAAAATTGCCTTGTTCCTGGACTGGAATGCTTTGGAGGAGTTCTAAGGCCGGACCTCTTATGGAAATTACAACAGAGGTAGATTTTTCTTGGTTATAATTAGCTGTAGCCACTGCTTCAAATTGCCGTTTATACATGGGCCAAGATGAACTGCCATCAAATGTAGGTGGTTTACTAAAGGAACCGTTGGTACTCACGGTGTGCTGGTATTTCACTCTCTGCAGATCTTGTTGTAATTGTTTAATTTCGGTTTCCACTTTGTTTTGGATGGCACTGATTTTATCTTGTACCTCACTTTGTACTGTGTTTTTAATGGAACTGATTTCAAATTTCAAGTGGCCCTGGATGGAATCGATGTCATCTACTTTGATTTCAAGAGTCTCTACATTATTTTTTAGAATCTTTATGTCGTCGTTTATTTATTTTATATCCGATTCCACTATTTGCATTCTTTCATTAACTGTTTCATTAACCTGCGATACTATTTGCATTAGTTGTTCAAATTGCAGTTGTCTTTTTTCTTCAGTTTGGCCTTGATTTTCTTCAATTTCGAGAATAATCTTTCAAGTAAGTCTTGTTGTTTATTTTCCATTGCAGTGACAAGATTTTCTTCCATCGTGGAAAAAAAGATTTTGTTGCTTTTCATCTATAGTAATTACCAGGTTCTCTAATTCAATTTTACGTTTTTCATCAAAAGATTTCACTAACCTTTTTGGATTTCTTCATGATGTTGTTTCTCCTTCTTGTCCCGTTTTTCCAGAATCTAAGTTATTTTTTCGTGTCTAGTTTCTCCGTAATCTGGTTAAATATTTTTCTGGAAGTTTCTTCTAAATCAGTCATACTTCTAGTTTGGGCCATAAATCAGGTTACGATTTTATCTTCACTAAATCCCACTTCGGACAAATTTGTTATAAATTTCGTGTATTCAATTAAAATTTAAAAACTAATATTCCCGTTCACTTTTCTAGAACTTTTATTTACATCAAATTATACAGAACAGCTGATCACAATAGCATTTCTACATAAACTCTTCGTCGCACTAACTGCCGCGATTATGGGTCGCTCCTTTATAAAACCTGCATCGAAAACTCTTGTACAATCAATCATCAATTCTACAGCTGCCGAGCCATTTCGAGAACAATTTTTTTCCTAAAAGCGATCGGTGTCGTACTGGAATGAAACCAGGGCCGCCTTAAGGAAATTTCGTTACAGTATGTTGCCCTATCACGTGTTACTTCGAAACAAAATTTGTTCTTTTTACAGGTGTTCAGGTTATTAATGTCGTATAGAAAGAATCAACTTAGAAACTAATCTAAATGTTTTCTGTTTTGTTTGCCACTCAAAAAATAATTTGAATTAATATTATGTATAAGGAGGAAAGATGATTGATTTTTTGTTTATTACGATTTCACTCAAAAACTAATCAACCAATTTTACCGAAATCTGCATCTCCTCTGAGTAACAAAGGGTAGTTATATTTTCTGTAAAGAACCCGTGCGACGCAGGGACGGGTTGCTAGTATAAGTTAATAAAATAATCAAATCCACATCAAAAACAGAATATTTAATATGAAAATTACTGCAACTTGTACGAAAAATCAATACTGATCTACTACATTGACTATTTTACCACTAAACAATAACAACGCTTTATGCTATACTATCAAAGACAATCTTCGCATGATAGTCTGAAAGAGCGGTAGCCTGTAACTGTCAATCAACCTAACTGCATATAACACTCCCTCCATATATAATTACTCAATGTTTTTCAATGAATGCATTGAATTTCTTTATATCATAAATAATACATACATATCTTAAAATATTAATGACACTTTTATTTTACTTAAAAGCCAGTGAACTCGTTATAAAAGCCAGAATTTTGCAGGACTGGGCCAATGTAATGTATAATAAATTATCTATTAGATAAAATACATGGCCGGAACTTCAATTCCCTAGAAAAATATTAACATTATAATTATATACTAAATTAATTATAATATAATATTTGAAACATTAGTTAATATACATTTTGAGTAAATTGAGTAATAGAACGAATTATAATCTTTTTTCTAACATTTCACAGTTAAGGATCTCAACTCGTAAGCAGAAAATGCAAGCAACTCAAAAGTTAGTATAAGTATTACCAGATAACTACAAAACATAAGAACTTATTAATAAATCTCGTATTTTAAGATTCAATATAGTTTTTATAAATTTTAATGAAACACACATAGGAAGCAATGACTATTTCTGTTTTGCTTTGAAACTATCAAGAAATACAATGCTCCTGCTGTTAATGAATGTTAATTAACTATTTTTGTTAGAAACTTTTCTCAGTGAATGAAACTCCAATCTTGAACTTTACTCATTGAGTTAAAAACTTACCTTTACCAACGTGCTATAATAACCTAACGGCCACCCTAACAGCTAACGATATTATGAAATGTCAAAATTTAAAATAAAGTGCCTGCAATAAAGATGGCCATGACTACCCAGACTGTTTATCTTAAATCTTACGGACTGTGTTAAAATTAACAATTTTGTAATCGTAGTCAACTTATATGAAAATATAGATATAAAAAAATAAGAAGAATCTAAATCAAAAGTATATTATTAAAATTAATAACTTGTTATCAGCAATAAGTTCATCAAATAACATAATTCTGATTTTAGTTGACAAACCATATTTACAAAACAAAGTTGCAAATTTGTCAATAAATGCGGAATATTAGGTAATATAAATTTTCCTGGGTTCTGTTTCACTTGCATGTTGATGTGGAAAAGGGACGGTAAGAATTTGTTAATCTTTCTATTGCATTTAGTTTAATCTTTCACATTCGAGTCAATATAAAACATATACTACCTGTTTGTGTCAGTCAACATGGATAAACTTAATAAATATTTCATGTGGACCGATGTAAAATTAACGCAATAAGGAAATGTACTATTACATGATATTACTAAATACGGCTACTTGAAATTAATTTAAATAATTGTTTGAAAAAAGTATTAGTTAATGTAGGTTGATATTTTGTGATGTGAATAAAGAACAGCATGTGATGCAGTTTTTGGGCTATGCTATAGACAACACACAATACAGATATATAAACATCAATACGAAAATAGGAATAATATCAAAAAATGAAGTTGATCTTTTCGTGCAAAAGTATATTATATACATTTAATTGTAAAGATATGATTAAACATTTTCTTACTATTATTTACATTTCTCATATATGCCTCATGGTGATGATGCTTCACATGTAATCACTCGTTACACATAGATATAATATAAAATGTAGTATTTCTTATGACAGTTATAGTAATTACTCGATTTTATGTTAGGGAAATCTTCTTTTTTCAAATGTATTAATAACAACAATAGGAACGGTTTATATAATATTATGTTATAATTTCTACTTTTTAAAGACTTTTCTTACAAAACGACGCCTGAAAAAACTTGCTACTATGCTGCTCCCAAATGGCTAAGTTTGGCAAAACTGATTGAACCAATATTATACATTAATTAAATCAATCTGCACTAAAGGTCGGCAATTGCTACTAAACAAAACAAAAATACAGTAAATCGGTTGAGAGACAGAGGAGAAAATGGTAGGTACCTAACTGTTTTGTCTTTGCCTATATATATATATATATATATATATATATATATATATATATATATATACAGGGTGTGGCTAAATTGGAGGTACAAACGAAAAGGGGAGATTCCTTGAATAGTTTTAGGAAGAAAAAGTCCCATAAACATGGGTCCGCAAACGTTTCGTTTTCAAGTTTGAATTTTTTTAAAGTTTTTTTCTCATAGTATCTGCACTTCACAAGATATTCAAATGAAATTTGGCATAGATATTACAATTAAGAGTTTACACCTTGCGACATGCCAATTTCGATTGCAAATCTACATGGTGATATTTTTTCGGGAACATTGTCCACTGTTGTCCTTCAGAACTTTTTTTGGTGAGCCACTGGTACTTTCAAAAATTGTAAAGAAAAACTTTGTTGTTATACAAAACTTTATGTTTTCTTGTAGTTTTGACGTATCTACTACCGGTTTCGAGAAAAAAATTTTGAATGATTCTCTTGAAATCCTCAGAAAATTCCGAATTGTCATAGAAACCTAGTTACCTACCTAGTAGGCTGTGGCGAACGAATAAATTTATTGTTAGTTTTGACAAATCAAATTAAACTCCTGTGTTTTGAAAATTAAAGATGGTTGCATTTTAATATCAAAACATGCTGAATTTTACGAATTCCGAAATGGCTGACATGCATTTCATGTATGGTGCTGCAAATGGTAATTCAAGAGAAGCTAGTCTTTACATGGAACGCTATCCCAATAGAGTGATGCCTGGTCATCGGATGTTCTCTAATATTCACAGGCGTCTTTCAGAAACTGGATCTTTTTCTGCGAAGTGTGAGAACACCACGACTCGAAGAGGCAGTGCTGAACGAAATAGAAGAACATCCAGGAACCAGTACAAGAAAAATTAGTGTTAGCTTAAATACAAGTCATCAAGTTGTTTGGCGGATCTTGCGGGATTCTTTGCTCTATCCTTATCACATTCAGAGGGTGCAGGCGCTCTTGCCTCGAGATTGTCATCCAAGAATTATTTTTTGTCAGTGGTACCTCAACAGACTATTGAACAATTCTCATTTTGATTGCCAAATCCTATTCACTGATGAAGCCTGTTTCTCAAGGACTTCAATCATAAATTTTCATAATGAACATATATGGGCTGAGGAGAATCCACATGAAATTGCAGAAGCTTATTTTCAAGAGGAATTTTCATTAAATGTGTGGGGTGGTAATATTGGCGATTATTTGATTGGTCCTCTCTTCTTGCCAGGGCGACTTACTGGTCAATCATACAGACATTTTTTAGAGAACGATTTGCCCTTGTTATTGGATGATATACCTCTTATGATGCGACGTGAAATGTGGTTCATGCACGACGGTGCTCCTGCTCATTTTTCACTTTTGGCTAGGGAGTATTTGAACGAAAATTATGTAAACAGGTGGATTGGACGAGATGGACATCAGCCATGGCCCGCCAGATCCCCAGATTTAAATAGTTTAGATTTGTTTCTATGGGGCCATCTGAAATCTGTAATGTACATAACGCCAGTGAATACAGTAGACGAACTGAGAAATCGTATAATAGGCGCGTTTGATACAATTAGGAATACTCCAGGAGTGTTTGAAAGAGTTCGATCGTCTATGAGAAGAAGAACAGGAGCTTGTATAAGGGTTGGGGGAGGACATTTTCAACAATTGCTGTAGTTTAGTTCCTTTGTTGTTATTTAGTTTTTTTATTATGATTAATTTTTGAGTTGTACGTTTCTTGCAGTAATACATTTTTTTTGATGATTATACCAGTTTATCGAATCTTTAAGAATCATTGCTAGTTTAATAATTCAATTTTTTTTTCTCGAAATCGGTAGTAGATACGACAAAACTACAAGAGAACTTAAAGGTTGTTATAACAACAAAGCTTTTCTTTACAATTTTTGAAAGTACCAGTGGCCCACCAAAAAAAAAAGTTCTGAAGGACAACAGTGGACAGTGTTCCCGAAAAAATATCACCCTGTAGATTTGCAATCGAAATTGGCATGTCACAAGGTGTAAACTCTTAATTGTAATATCTATGCCAAATTTCATTTGAATATCTTGTGAACTGCAGATACTATGAGAAAAAAACTTGAAAAAAATTGAAACTTTAACACTCTGTATCTTGAAAACGAAACGTTTGCGGACCCATGTTTATGGGACTTTTTCTTCCTAAAACTATTCAAGGAATCTCCCCTTTTCGTTTGTACCTCCAATTTAGGAACACCCTGTATATATATATATATATATATATATATATATATATATATATATATGTATATATATATACCTACTAGTGGTCGCCCAGTGGTCGAAATTCGACCCTATTTCATGAAATTGTGAACAGTATATTTTTATAAGAAACAGAGTTGTGGAGTTCACTCATATTGACAAATCTATTGAAATAAAAAGCAAATAAAAATGTAATCAAATATCGGTATTCGAAATATTTTGGACAAATGAATGACCCCTTAAATTTTTCACTGGAGCCGCTCCTGGCCAAATATTCGATAAAATAATTGGAAGATTGTTCTTTGCAACCTAAAAGTTTTCATCATTTGCGGTTTCAATCAAGTTAAATAATTTAAACTTAAATATTTAATACATTTTCTATGGTCCGCTGTCTGAAAATTTTTTACAGAACACCTTAGGGAAGGTTGTAATAATAATATATTAATGAAGTAATTAAATTCACATTAAAAACAGAATATTTAATATAAAAGTTACTGCAACGCGTCCGAAAAATCAATACTGATCTACTACACTGACTGTTTTACCACTAAACAATAACAACGCTTGCCTGCCACTTCCAGAAATACATGCTCTAAGTATATTTAACGATTGCTTCCTCCATACATGATTACTCGATGTTTTGGCTGTCTGGCAGCGGCGGCACTGTCAGTTGTTTGGCGTTGAAGTATGGACGAAAATAATGATTTTTATATTATATTTTATTTAATGAACGAACCAATATGTGATACAACGGAGTCAGTTGAAGTGGTTAAGAATGTCGTATTAGTAAACTAAAAGTCCACAAGAGGCCTCCAACTCGCTGGTCCCGTTCCTTAACAGCGGGATCAAAATTTTTCATGTTGAAATAGTATTTACATGACTCTTAATAAATTTATGTTTACAGTATTAAGAAATAAAAAATAACTTCATGTAAATAAGGAGTTGTATAAAAACTATTTTCCATTAAATGATAAAAAATAGCGACTTCACGTCAGATCAGATGCCTAAATTTGACAGCCCTTATTCACAAATTTACTACTTTGTGCCCTTATTTACGAGGTTAATTTGTGATTTATTTGTGTCTATTTAATTTTAGCATAATGTAAACTCAAATTCATGGATCTATTAATTAACATATATAATGAAGTTTGATAATAGAGCGAAAAGTAGTTTTAAAGCATTACTTTGAATAGATAATTGCTTAATATTTTAAAGATGAATATATATATATATATATATATATATATATATATATATATATATATATATATATATATATACTTATTCAGGCCATTTCAAACAGAAGATGAAGTTTATAATATTAATCAGGATATTGGTGCAAGATATTAAAATTAACAAAGGGGGTTTATGCATTGGTGTGTCAGAAGAGTGAAATGTTAATAATTGAATTCAGAAAGTTAATATTTTAATACCAAAAACAGTTTAAATGATATTCTGTTAGTAATTATTTTATCACATAGGTAGTTCAGAGTTTCATACCCCAAACAGAAAGTGTTCCCAGTTTTCTGGGCAATACAGAATGAAGGATACTCTCAAATAATACATACATTTCCTTCAAATAAATCCAAACCAGCAATAAATACAATTCAGTGTGTCTTTTAGACACATAGGACGATTTAGTTTAAAAACAGGACACAGTAATAGAGTTGCAATAGTTTGATTAATGTGTGGTGAAAACAACTAATGTAAAAATTGAGAAGTGGCGCGCGAATTTTAATATACATAACCTCATTCTTCCAACAAAATTACAGGGCACTTAAAAAAACAGGAGGCTGCTTAAAAACTATCCTGGACACTACAAAAACAGGACAGATGGGAACTCTAAATTATGACAAGCATATATGTCAACTTAAGTCGGACTAGAACATCAATGTTAAGGAACATGGTAGGTGTCACCATCCAAATTGTCAGCAATTTCAGTTAATCATAGAGTTTAGAAGATACTAAAAAACAACAATATTGTCCTTAAGTAAATATTAAGTAATTTATATTGCAATGTTTTATTTCAAATGAATAGTTATTAAAATTTTTGAAGTTTATGGCAGTTTTAATAAGTGGTCAATTCATTAATGAAACATAGATTTGTGAACAAGATAATTTCTATCCTGAATATCAAATATTCACAGTAACAAATAAATGGATGTGATTTTCTGCAGAACTAAAGTAAAAGACCATATTGAGCGTCGTGAGTGCAATATATATTGGAGAATGTAAAAGTGCAAGACGTTGAAGGGCAAATATTTGTTAAATTATTCAATTATATAAAAATATATTTGTAGTAATCAGTTACTTTTTAAACAAATTAGCATATTAATCTAAAAAAAGTCAATGAGTAGCTCCTCCATGGTTTTTTATGCAGTCATATAGAGCACAGTTGTAAGATTGCCCTAGGTGAGAGGTGAAGTACCCATAGATATGGCGTCCCATACCATGATACTTTGCTGTCAGACGTTCAACAGCCAAATGTGAATTTCGTGTTATCACGTCGAAATCGTCTGACCCTCATATGTCCAACATAGCCACTTTAACAAATTTGGATTTGGCACTCAAACACGACATCCCATTGGTCATTTTGGTTTTGTCAAGTTTTGCGTCACTCCAAGCGGCGAGCCATACGTGTCAACGGTAGCACCAAAATGAGTCTGTAAGCTCTCAACTCCATTCCCAGCCAGGTATGATGATGAAGTGGTATTATTTGATATAAATATCCCGATTGGTTGGTGGAAATTTCCTCATAAACATGAGAATATAAAAACTAGCGCATGATCTGCCTGCTTGTCTTTTAAATTTTGCAGCATATCTTCCGAGGAAATTAATGCACTAGCTTCCTTTTCATATGTTCTTTTGTGGGAGGAAATGTCCTTTCCAAAGTCCAGCAATCTCATTTTTTCAACATTAATGCTTAAGCCTCGGTGGACCTGTTTTTCATCAAATGCTAAAATTCCATACCGAGCTGTTGGAGTGTCGTGGCAAATTATATCTAATTATATCTACGGCTTGTACATTGTTTGAGTTTACTCGTGCGCAGAATCTCATATGTGACCATTCTCTATAAGGTGACATAAAAGTGATATAAAATAAAGCAAGAAATTTTTTTAACAAATTTATTACTAGACTTATATGTAGGTATGCACAGTGTGACCCATTTCAACTAATTCCATCCCTCCAAAATCTGTGTTGGTTGACCGATTTTGAAGGAATTTTTTTTAAATGATGTCTATTTTATGGAAAGATATGTATGTTTAAATCTGAAATGAAAAGACTTACTACATAAAAGTTCTTACCGAAATGTTTAAAAAACTGATACAATGTTTCATAAAATGTTAAATAATAACGGAGTAACCAACAATGATATGCAGAATAATTAATGCTGCTTATTCCAGTGCTGGTGAAAAGTCAGTGGGAATATATTTTTTTATCATTGATGTTAAAGTGAATAACTAGTTTAAGAATTTCAATATTTAAATATCTATTTACTGAATTTGTGTGCTGGGGTTAGCCGCTACACAAAAACAGTGTTTCATTTACTGATTATTGATTTTTGTTATGATGAGGATGAAATTTATAAGAAATACAGTTTATATAAAGTTTGTTTATATTCAAATATTTGTTTTAAGTCTTTTGGTTTGAATGGTTGATTCAGTTTTTGCATTAAAAATTGACCAACATTTAAAAAGTAATATTGTTTTAATATTGTATTATTTAACACTATTATACAATTTAGTACCAAGCATGGCCGTATCCCCCAATTGGCACGGGAAGCAAATGGCCAGATTTTGACTTCTGGACTGAGATATTAAATGCTGAGCACACAAATAATTTAAATTTATGTATTTCTGCTTTTATTATTTCGATTTTCTGAAAAACATAATAATGTTTTAGAAAAAGGAATGGAATCATCTCTGATGCCTACTTAAATATATTACAATTTAAAATAATGAAATTCATTAAGTCCTTTCGGATAAATGAGTGGAAATTCATTCCCTTAACAGCTTTTACCTGATTTTCTAGAAAACTATAAATTGCACATTATGTGTTATGTTATAATATAGAGCAGTTACAATTACCAAAATTGGTTAAACTGTTTTAAAGTAAACGATGAGCATCCATAAAAAATAAACTCCGACGAAATGATAAAACCTACTCCTTTTATTCTATTTCCGAGAAGGAGGATGTTATTAATTTGTAGGCATCTTTTTTTATTTATGCTTATTGAATACTCAAAAATGGCCTATTCAATTTTGATGCTTTAAACTACATTGAATTAAACAAAATTACAGAAAATATAATTTTCTATAATGTCATTTGCAAGGTTATGGTTATACAAAGAAAATAGTTATGCCCAATTTCAAAATAGAACTAAGGCTAAACATGAAAGTAAAAAATAAATAAATAACAAAATGCACAATAACCATAGAACTAAAATACCTACTGAAAACTGTTACCAAAAAAATAACACTATGCAATGAATGAATAGCACATTCACAGTTGTCAGATACATATACACAAAGTAAAAAATGTACCAAACTACAAGATGAAGTAGTAGATATGTACCTAAACAATGCAGGATTTTAGGTTTACTTGGTACCGACTTATGGTAGATAATTAATTTGTGCAGAATGTGGACATTTTATTGTTACTTTCATTTGTGTGCAGGTACTTACCTATCAACTGAACCTAACAACTTTAAATGTGCTATGTACATACAGTATTGTATATGTATAGTATAACAGCTACTTAAAAACAAACTTGATATGTCATGTTTGAAACATGAAACAAAATGCAAGATCACAGAAACATTACTACAAACTTCATCCTTAAATTACCAATGTTGCATACTTGCAGTGATATTGTCTCATCCCTATCTTGTCATATATGATATAGCAATTTAAAATCAAAGATAAATCCTGACACAAACTTAGAACTAATAATTTTGCATGCAAGGCTTGGACAAGTGTACACACAGAAAATTATTTGTTTCTTACTGATCAATCATGGTTTTGTATATGTGTCAATAAATCTCATCATTACATAGTTCATGGTGGAAGCCATTACTTTGATACTATCATTATGATTGTAGAAAAACGAATTACTTTGTTTTATATCACTAATTTATTTATTAATTAAATATACATAAAAAACCTGACTAGTATCGAGAACACTATGTCATTTTCAAGTGGAAACAAATTCATTTACATTTTGAAACAGACTGGAGGGTCTTGTCTATAACAGTAGGTACCTATTGAAATCTTGAAAGGATTACATAAGTATCAAATTTTTGTGTACAAGACTATTGAAATGGAAATAAAGTGGGAAATCCATTGAGAAAATTTAAGTATATCATTGACTATTAATTAATTAAAAATTTCAAATAGGATGCACTTTTGAAACTCTACCTGCATGTTAAGTAGTAAATTACAAGAAACGGAATTAGAGTTTCAAAAGAGCATCCTATTTGAAATTTTTAAGTAACTAATAGTCAAAAATGATATTTTTAAATTTTCTTAATTGGTTTCCCACTTTGTTACTATTTCAATAGTTTTGTACACAAAAATCCGATATTTATGTAATCCTTCAAAGAATTCAACATGTACCTACTGTTATAAGACCCTCAGGTCTGTTTCAAAATGTTTTGTTGTCATTCATGAATTTGTTTCTGTTTGAAAATGACATAGTGTTCCTGATACTAGTCACGGTTTTTTATGTTTATTTAATAAATAAATAAATAAATTGGTGATATAAAACAAAGTAATTCGTTTTTTTACAACCCATCATTACAATCCACAATGTCCAATAAACAACCTTTTGTTCAAAAAAAATCTTGGCCAACTTTTTAAATTATTTGTTCAAAAATGTAATCCTGTGGGCCTTTATTTTCATAAGGAAACATTCAAATCAAGCTGTCATCATCATGGAGTAAACCAAAACTTGGTTTACTCCATGATGATGACAGCTTCACTCTTGAAACATGTGTCGAGTGCAAAAATAAAAGTTTGGTGTGAAGGTACAAAACTTTGTTTTTGTACATCTATAAAAATCACATCAAAAATTAATCAATATGTAAAGATTTAAGATGAGTGGCACCAATCACAATGAGATCACACTCTATAAGTATATTGAAATAGTATTTAGTCAATAGATTTTATGATTTTGATATACAAAAGTATTTGACCTTAAATATAATTTTTAGATTTCAGTCTTCAGGCTCTGTGAGCAAAATTTCGAGTTCAACGATACTAATGTGATTTTCTCGGTACAAGAGATCGGTATTTTATAGTTATTCTAAATTCTGGAAGGCTCTAAGGATTTTATACCTAACGAAGAGAAAATTACTTCTAACTTCTAATCTATCTGGATCTTGTAACGAACTCCAGTGTTTATCGTTAAATTTGTATAATTATTAAATAATAGAACTAACTTGTCCCTGATATCTTTTCGAATGCTAGCACCTGTTGGAATCCTAGTTTTTGGGGCAAGTTTGGCCTGCGCGGTTATTTCTAGTTTAATTACACCTAATTGCTCATATAATTGTCGAGGGTCAATTGACATTCCTACACACTACGTATTGTACGAGTAAGTTTGTTAAAGATTTCGTAAAAATATAATTCGTAAGCACTTCGATATTCTAATTTGAAAACAATACAAGGAAGTTTTCAAATACCTTACAAGGCCAATGACGACTATGGGTCAGCGAAAATATAGTAAACAGAAAATTTAATGACCTAGTTATATCACAGGTTATTAACACCTTTAGAGATTAAGTTCATTCATGATATAATGTACTTACTCAGCACGTCCATAATATATATGCTAAAATAAATCTCCTAAAATTCTTAAATTAAGACATAATAATCATAGATACACAAATAATATAAAATATAAAATAGTTCATTATTATGGTCACAAGCAATTAAATATTTTCATATGAGTTACATTTATAATATGTTATAATGTTCTGTACCTTACGACTTTTAGGGCTGTTGGGCTTGCCTATCTAGAATTTCCATACTTCTTCATATGTTCCTTTTTACATTTCTCCTGTGCAACATATTTTTAAGTTTTATTAGCAACATTACCAGGGCTACTGCAGCTATTACATGTAACAATACTCTTACATCTAGCGGGAAATTATCTCCATTTATATAGACATTGGAATTGGCTTCCCCAATGTCGGACGTTTCTTCAGTTTGGCTTTTTGACTGAGTGGTACCCTTTATTAAAAATCATGTAGTTTCGAATTTCGGCTGAATTATTCTGTCAGAAGATTATGTTCGAGGGCAAGATCGTCATGTGAGTATTGGTCATTATTTACGGTTCAGGATCGCCATGTGATATTATAATGTTGCAGGAAGCGGCCTCGACCAATAACACTAGTTGTAAAGACTATCTGTTTATTTCTACTGATTATTTGGTTACACTATGCTAACTACATCTAATCATTACTGTGCTACATTTTGAACTGTAGACTGATGGTTAGCGATTGACATCAACTATCGAAGTGTGCCATCAGTCGATTGTTTTGCTATTTCAACTATTTGGTGTACGTGATAATTTTTGTAGACATGCTGAATTTAATGGGGTTACCTAGAATGGTTTATGATAATGTTATGCTAATAATTGTTTAATTAATTTCGTAAAAGTGTCATGAGGAATTTCCGTTACACCTATTTCATCAAATTGTAAAAGTTATTGGGGTTATTTTGTCCAAAGAAATAAAATTGAGGAGAAATGGGAAAAGTAGGTGTAATTAGCAAAATTGTTCACGTCAAATCTATTGAAATAATAAGAAATAAAAAAATTAATAAAATATAGGTACTTGAAATAAGTCTCCTCCCAAATTTCTTTGCAAGCTAAAAGTTCCCGTTATGTAGGGTTCATCAATATATTAAAGAAAAGAGATGACCAACAACCTTATGCTCCTTTTTTAATATTTTTCTCTTGTATTGACAATGAAATAATTCGGTAGTGACACTTTTTTATTAATATCCAAAATGTAATCTAGTAATACATATTAGTTCCTACAAAAAAAACTTTAATGAAGTTTATACAACTTTACAATGTTTTTCAAAATTCAAAATATATATTATACAGTTTTGCATCTATTTTTA
The DNA here is from genome assembly GCA_034190945.1 of Octodonta nipae. Taxonomy (NCBI): domain Eukaryota; kingdom Metazoa; phylum Arthropoda; class Insecta; order Coleoptera; family Chrysomelidae; genus Octodonta; species Octodonta nipae. The sequence goes on from CM067220.1 coordinate 64,446,365, forward strand.
GTCATTCAAATTGTTTTATCTTTCAAATAAGCGTTTTTATTATTTATACATAATCTTGAAGGTACTTTTATGTAACAATTACATGTATACTCACATTTAAAACGACCGCACCATTGTATTAACGATAACATCCACTTCGAATATCAAAATATCTAGTGACGAAAAATGGTTTTCGCAAATGGGTGCTGCTCCTTTAAAGCCACAATTCAGTATATTTTTCCAATTTTCTTTTAGGTCTTTTAGGACACGAAAGCCCGCTAATTTATCTGGATTATTTTTTTCTTGAATGTTACAATTCGGTACCGCACAATGCCATTTTTTTAAAATTTGCTATAAAATATATTATACCACAAAAGACAACATTAACAGCAACCACAAATTATTCAGGATGCTTTCTGATGACAACAATGACAAGAGAGCAAGTGGGTCCAGGCACACAGAGCCCTTGCCGATTATTAGCGCAAGTAACGTCTTTTTTAACCAAGCCGTAGCATTGCGATAGGATAGGCGTTAAACCACCTTTTCCTTACACCGTGTTATAAACTAATATTAGCATTCTTACACTGAAGGTCGTTAGTAGCTACTAAACATAACAACATAACCAATATGAAGAAAATCAGTTGAGAAATATAGGAGAAAATGGTACTTAATCGTTTTGTATTTGCCTATTTATATATAGATACTGCCGAAAATTGTTCTTCTGATAATGGACCACTTATGAGCCTATGAACCATAGAATTGTATGCAGCCAATTTATGTTGGAAAGGATATGTTGAAGTACTGTGAATCGTAATGTCAGTATACGCTAGTAAAGTATCTTTGACAATAGGCATTTTGTGCTATCTCGTGTTTTATTTGTGGAACGCTGGTTCTGTCAAGGCCGTAATTTATATTTGCTGTGTTATAGATTAAAATTTAGTTATCCTATAAAATGGAAAGAAAAACATCAAACAGAAAGTGCGGTGTAGTTAATTTTCAAAATGCATCAACGAAAAATCAAAAAATACAATTCTACAGTTTTTCTGGATTTCTATAGCAGTCGGAGAGGAAGGAAAAGGGATTACAGCAGTTCGTCGTCAAGGGCAATAAAAAAAAATAAATTGAAATTAAGGTTAACATAATTTTTTAATTAATAATATTTTCTTTTCGGAATAAAGAAAAAAGTAACTTTTTAGTTACAGGAGGGATGAAAAGCCATGGCAACCAGGAACATATTTAAGGATTTCCTGTGCTCATTTCGATGGAGCAGAAAAATCAAACAATGTAGATACATAACAAAGATTACAATTCAACTATTTTTCCTGTAATATATCAATATTTATCCTCTTTTAAATAAATAACACTTTTTATTCTCATTATTTTTATTTTTTTATGAGCGCTCCTTTATTATTAGTTATTACAAAAGCTATAAATAATATATAATCAATTTACATTTCTTGGTGAATTAACATGTTTATTATTCTTGTTCCAACTTCAAAATTTTTATCTTGATCCATTAAAACTTCATCGTCAGTGAAATCTACCAATAAATTATATATAATGAATAAAGTTAATTTGTTTTTTTCTTATATATATTTACTTACTATTGTTAATCTCAATTGGAGCTTCATCGACTCCTGAAGATGCCATTTTTTCTAGTTGTAGGTACTCGTAATCTTTCAGCGCACACACCAGCATGAAGATTTTGCATTTTTATTTACATATTGCAGGAAATATATATATTTGGATTGTAACTTTTGTTATGTGCATTGTTTAATTTTTTTCCCAAATAATTTGACCACTGCAAATCATTGAATTTGTTTCTGGTTGAGATGGATTACCCCACTGCTGTAATTTAAAAATCTCAGTTTTGTTAATAGGACAACAATTATGATTAATTTTATACATACAATAGTGACCAACAACGTGGAAATCAAATTTATTTACCCATGATGTCGAACTGCTGCAAATTACCTTTTCTTCATCTCTAATTGATATGGAAATCCATGAAAGTGGTATAATTGTAATTTTGTATTTTTTCTTGGTGTATTTTCACAATCAAGGACACCGCACTTTCGGTTTGGTGTATTTCTTTCCATTTTGTGGGATAACTAAGTTTTAATCTATAACACAGCAAACATAAATTACGGCCTTGACAGAACCAGTGTTCCACAAATAAAACACGAGATCGCGCAAATGCCTATTCTCAAAGATACTTTACTAGCGTATACGACTGTTTATGAGAAGTTCCAAATTGATGCCTTCAATTTATTCTTGATATTGATAAATCTTAAAAATTAACTGTTGAAGTTTGTTATATCCCTACGGTGAATACTATGTTAAGGTGGATGTTGTTAATGTATTCAACTAATCTATCTAACTGTCTACTTGCTACTACAAAAGCTGTAATAATGTCGTCGACATACCTGTAAAAATAAATAAGATTCTTATAATAATTATGATTAAATAATTCTTGTACTATACCCTCCACAAATATCACTGCTAATAGTGGGCTTAAGGGATTTCGCATTTGTAAGCCGCTCTTACTCATGAATATTTTATTGTTAAAAGTAAAATAGTTTTGTTTTAAACATTTTTTGAGTAGACTAGGAACTTCATTTAGGATAATAGGATTAACTCGATTTTGTTCAAGTAATTGGTTTACTAAACTATTTTTTGCGTCAAAATAAATTAATTTACAATCCGGAGGCAAAACAATATTTTCTATGTTGTTGATCAATGGAGATGAGTTATTGATACAATATTTTGGTTTGAATTTCGTATATTGCTTAAAGATATCTATTAATGTCTTGGATATTTTTATTGAGGGGGCTGTAATGAATGATACAACTGGCCTTATAGGTAAACCTGGTTTATATAGTTTTATTAATGAGTACAGTTTTGGTGATTGTGGGTTAGGTAGAATTAACTTGGCCAACATCCTTGGACTTATTATGTTACTTGAATTTAGTCATTCAGATTTTAATTGCCTTTAAAATTTATCTGTTGGGTCTTTCTTCAATACGTCAATACTACCCTTGTAACACGGGCCGTGTTGATGAAGTCCATGGTTTTTAGTAGGTATTGCCTTTGTCTGCGCGTGTGAATATTAAATTATTGTTCGCGATTTTTTGTCTGATGGACTTAGTTGTGTAATATTCTTGATTTTTATAACAATGCTTAGAAATCTGATTTTGAATTATTATAGAATGGTATTTAAGATTTTGATTATTAGGAGTATTTATTTAAGCTATTTCTGTATCCACTCTGATAATTTGAAGATTTTATTTATTTATGGCCGGTCTTATATTACGAGTATATTTAAAACCTTTACTGATAAGTGAAATCTCTGTATTGCTAAATGAAGTTTGCGACAAATTGATGAATCGAGGATTGAAAACATGTTCAGAAAAGCTTGCTTTTGTTTTTGGTTTAGAGGCTACGAGTTGATTTAGTTTACTTTTTTGTCTAATGAATTTATTAGGATTTAACTTATTTACTATTTCCCAAGTTTTCCTATCAAAGATATCAAATTCTATGGGATATAATCTCAATAAAAGCTCTGTATGTACCTTTTGATAAATATTGGCGATATCCCTCCTTTTGAACTCCGTCTTGCGGTCTTTTGTTAACCATTTCTTATATTCCGTAGTGACCGCTTCCATGGCAGAATGACTTTTACAATTTGTCTTCAATTTTATGTATTTAGGAATTACTTGATTCTTCCTACATTCACTGAGATATCAAATATTTTGTGTGGCAATAGCAGACTTCAAGAGTAGTTTAAAATACCATTTGGCCAAAAAGCTGGTTTCAGCTTCCTTCATCAATTTGTCGCAAACTTCATTTAGCAATACAGAGTTTTCACTTATCAGTAAAGGTTTTAAATATAATATAAGACCGGCCATAAATAAACAAAATCTTCAAATTATCGGAATGGATACATAAATACCTTTAATAAATACTGCGAATAATCAATAATTCAAAATCAGATTTCTAAGCATTGTTATAAAAATACAGAATATTACACAACTAAGTCCATGAGACAAAAAATTGCAAACAACAATTTAGTATTCACACGCCCACATAAAGGCAATACTGTGGTCGCTATGAATAATAGTGATTACGTATTAAAAACCATGGACTTCATCAACACGGGTAGTATTGACGTATTGAAGAAAAACCGAACAGACAAATTAAGGTAATTAAAATCTGAATTACTAAATTCAAGTAACGTAATAAGTCGAACGATGGTGTCTAAGTTAATTCTACCTAATCCACAACCACCAAAACTGTACTCATTAATAAAACTACATAAACCAGATTTACCTATTAGGCCAGTTGTATCATTTATTACAGGCCCCTCAGTAAAAATATCCAAGACACTAAGCAATATACAAAATTAAAACAAAAATATAGTAGGTATCAATAACTCATATCTCATATACTTGAACAAAATCGAGTTATTCCTATTATCGTAAATGAAGTTCTTAGTCTACTCAAAACATGCTTAAAACAAAATTATTTTACTTTTAACAATAAAATATTCATGAGTAAGAGCGGCTGAGAAACGGGAAATCCCTTAAGCACACTATTGACAGTGATATTTGTGGACAGTATAGTACAAGAATTATTTAATCATAATTATTCTTATTTATTTTTACAGGTATGTCGACGACATTATTACAGCTTTTGTAGTAACAAGTAGACAGTTAGATAGATAAGTTGAATACATTATCATCCACCCTAACATAGTATTCACCGTAGAGATAGAACAAAATTCAATAAATATTTTTTTAGATTTAAGAATAACAAGGGTAAGTTGTAGGCATCAAGTTGGAATTTTTCATAAACAGTCGTATACTGACATTACGATTCACAGAACTTCAACACGTCCTTTCCAACATAAATTGGCTGCATACCATTCTATGGTTCATAGGTTGATAAGTGTCCCATTATCAGAAACACAATTTTCGGCAGAATTAAATTTAATAAAGCAAATAGCTTATAATAACAGTATTCCCCAGAAACGATTGATTTAATTCTCCGGAACAAACAGTTACAAAAGGCATTAAATTTAGTTCACCCGTTCAAAAACGAACGTGACAAAATCTATAAGAACTTTATTGGTAAACCAAGTCACAAAATAAAATCGATCTTAAGTGAACAGGATTTAAACGTTGCATTTAAAACTTCTAATAATTTAGGAAAGTTTATCAAAAATAATAAACAAAATACTGATAAAAATAGTAAATCAGGGGTATATAAACTGAATTGTGGTACATGTCCCAAAACCTACATCGGTCGCACATATAGAATTTTAAAAAACGCATCTCTGAGCATAGAAGAAGTTCTGGGACAAATTATCAAAAATCTAACTATGCTGTACATTTAGCTTCTAAAAATCATCAATTTAACGAAGATTTCGAAATTTTACACACAGAAAACAAGAGTTTAAAATTGAATTATTTAGAAACTTTAGAAATTAATAACCTTACATATTCAGGCCTTTTGTTAAATAACCAAGTAGATACAAATCCCGCCTCTCTCCTTAATCTCTTTAATGGTTCTATATGATATTACTATAAATAGAATAAACTTGGTATACAACAGTAGTTGTTTAAAATACATTGTACACCTGACAAGGCCAAAATATGGGGAAACACATGTAGGGTAAAACATTTTTTATGGAAAATTTCTGAACTATTTAGTTTGTTATTTAGTATATTGTAAAGTATAATTTCTCTCCAGACTTCATTTAAAGTACCATTTGCAACTTTTTCTAACCTAGTTTGAATCGCATTGCGTAACTATAACTTTACTGCGTCCTATATTTCAGGTACTCCATATATTCAACTGCTATATAACAAAATTATTCTACCATTTAGTAACTCTACTTCACCGTCTAGTGCAACCATTCTGTATATACTGATTTCTGTTTGTCACCCAATATAAGTTTTTTTAACACATGCTTATAACTCTACTCCACCCCAAATTTCAGCTATGCAACTGCTTATGGTCTACGCTATACAACAATTATTTCTGATATTTTTTGAGCCACCTTGTAATGTACAATTTCTCTCCACACTATATTTTAATCACCCTTTATATGCAACTTTTTCTAACATTGTCTTAAGCGCACACTAAAACTATAATCTTGCTTCGCCCCATGTTTCAGGTATTGCATATAGTAGGATGCAACTGTTCATGCCCTATATAAGAACTTTTTTAAACTTTTCGATCCACCCTAAAGGAAATGTCTGTGGAACCCTTAGTGTGTCACAAATGTAAAAACACAGTTTGGCACCCTAACACCAAACCTTTATTTAAACACTAGTAGAGGTGGGGTCACCACGTGGTCTGCGACGGTATCTAACCTAAGAAGATGGGCCTTCGGGTGTCGGTACACCTAACGGCAAGGGGGCCAACCTAACGGGACTTCCGGAAGGAGGCGTCGGGACTTCCTTCGCGCGTCGAGTGGCGTCGAACGTTGGTAGGGAACGGGGGTGCATCGTAGGGATAGCGGTGGTCGGTTGCATTAGTTGGGGGTGGTGGCAACGTACGCGGCGAGGAACGGGGCCGGTCGTAGGTCGGGGGTGCGCGGGGTCGGGAACGCGGTGGCTGGCGTAACGTGGTGCGTAGGGAACGCGGTGGCGATCTGGAATCGGCCGGGGCTTCCGTCGTGGTGGTGAGTCGCGACGTCATTCGAAGTATGGGGAAACGGACTGGCTCGTGCCGGGTGCATCGGACGTGGCAGGGAACGCATGCTGTATCGGGATAGTAGCCAAACACATGTTAAGAACATATTCAGTGATTGGGATAGTGGATGGACGAAACGTATTTTGAACTTAAGCAACGAGATAAATGTATCGGGCATATGCGCGAGAACGGCAACGCGGTCGAGTCTCTGCTTTCGTCGGATAAACATGTCCAGGCGATCTCTGAGTTCGGGCGTTAGATCTCTTAATATAGATAATTTGGCAATTTTAAGCAAAAGATATACCGAAAATGCATCGTAAATAATTAATAGGTTCCCAAATATTTGGTTATTAGCATTTGATTACAAATAATAAAATAATTCAAATTCAACGAAGGCAATAACAAAAGATAAACGAAACCACAACGGCATGTTGGTGTACCGATAAACAAGCGAAACTCGAGCACTGGTTGAAAGTGTGGTGGCTGGTTGAAAAAAGTAGATGCGGTTTTCATTGAAAAGATAATGGTAACTAATAATGTAAAAATAAATACGTAAATGAGGAATGATAATTGTGACTTAATTCAGAAAGAATACCTTTGGAGAAATGGTTGGAACCACTACAAATGACTGGTACGGGAACGTTGCAAATGACTAAAAACAGCACAAATGGTAGAAATGGCTGCAAAAGGGTGTTAGAAATGATTGAAAGGTTGAAGTAGGACCTTACAAAGGGTACAAATGGTATAAATGGCTGCAAAGGGCTGTTAGAAATGATTGAAAGCTTGAAGTAGGACCTTACAAAGGGTAGAAACGGTAGAATGGTTGGTACAGAACTGATACAAAGGGTAGAAAAGCAACAAACGTTGAAAATGACTGGTACGGGAACGTTGCAAATGACTAAAAACGGCACAAATGGTAGAAATGGTCCGTATAAACGACTAGAACCTTAGAAATGGTGGTTGGAAATGATTGGAACTGTTACAAAAGCTAGAAACTACCCGTAGAAACGATTGGGACAGTAGAAATGGCTGCCAGAAATGGTTAAAGTCACTACAAAAGCTAGAAATGGCCCGTAGAAACGTCTGAGACAGTAGAAATGGCTGCTAGAAACGGTAGAATGGTTGGTACAGAACTGATACAAAGGGTAGAAACGCAACAAATGTTGAAAATGACTGGTACGGGAACGTTGCAAATGGCTAAAAACAGCCCAAATGGTAGAAATGGCTGCAAAGGGGTGTTAGAAATGATTGAAAGGTTGAAGTAGGACCTTACAAAGGGTAGAAACGGTAGAAATGGCTGCAAAGGGCTGTTAGAAATGATTGAAGGGTTGAAGTAGGACCTTACAAAGGGTAGAAACGGTAGAATGGTTGGTACAGAACTGATACAAAGGGTAGAAAAGCAACAAATGTTGAAAATTACTGGTACGGGAACGTTGCAAATGACTAAAAACAGCACAAATGGTAGAAATGGCTGCAAAGGGGTGTTAGAAATGATTGAAAGGTTGAAATACGACCTTACAAAGGGTAGAAATGGCTGCAAAGGGCTGTTAGAAATGATTGAAAGGTTGAAATAGGACCTTACAAAGGGTGCAAGCGGTAGAATAGTTGGTACAGAACTGATACAAAGGGTTGAAAATGACTGGTACGGGAACGTTCCAAATGACTAAAAACGACACAAATGGTAGAAACGGTGCGTAGAAACGACTAGATTTTTAAAAATATTGGTTGGAAATGGTTGGAGCCGCTACAAAAGCTAGAACCGGCTCATAGAAACGACTAGAACCTTAGAAACGGTGGTTGGAAATGGTTGGAGCCGCTACAAAAGCTAGAAACGGCACGTAGAAACGACTGGGGCAGAAGAAATCGCTGCTGGAAATGGTTGGAGCCGTTAAAAACGGTACAAATATTAGAAATGGCTGCTAGAAATGGTTGGAGCCGCTACAAACAGTTGAAATGATTGGAACAGGAACGTTACAAATGACTAAAAACGATACAAATACTAGAAATGGCTGCTAGAAATGGTTGGAGCCGTTACAAACGATTGAAATAATTGGTACAGGAACGTTGCATATGACTAACAACGGTACAAATGGTATAAATGGCTGCTATAAATGGTTGGAACCCCTACAAACGGTTAAAATGATTGGTACAGGAACGTTGCAAACGGTACAAATACTAGAAATGGTTGGAGACACTACAAATAGGTGAAATGAGTGCTACAGGAGCGTTACAAACGGTACAAATACTAGAAATGGATGCTAGAAATGGTTTGAGCCGCTACAAGCGGTTGAAATGATTGGTACGGGAACGTTGCAAATGACTAAAAACGATACAAATGGTAGAAATGGCTGCAAAGGGGTGTTAGAAATGATTGAAAGGTTGAATCCGTTGCTAGAAATGGTTGGAGCCTCTATAAAAGCTAGAAACGCTCCGTAGAAACGACTGGGACAGAAGAACTCGCTGCTGGAAATGGTTGGAGCCTCTATAAAAGCTAGAAATGGCCCGTAGAAACGACAGGGAACAGTAGAAATCGCTTCTGGAAATGGTTGGAGTCTCTATAAAAGCTAGAAACGGCCCGTAGAAATGACTAGTACACAATAAATCGCTTCTAAAAAAGGTTGAAGCCGCTACAAAAGCTAGAAACGGCCAGTAGAAACGACTGGGACAGTAGAAGTCGCTGCTAGAAATGGTTGAAGCCACTACAAAAGCTAGAAACCGTAGAAACGACTGGGACAGTAGAAATGGCTGCTAGAAATGGTTGGAGCCGCTACAAACCGTTGAAATGATTGGTACAGGAACGTTGCAAATGACTAACAACGGTACAAATGGTTGGATCAGGAATGTTGGAAAAGACATAAAGTTGGATTGTTGGAACAAGTGCTGTAGAGTTGTGATGGGAATGTGAGAAACAAGATGGTAGGAATACGAATTCTAGAAACGTGAAGGCAGGATCTTTGAATGGTAATATCTGAAACAAACAGACTGAAGGGTAGTCAGCAGCAACTGTTACTGGATTGTTGGAATGATAAAAAGTTGGAATATTGAGAAAATTAGTGGAAATGGCGGGATTCGTATTGAGTGATTAGAAGATTGCATGGACAGAGTTACTAGTCAACCACATCAATTAATAGTTTTGTCATAGAATTTGTCACTGGAACAGGTTACTAGACACGGGCGCAACTGTCGTGAACCACAATCAAATTAGTTTTATCAAAGTGATATAGGGCTCAAAGTGATAAAGAGCGTCCTGGGATAGTTGACTGGAACAAAGATTACAAATTCAAGATGGGAGAATTCTTGTAGTTAGGTTCAGGGAGGTCGTAATATTCTAAATTTTATTTGAATCGTATTAAAACATAATACCTTCTAAACTGACGCTGATATATCATAATATGTTGCTTATTTGAAAATAATTCTAATTACAAGACATTGTTTTACTACCATAAATATGTAAGTACTAGAAATTTACTTCTAATTAGAACGCTTGCTAAAACGAACCTTGTTATCTGTGTAGCTTCCAGTTCATATAGTCAAAACCTCTTAAACGGTACATCCTTATACAGGTTATCTTGTTATTTGATGAAAACATACGGCTTATGAAAAAGAGTGGGAGGCGGTGAAAACCGGGCCTTCCGGTCATGACGTCATAAGCTGCACTCTCATTGGCTGGCTTATTAGAAGACCACCTGCTAACCATCAGTTTGTTTATCTTATATGCTTATAAAGAATAGATATGTCCCGATTTCAAAGTTTCCAAAGTAGGACTCCGTTTCATATTTGACAAGTGTCTTTATGCCACTAGAAATACTAGAGTATGGTAGGTTAGTTAAAACAAAGCCCCTACAAACGGTTAAAATGACTGGTACAGAAACGTTGCAAATGGCTGGTGCCACTAGAAATGGTAGGTTAGTTGGAAATGGGAACATTGCAGATTCTAGAAACGGTAGGAAGGTTGAAGCAGGGACGTTAGAGATGTTGCAGAAGGGTTCGATAGTTGAAAATGTAATGACGACAAAGTGTTTTTCTGACAAAAACCGGAACATAAAACTTTTTTCTAAGACAGCTATTCAAAACTTTATCATCAATCGGTTATTAGTTATAAAATTTTTCTAAGAGAAAACAAGAAACATCTGCCGTTTGCTGCTACTCACTATAAATTTTTCTATCACATATAACTTTTTCTAAGACAGGTACTCAAAACTTTAGCATCAAAACTAATTTCAGTACTTAGACATAAATCAAGTCGTTTGCGGCGTTTTTCAAATGTTTCTACTAATGAATTGTTGATATGAGAGTAAAAGGTACAAAGAACTCTAAACATCTTATTCTTGAATCAGCTGAACTTAAATTAGGCCGATCCGTTAAACAAATGTTTACCTAAGAACCTAATGTTTACTTATATATCTCAAATTATATTGTTTAAATAACGTCGTTGATATTCAAATTCAAAATTTGAAAAAAGTTATGAAAAAAACAATATTTAACAAGATGTCAGAGAAGCTAATGTTATTTCCAAAAGTACGTTGTAGCAAACAACCTCCTTTCTCAAAACGGAGATAACAAAACCATAAAGTTAAATATAAAAATATTCTTGACTGCTCAGGGAAACAGAAGTCCTAGAACTTTTACTGCTATTTTCCTTTGAATAATAAACATAAATAAAGGACTGTAAGGCTTGACAAAGTTGAGAACGGAGGTTTTCGCGGCCAGAGTCATACCTGATTCTGTTTTTTCCGAATTTGGACCCCGTCATTTTTTCGAATTAGTTTATTTATATACCTAAACCGGGATATAAACAAAGTTTTCCGACGTTTCGCCCACACTTATAAGGGGCTTTTTCAAGGATGAGACAAAAAAACAAAATAAATGTTACACACCTTGCGGCTACTCCATTAATTTCATCTTTTTCTCACGACCACTTCAAAACTTCATTTTTTATTCAACTTGTCACAATGATGTCACAATGAGTAATAGGTATGAAGAAATAATAATTGGCCTCCCGAAATTTTCAGGTAAAAGAAGGGTAGGAGGCACTTAATGGGATTATTTTATGATTGTGATGAAATTTCGTATACGTTCCTGGAATTTTATTAGTGGATAATGTAAGTGATTTATTTTGTGGAAATGTTAATGCAAGGTTGCCAGATGGACGAAAGTTCAAAACCTTTGTCTCGGTTGAAATTCTTGGAATTTTCGGCGATTTCAAAGGACTCTCGGAATTTTCTGGTGAAATAATACGGAGATTTGGCCACGACAGAGGAGCTGTCGAAGAGGATTTGGTGGCCCGTTTCGTGATGATGTTCAGCTACAGCAGAGTTTGAAAGCAGGCCCGTTTTCAAACAACGTTTGTGCTCACCCAGACGAGTGTTTATAGATCGACCTATTTCACCGATGTATACTGCCCCACACGAGCATGGAATGGAATAAAACACCTTGAGATAAAAGAGGATTTTGTTTATCATTTGGAGGGGCAGTATACATCGGTGAAACAGGTCGATCTATAAACACTCGTCTGGGTGAGCACAAACGTTGTTTGAAAACGGGCCTGCTTTCAAACTCTGCTGTAGCTGAACATCATCACGAAACGGGCCACCAAATCCTCTTCGACAGCTCCTCTGTCGTGGCCAAATCTCCGTATTATTTCACCAGAAAATTCCGTAAGGCCGTTAAAATCGCCAAAAATCCCAAAAATTTCAACCGAGACAAAGGTTTTGAACTTTAGTTCATCTGGCAATCTTGCATTAACATTTCCACAAAATAAATCACTTACATTATCCACTAATAAAATTCCAGGAACGTATACGAAATTTCATCACAATCATAAAATAATCCCATTAAGTGCCTCCTACCCTTCTTTTACCTGAAAATTTCGGGAGGCCAATTATTATTTCTTCATACCTACTACTCATTTAGAATTTGTTCATCCTTGTGACAAGTTGAAAAAAAAGTGTTCATCATCATCATGTTTTGAAGTGTTCATGAGAAAAAGATGAAATGAATGGAGTAACCGCAAGGTAAGTAATATTTATTTTGTTTTTTGTCTCATCCTTGAAAAAGCCTCTTATAAGTGTGGGCGAAACGTCGGAAAACTTTGTTTATATCCCGGTTTAGGTATATAAATAAACTAATTCGAAACAAATGACGCGGTCCAAATCCGGAAAAAGCAGAATCAGCTTGACAAAGTTATTATAGAAAAAAGATCGAAGCTCGTACTTACACCCCTGCCAGACCCCTAGAAGGTTTTCATGCAGGATTATGGCATGCTAACTTTCGAAATGTTAAAAGACAAAGTAACGATCCACCACACGCAGCCAAAACTGAGAATTTGTCACTGGAGAACGCTACTAGACCCAGTCACAACCAAAGCAAAAAACTCCGGTAGCAGAAAAAAGACAAGTTCAATTCATCATTCCACATGCTTTTAACCCTGCTTCGATATACACAATGAAGATAAAACAGCCAAAGCATTCAAAAGTTTGTAAACGGAGCCACAACAAAATTCATAGCATCAAATTAACATTTTTTCTGATAATTATATGCGTATTAAATAATATATTACAAGACTTTATCGTTGAGATTTTTTCATTATTTATCATAGCTGAATATTCAAAATATTTAGTTCAAAAGGCAGCCATTCAACACCGCACACAGAAAACAACACACCACCGAAAAAGAAAATTATTTAAAAGAAATATTGTAAAATACTGAGTAGAAATTCTTATTAAATAGAAATTAATCCTACAAATATTCTAAAAATATACGATATTTATGCTTTATTTGATATCTGCATCACTATCATTCATTGTGGTTTTCTTAACCTTGAGTGAAGATGTTAGCGAAGGTTATAATTTGTCAACACCGAAGTATCCATTAGAAATGAATTTATTCGTATCTTAGAGTTTCAATCAATCATTTGAAATACTGTAAGGGCCATTTGATGTAACAATATTGTTCTTCCAATAACACTTTGCTTTGAATTAAATTACTGTTGGTAGAAAGAGTTGAAAATCAAAACTGTGACATAAAAGTCATATGGTTTAAATATTTTTTGTTTTGAATCATGTAGATACAGAATTGAACATGGAGGGTCTGTTACATTCAAGTTTCGTTCGCCTTGATGGGGTTAAGCTTCATTCAACAGGCCAGAAAATCTTAGTCAAGAATGGGTGGACTTCGTTTTGCAACAAACAAAAGCCATTAAACCATGCGTTAGCATGTCATCCTTCAATATCAATGTGAATAACACGAATTTATTTGTAAGATGTACTAGTGTGAGATAATAGAAAACACATTCCTATGCACGAGTGTATACATAATGAATAACATTTAAGAAAACGTAACAAACATATTAAACTACACACTAATAAATTTAAAACTAGCAACTCACAGAATTATAATTGTGAACATACTAGAAGCAATATATGACAAAAAAAGCTGTAATCAGGCCTCGTGTTATCCAATTATAATTTTTGGTCAGCATCGATCTCCATCACACCAAATAACGGAAACATAATCCATAAGTTTCTAAGCATATTGTATGAAATTGAAAAGTTTACTCCAGGCACATATATATTGAATCGAAAATGTGCTATTGAACAACATTGTCGTGAGTATCAATTTCTGTGACGTCATCTCTGTCATTGCCTAGTTTATCAGCAGACCACCTACCATTAGTGTATATAAATCAGATGTCTGCTTTTGGATCATAACATACGAAGCATTTACCACTTAAGATCAAATCCATAATTTTCCGAGTTCTAAGGAAATATGGTAATCCTTTTTTTCTGCGGTGTCATTAGTGGGTCATTTCCTCTATATCACAAAAAACATAACCTGTTCAAGGAATATGATGCCTCACTCTTTCTCTTAAGTATCTATCAAAATGATTCCTCTCTCATTGGTTTATTCAAACAGACCACGAGACCTCAACATATAAACCATTAGGGACGGAATGCGTACTAGGTCTCTAACACACGCTAACATATAATAACAAACGTTATTCATATAAGGAATACAATGTATGGAAAATGACATCTTTGACGAACTGTGTCAAAATGATTTAAGACAATGAGAAATACATAAGGCTAAATCATTATGTACTGGAACTATATTATAAAAGCTTTCGATTCAGCTTTCATGTAGTGAAAAGATTTCCACTGCACGAACGCCACTCTTTAAAATAATTCAAGTGAGATTGTTCTATTTCCATTTAAATAAAAAAAAATAGGCAGTTGCGTACTAGTTACCGAGAATATGTCTATAGCATTATAGGAACAGTGTTTCGTTTGTAAAATTTTGAATGCAGTAAGATCATTATTCACAATTTAGGTAGTTTGTTGATACCAAACACAAACGTAAATAATTCGCTGAGGTGTTTAATAATTATGAAAACCTTAAAATAAGGAATCTGTCAAGGCATCGGAACGTCATCATGAGGTTCTGAACGTGGTTTCTAACAGAATATAGTCTCAGGTAGTGAAACGCTTGAGGAACGAAGTAGTTCATCGTAAAAGGGGAGGTAGGCCCTTCAAACAGGGCGGTTAGATGGTATCAACTGAGGTTAGGTTAGGATCGATTGAATGACTTCTGGTTAGGGTAGGTTAGGATCGACCGAACCTAACCTCCCCTAAACTTACAAACGAAACACTGTTCTTATAATGCTATAGACATATTCTCTGTAACTAGTACTCAACTGCCTATTTTTTTATTTAAATGGAAATAGAACAATCTCACTTGGATTATTTTAAAGAGTGGCGTTCGTGCAGTGGAAATCTTTTCACTACATGAACACATGACACAATTCGTCAAAGATGTCATTTTCCATACATTGTATTCCTTATATGAATAACGTTTGTTATTATATGTTAGGGTGTGTTAGAGACCTAGTACGCATTCCGTCCCTAATGGTTGATATGTTGAGGTCTCGTGGTCTGTTTGAATAAACCAGTGAGAGAGGAATCATTTTGATAGATACTTAAGAGAAAGAGTGAGACAACATATTCCTTGAACAGGTTATGTTTCTTGTTATATAGAGAAAATGGGCGACTAATGACGCCGCAGAAAAAAAAAGGATTACCATATTTCCTTAGATCTCGGAAAATTATGGCTTTGATCTTAAGTGGTAAATGCTTCGTATGTTATGATCCA
The DNA here is from genome assembly GCA_034190945.1 of Octodonta nipae. Classification (NCBI taxonomy): domain Eukaryota; kingdom Metazoa; phylum Arthropoda; class Insecta; order Coleoptera; family Chrysomelidae; genus Octodonta; species Octodonta nipae. Next base: position 64,462,190 of record CM067220.1, read on the forward strand.
AAAGCAGACATATGAGTTACATATATTAATGGTACGTGGTGTGCTGATAAACTAGGCAATGACAGAGATGACGTCACAGAAATTGATACTCACGACAATGTTCAATAGCACATTTTTGATTCAAAATATATGTGCCTGGAGTAAACTTTTCAATTTCATACAATATGCTTATAAACTTATGTATTATGTTTCCGTTATTTGGTGTGATGTAGATCGATGCTGACCAAAAATTATAATTGGATAACACGAGGCCTGGTTACAGCTTTCTTTTGTCTTATATTGCTTCTAGTGTGTTCACAATTATAACCCTGTGAGTTGCTAGTTTTAAATTTGTTTGTGTGTAGTTTAATATGTTTGTTACGTTTTCTTAAATGTTATTCACTATGTATACACTCGTGCATAGGAATGTGTTTTCTATTATCTCACACTAGTACATCTTACAAATAAATTCGTGTTATTCACATTGATATTGAAGGATGACATGCCAACGCATGGTTTAATGGCTTTTGTTTGTAGCACAACGAAGTCCACTCATTCTTGACTAAGATTTTCTGGCCTGTTGAATAAAGCTTAACTCCATCAAGGTGAAACGACACTTGAATGTGTCAGACCCTCCATGTTTAATTCTGTATCTACATGATTCAAAACAAAAAATATTTAACCCATATGACTTTTAATTAACAGTATAGATTTTCAACTCTTTCTACCAAAAAGTAATTTAATTCAAAGTAAAGTGTTATTGGAAGAACAATGTTGTTACATTAAACACACTTACAGTATTTCAAATGATTAATTGAAACTCTAAGATACGAATAAATTCATTTCTAATGGATACTTCTGTTTTGACAAATTATAATCTTCGCTAACATCTTGAGTCAAGGTTAGCAAAACCGCAATGAATGATAGTGATGCAGATATCAAATAAAGCATAAATATCGTATATTTTTAGAATATTTGTAGAATTAATTTCTATTTAATAAGAATTTCTACTCAGTATTTTACAATATTTCTTTTAAATAATTTTCTTTTTCGGTGGTGTGTTGTTGTCTGTGTGCGGTGTTGAATGGCTGCCTTTTGAAATAAATATTTTGAATATTCAGCTATGATAAATAATGAAAAAATCTCAACGATTAAGTCTTGTAATATATTATTTAATACGCATATAATTATCAGAAAAAATGTTAATTTGATTTACAAACTTTTGAATGCTTTGGCTTTTTTTCAAACTTTGAATTTGAATATCAGCGAAGTTATTTCAACAACATAATTTGAGATATATAAGTAAACATTTTTAAGCTTCCCCCTTAAAGACAGCGTTTTGGTAAACATTTGCGCAACGGATTGACCTAATTTAGGTTCAGGTGTTTCAAGAATAAGATGTTATACAGTACTTTGTACATTTTACTCTCATATCAACGATTCATTAGTAGAAATATTTGAAAAAGGCAGCAAACGTCTTGATTTTCTTGGTTGTATTCTTTTAGAAAAAAGTGTATGTCAAAGTACTGAAATTAGTTTTGATGCTTAAGTTTTGAGTACCAGTCATAGAAGAGTTACCAGTCATAGAAGATTTATAGTGAGTAGCAGCAAACGGCTGATGTTTCTTATTTTCTCTTAGAAAAAGTTTTTAACTAATAACCGATTGATGATAAAGTTTTGAATACCTGTCTTAGAAACAAGTTTTATGTACCGTTTTTTTTGTTAGAAACAACGCTTTGTCATCATTACATTTCCAACTATCGAACCCTTGTGCAACATTTCTAACGTCCCTGCTTCAACCTTCCTAGCGTTTCTAGAATCTGTAATGTTCCCGTTTCCAACTAACCTACCATTTCTAGTGGCACCAGCCATTTGCAACGTTCCTGTACCAGTCATTTTAACCGTTTGTAGCGGCTTTGTTTTAACTACCATTTCTAGTATTTCTAGTGGCATAAAGACACTCGTCAAATATGAAACGGAATCCTACTTTGGAAACTTTGCAATCGGTACATATTTATTCTTTATAAGCATATAAGATAAGCAAACTGATGGTTAGCAGGTGGTCTGCTAATAAACCAGCCAATGAGAGTGCAGCTTATGATGTCATGACCGGAAGGCCCGGTTTTCAGGACCTCCTACTCTTTTTCATAAGCCGTATGTTTTCATCAAATAACAAGGTAACCTGTATGAGGAATATCATGTGTACCGTTTAAGAGGTTTTGACTATATGAATTGGAAGCTACAGAGATAACAAGGTTCGTTTTAGCTAGCGTTCTAATTAGAAGTAAATTTCTAGTACTAACATATTTATGGTAGTAAAACAATGTTTTATAATTAGAATTATTTTCAAATAAGCAACATATTATGATATATCAGCGTCCGTTAGAAGGTATTATGTTTTAATACGATTCAAATAAAATTTAGAATATTACGACCTCCCTGATCCTAACTACAAGAATTCCCCCATCTTGAATTTGTAATCTTTGTTCCAGCCAACTATCCCAGGACCCTCTTTATCACTTTGAGCCCTATACCACTTTGATAAAACTAATTTGATTGTGGTTCACGACAGTTGCGCCTGTATCTAGTAACCTTTTCCAGTGACAAATTCTATGAGAAAACTATTAATTGAATAACACTTTTTAGCTGTGGTTGACTAGTAACTCTGTCCATGCAATCTTCTAATCACTCAATACGAATCCCGCCATTTCCACTAATTTTCTCAACATTATGTCTTTTCCAACATTCCTGATCCAACCACCCTGTCATTTACTACTTTCTATTACGTCGTTCTCAGCATTCTCATTATAACCGTTCTAACGTCCCTGCTTCAACATTCCTACAGTTTCTAGCATTTGTTTCCCGTTTCCAACTAACCTACCATTTCGAACATTTGTATGACTTGTTCCAACCATCCTACCAGTTGTAACGTCCCTGTTTCAACCATCCAACTTACTGCTATGTCATTTCTAAGGATCCTATTCTAACAACCAACTTCAAACATATCTCTACCATTCAACTTTATGCTATTTCTGATATTTGCGCCGGGATTGTTCTTAGCATTCATATATTTTCTATCATTTGTAACGTCCCTTTACCTGTCATTTCTAGCATTTGCCGGGGTCCCATTTCTAACATTTGTAACGTTCCTGTACCAATCATTTCAATTATTATTGCTCCTATTATAACGTTTCTAATATTTGTAGCAGTTTTCTAGCATTTCTAACACTTCTCCTATCCCACTTCTACCATTCCTAACAGCCCTTTCTAGCCTTTTCTATCATTTGTAGCGTTTTAAGTCATTTGCAACGTTCCTGTACCAGTCATTTCACCCGTTTGTAGTGTCTCTAACCATTTCTAGCAGCCATTTATACCATTTGTACCGTTGTTAGTCAATTGCAACGTTCCTGTACCAATCATTTCAACCGTTTGTAGCGGCTCCAACCATTTCTAGCAGCCATTTCTACTGTCCCAGTCGTTTCTACGGATTCTAGCTTTTGTAGTGGCTCCAACCATTTCCAGCAGCGATTTCTTCTGTCCCAGTCGTTTCTACGGGCCGTTTCTAGCTTTTGTAGCGGCTCCAATCATTTCTAGCAGCGATTTCTACTGTTCCCAATCGTTTCTACGGGCCGTTTCTAACTTTTATAGAGGCTCCAACCATTTCCAGCAGCGATTTCTTCTGTCCCAGTCGTTTCTACGGACCGTTTCTAGCTTTTATAGAGGCTCCAACCATTTCTAGCAGCGAAATCAACCTTTCAATCATTTCTAACACCCCTTTGCAGCCATTTCTACCATTTGTACCGTTTTTAGTCATTTGCGACGTTCCCGTACCAATCATTTCAACCGCTTGTAGCGGCTCCAACCATTTCTAGCAACCATTTCTAGCAACCATTTCTAGTATTTGTACCGTTTGTAACGCTTCTGTACTACTCATTTGATCTGTTTTTAGTGTCTCCAACCATTTCTAGTATTTGTACCGTTTGCAACGTTCATGTACCAATCATTTTAACCGTTTGTAGCGGATCCAACCATTTCTAGCAGCCATTTCAAGTATTTGTATCGTTTTTAGTCATTTGTAACGTTCCTGTTCCAATCATTTCAACTGTTTGTAGCGGCTCCAACCATTTCTAGCAGCCATTTCTAGTATTTGTACCGTTTGTAACGGCTCCAACCATTTCCAGCAGCGATTTCTTCTGTCCCAGTCGTTTCTACGGGCCGTTTCTAGCTTTTGTAGCGGCTCCAACAATTTCCAACCACCATTTTTAAGGTTCTAGTCGTTTCTACGGACCGTTGCTACCATTTGTGCCGTTTTTAGTCATTTGGAACTTTCCCGTACCAGTCATTTTCAACATTTTCTACCCTTTGTATCAGTTCTGTACCAACAATTCTACTGCTTGCCCTTTTTGTAAGGTCCTATTTCGACCTATCAATCATTTCTAACACCCCTTTGCAGTCATTTCTACCATTTGTGCTGTTTTTAGTCATTTGCAACGTTCCCGTACCAGTCATTTTCAACATTTGTTGCTTTTCTACACTTTGTATCAGTTCTGTACCACCCATTTTACCGTTTCTACCCTTAGTAAGGTCCTACTTCAACCTTTCAATCATTTCTAACACCCCTTTGCAGCCATTTCTACCATTTGTGCTGTTTTTAGCCATTTGCAACGTTTCCGTACCAGTCATTTTCAACATTTGTTGCGTTTCTACCCTTGTATCAGTTCTCTACCAACCATTCTACCGTTTCTAGCTTTTGTAGCTGTTCCAACCATTTCCAACCACTATTTCTAAGGTTCTTGGCGTTTATACGGACCGTTTCTACCATTTGTACCGTTTTTAGTCAATTGCAACGTTCCCGTACCAGTCATTTTCAACGTTTGTTGCTATTTTACCCTTTGTATCAGTTCTGTACCAACAATTCTACCGTTTCTACCCTTTGTAAGGTCCTATTTCTACCTTTCAATCAGTTCTAACAGCCCTTTGCAGCCATTTCTACCATTTGTAGCCTTTGTAAGGTCCTACTTTCAACCTTTCAATCATTTCTAACACCCCCTTGCAGCCATTTCTACCATTTGTGCTGTTTTTAGTCATTTGCAACGTTCTCGTACCAGTCATTTTCAACATTTGTTGTGGTTTCAACCATTTCTCCATTACCATTATCTTTTCAATGAAAACATCATCTACTTTTTTAATTAACGATTTCCTTGTTTAGAATCAACCAGCCACAGCACTTTCAACCAGTGCTCGAGTTTCGCTTGTTTATCGGTACACCAACATGCTGTTGTGGTTTCGTTTATCTTTTGTTATTTCCTTCGTTGAATCTGGATTATTTTATTATTTGTAATCAAATGCTAATAACCAAATATTTGGGAACCTATTAATTATTTACGATGCATTTTCGGTATATTTTTTGCTTAAAATTGCCAAATTATCTATATTAAGAGATCTAACGCCCGAACTCAAAGATCGCCTGGATCTGTTTATCCGACGAAAGCAGAGACTCGACAAGTCAGTAAAGTTAGCACCGCCATTTTACAGAAACTCAAATTAAAACATATGGGAATTACGAGCTATTTAGGAGCTCTTGATTTTTACCTAAATTGATTTTTGAGCTCAATATTTACTATGGAAAAAGTGCAAAAAACTATTGGCGGTGCTAACTTTACGTAAAGTTAGCACCGCCATCTCAGAAAAACAAACAAAAGAATTTTGTGAGGCGTCTCAAATTAGGAGCTATTTACGAGCTTTTAATTGACGTATTGAACGTCAACCCCTACATTTGTCTAAGGGGTAAAAACCACCCCCGAAAAAATTTTGAATTTTAATTTTAAAATCTATTAAAATTATCTACGATTTACGAGCTCTTTCCTGGTGTAATGCACATAAACATCTAAAAATGTCTAAGGGGTGAAAACAACCCCCCAAGTATGCAGTTTTTTCCAATTTTATGATTATTAAATTTTAAAAAATACCAGCATGATCTACGATTTACGAGCTTTCCAACGGTATATTACACAACAACATTCAAATTACTGGAAGGGGTGCAAACCACCCCCAAATTATGCAGTTTTTTCCAATTTTATGATTTATAAATTTTCAAAAATACCAGCATGATCTACGATTTACAAGCTTTCCAACGGTATATTACACGACTACATTCAAATTACTGGAAGGAGTGCAAACCACCCTCCAATTATGCAGTTTTCAAATTTTATGATTTATAAATTTTAAAAAATACCCGCATGATCTACGATTTACGAGCTTTCCAACGGAATATTACACGACAACATTCAAATTACTGGAAGGAGTGCAAACCAACCCCCAATTATGCAGTTTTTTAAAATTTTATGATTTATAAATTTTAAAAAATACCAGCATGATCTACGATTTACGAGCTTTCCAACGATATATTACACAACAACATTCAAATTACTGGAAGGGGTGCAAACCACCCCCCAATTATGCAGTTTTTTTCAAATTTTATGATTTATAAATTTTGAAAAATACCAGCATGATCTACGATTTACGAGCTTTCCAACGGTATATTACACGACAACATTCAAATTACTGGAAGCGGTGCAAACCACCCCCCAATTATGCAGTTTTTTCAAATTTTATGATTTATAAATTTTAAAAAATACCAGCATGATCTACGATTTATGAGCTTTCCAACGGTATATTACACTACTACATTCAAATTACTGGAACGGGTGCAAACCACCCCCCAATTGTGCGGTTTTTTCAAATGATAATAAGATTGGTTCCTATACTTAAGAAAAAAACAAGAACTTGAGGAAACTAAATTTTTCAGTGCTGGATTAACTCACAAAATATTGTTTCTCAATTAATTCATTCATTATGCGGTTTGTACACCAGTAATGTAGTTTTACCAATAAGGATACTCAGTAATGAAAAAGATATTACCATCTTATTAGTCCATCCCCAATATTTCTGCATAATTATTTTAGTCCATTTTCAAATATCTAAATTTAGAACGTTATTTTTGGCCTATTAAAGAATTTTCATTTTAGATTTTGATGAAACATTCGAAAAAGCCTTCTTGCCGCTGTTTGTAATGGCCTTTTCTGTAGCATGAAAAAATAAATTTGAATACACTGATTATGTGAATATATTGAAAACAGTTCTCTGATAATTGTTATCTAATATTTGATTGGTGCCACTGGTTCTAGTCGAGGCAATATATTTTATTAAAGCAGTAAAAAATTCGTAATGTGGTATTTTCTTCTGCAGGGGTTACTTAAATTCTTGAATCACATAAGTAATATACGCCACTCTGTACTCATCCTTTACGTTCAAACCCATATATAATATACTTCATTATACAATTAATCGCTATCATTTGATTTAAGAACATTTATTTTTGAAATTCAAGTACGTTGAATTTCTCTCAATAAGTAGGTATATTGAAGTAGTTACTTATATATTTATTATCAATAAACATTTTAACAAAAAAATCTATATTTTATGACATTAAACCAGTAATTTCAAATGTGAAATCGTCCATCTATGGAAATTTTACTGAGGTATTAGTTACAGATATGAATATTGGCACCTAGATGGCGAGACAACACATTTGTTTAATTCATTCAAGTACCTTTGATCTCTTTTGTCTTCCTATTTGTATTTCTGGTTTGCTATGAATAATTTGATTATTGTGGGTACAAAAATAATAGTTGAAAGAATAAGAACGAAATACATTGCCCTCTCAGATATCAAACTCCTGTTTTATATTTCTTGTATAGAATATAGATTCAGCCTTATATTTTCTGAAGGTTGGTTGAAAAATGCCGACTGGAATTAATCTGTGCATTTCGTAATACATAAAAATATTGGTATTTCTATTTGAAATAACTGTTTTAATATGTTAATTAGAAACAAAAAACTTTGAGGTAATTATTAAAACTTTAAGCAACAGATTTTGAAGAAGAAGCAAGTTGAATACAAAACCAGAAGAAACATTAACAACACGTGGTCCATAAAGATGGTTACAATTTTTCGTTAGATTCAATACTTAATTAAAAGATCATAATTCATAATACAATTATTTATCCGAACAATGACTACCAACAGTAGTCGTTTTTTAACATATTGTTGGAAAGCTTATACATGGTAGATAATTACACCTTACACCATTTCCAAAATTTGTAAAATCTAGATTTCTAAACCTTTGCCGTAGTAAGGATAATATTTAATATTTTCATCCATTTCAAAACTCTGACAGTTTGAAATAATTAGTCATTTAGGTAGTTACTTGCACCTTTCAGGTGATTTTGAAGTGGTCCTGCAATGTATCATTGAAGAGGTACTAAATCATAATTTATGTTGCTAGTTTTCTAAATTTAAGAACTACAATTTGGAAAAAATTTCATAATTTGGGGGTTGTTTGCATTCGTTACAATAATTTGAAAATAAGTGTTATATATCCTTGAAGAGCTTCTAAATCGTAGATTAGGCCGTCAGTTTTGAAAATGAACAAAATCACAAACTGGGAAATTAAGGGGGTTGTTTGCACCCTTTCCAAAAATTTTAATGTAGTATTTTAAAGCTCGTAAATCTTAGATGATGCTGGTATTTTTTAAACTTTATAAATCATAAAATTTGAAAAAACTGCATAATTGGAGGGTGGTTTGCACCCCTTCCAGTAATTTGAATGTAGTCGTGTAATATACCGTTGGAAAGCTCGTAAATCGTAGATCATGCTGGTATTTTTCAAAATTTATAAATCAGAAAGTTTGAAAAAACTGCATAATTGGGGGGGGGGTGGTTTGCACCTCTTCCAGTAATTTGAATGTTGTCATGTAATATACCGTTGGAAAGCTCGTAAATCGCAGATCATGCTGGTATTTTTTTAAATTTATAAATCATAAAATTTGAAAAACTGCATAATTGGAGGGTGGTTTGCACCCCTTCCAGTAATTTGAATGTAGTCGTGTAATATACCGTTGGAAAGCTCGTAAATCGTAGATCATGCTGGTATTTTTGAAAATTTATAAATAATAAAATTTGAAAAAACTGCATAATTTGGGGGTGGTTTGCACCCCTTCCAGTAATTTGAATGCTGTCGTGTAATATACCGTTGGAAAGCTCGTAAATCGTAGATCATGCTGGTATTTTTGAAAATTTATAAATCATAAAATTTAAAAAAACTGCATAATTTGGGGGTGGTTTACACCCCTTCCAGTAATTTGAATGTTGTCGTGTAATTTACCGTTGGAAAGCTCGTAAATCGTAGATCATGCTGGTATTTTTCAAAATTTAATAATCATAAAATTCGAAAAAACTACATACTTGGGGGGTTGTTTTCACCCCTTAGACATTTTTAGATGTTTATGTGCATTACACCAGGAAAGAGCTCGTAAATCGTAGATAATTTTAGTAGATTTTAAATTTAAAATTAAAATTCAATATTTTTTCGGGGGTGGTTTTTACCCCTTAGACAAATTTAGGGGTTGACGTTCCATGCGTCAATTAAAAGCTCGTAAATAGCTCCTAATTTGAGACGCCTCACAAAATTTTTTTGTTTGTTTTTCTGAGATGGCGGTGCTAACTTTACGTAAAGTTAGCACCGCCAATAGTTTTTTGCACTTTTTCCATAGTAAATATTGAGCTCAAAAATCAATTTAGGTAAAAATCAAGAGCTCCTACATAGCTCATAATTCCCATATGTTTTAATTTGAGTTTCTGTAAAATGGCGGTGCTAACTTTACTGACCTGAGACTCGACCGCGTTGCCGTTCTCACGCATATGCCCGATACATGTATCTCCTTGCTTAAGTTCAAAATACGTTTCGTACATCCACTATCCCAATCACTGAATGTGTTCTTAACATCTAAAGGTTCTAGAAAAGTGAAAGTGAATATTAGTTGTATAATTTTAAATTGAACCCACGGATTATATAACAATCTTTATTTCGCGTTAAAACTTGTATGTACGAAATACATAAGCAAATATTCCAGATTTCAATCAGTTGAGGGAAGCACAACTCATGAAGGTTCTCGATTAGAAACAATGCGTTCAATGGATTGCAAAATTTTGAAAAGATAAAATACTAGAAATGATGTCGAACCTTTGGTATGTATCATCTAAGAGGTATAATGTTTTACGGCCGAACACCATGCATCAACTTTTAAGACTTTTAAGAGACGCGACTTAAGTGGAATGAATGACAATAAACTTTGGCTCTGTCCCTACATATCGATAGATATATAGATGACATTGTATAGATTGTATAGTAATATAATAAAGGAGGGAATTCGCCTAATTCCTGCTCGAACGTGTTATTCTATAGAAAAAGACTGATTTCGGCTTGTTTTATGTGTTTTCCTAACCATCATACATCCCCAATCAATGAAACAGCAATGTATAGAAAATATATGAAAAGTAATGTCGTACAACCTGTAGATAGGTGTTCTAATTACCATAAATTGTACTAAAATAGTGTCACTTATCAAGAAGACGATTATGCTCTAGCAAATCTGTATACTTGTATGTATATTACATAATTGTTTATAGACGTGTAGATAAAAAGATCAAACAAGATATTATTGAATAGAATGAATATATTTTACGAAATTTGAAAACCTTCTGAATGAGTACATAACAACTTGAAAAAAAAAAGGTTTAAAATTTATAAATTGCCAAAGCAGCAATTGATTTCGATTAAGTCTTGGGCATACTATTAAAGAAATGTTTATTAGCAAAACATTGGGTATTGGTGATTGAGGGGGAATCTCGTACTAAATTTACCCGACTAAAGAAGTAGAGAGCTAAAAAAACATGGAAGTTATTTTCGTCAAGACCCCAGATTTTGAGATTTCTTCGTTTAAATTTGCAGATTTTAGGTTTTATTTCACATATAATGAAGCGCCAATGATCGCAAGAGAGGTCTAGAGTGGGGCATTACAACTTAAGTGATAAATGTTTATAGAATTCAACTATATTTTTCAATCATTATAAGCTTTATTGTTATATCAGCAATGCCTCTCAAAGCTAGAAGAGGTTTGTTTTTTCATTCTGTTTCATAAAATGCTTATGGATTTGTTGACAGTAACTGGCCCAAGAGGTGGGGCGCTCTCATGATTGGAGGGAACGTGTTTGTGTTTTCACTCTGCATAATGAAGGGCTTAGGCATGTGCTGATGACAACAGCACCAAGATTTAAGTCAGTGTGCAGTGTTCGTCTGCATGCACTTTTGCGTATTCCAGCAATGTCCAGTTTGTATTTCAGCAAAGCAGGGACGTCCGACACGCACACCACACTGGCAGGTCAATTGCCGCGCGAATCATCACGTGACATCTCGCCTTAATCCAGCGACAGCTATGCATACAGAAATCAGTGATTCACACTAAGGACACTTACAGACCCGGTAAATTGAGAACCCGAGTTTGACCTAGACTCTCAAACTCTTTATTAGCATTCTAGTGACACTTGGGGTATCGTAAGACTAGGAGCCCGAGATCCCTCTAAAAAATTTTTCAGTCGTTTAGTGAGGCTTGGGGAATAGGCAGATTCAGACCATTGAAATCGGGGTCAGATTTAGACCCTCAAACGTTTGGACTATTTGAAATATATAGACTTTCCAGCACTTTTGGTGATGATCCCAAAAAATCTGAGAAATACAAATCTCTAAGCAGGAGCCGAAAACACACAAAAATTCCCAAATTTAGCCGTGGTTCCCACAGACTGATCTGTTCCTGAAAAAAAATTTTATTCCTTTCATGGAACTTTAGTCATGACGGCCTCTATTGGAGAACAATATATTGTGTAGAATAGTCAATAATGTAAAATCTTGAAAATTTTGATGTTGAGTTAGCTATCATATCTAACTTGGATGAATAATGCAGCAGCATAGTGTAAATAGTGTCAACAAAATCAACATTGTTTTAATACCGATATTACCGATGTCTCACTATTTCACAACAAGTTTTACAAAATAGTTTCAAAATCGTACAATTTATAATTAATTCATATATGCCTAATAAAAATATTTCCCTGGATTATTGTTAATAAATTTAAACAACCAAATTTTAATTATGAAGATGTTTATGTATCGTTTAACTAACGATTCTATTCCTCATTCTGTTTACACCTCCATCAAATCTCATCCATCTCCAATAAGTGTTATTTTCCATTTCCATTAACTACGGAAACCTTTTCTCGTAGATTACTTTGGACATTCCGACGATGAACAAACACACTCACAACACCACAAATGACAAAAACTCGCAGTTTAGTCGTGCCACATATATCCAGCTTTTCCTTTTATTTATGACCACCCAAGCAAAAATCTATTGAAATAAAAGAAATATAGTGGTTTGTCTCCTGTCAAGTAAAAATGTGAATGCTCCGTTTTCATGAGAAAAAATCCGTTGAAATAGTTTTTGGTAGAATAACAGGAAAACAATTTAAAAAATAGTTTATCAACATCTATGTTTTGTAAAACACTTTCGGATAAGATGTTTCGCCACTGTCTCGATACAGCATGCGTTCCCTGCCACGTCCGATGCACCCGGCACGAGCCAGTCCGTTTCCCAATACTTCGAATGACATCTCGACTCACCACCCCGACGGAAGCTCCCGGCCGATTCCCGATCGCCACCGCGTTCCCTATGCACCGCGTTACGCGAGCCACCGCGTTCCCGACCCCGCGCACCCCCGACCTACGACCGGCCTCGTTCTTCGCCGCGTACGTTGCCACCACCCCCAACTGGTGCAACCGACCACCGCTATCCCTACGATGCACCCTCTTCCCAACCAACGTTCGACGCCACTCGACGCCCGACGGAAGTCCCGACGCCTCCTCCCAACAGTCCCGTGAGGTTAGTCCCCTTACCGTCAGGTGTACCAACACCCGAAGGCCCACCCTCTTAGGTTAGATACCGTCGCAGACCACGTGGTTTTTTTCGCCCCACCCCACCTCTACTAACACTCACTCAACTGCTTTATGACAATCCTATATAACAATTTTAATAATTTTTTTAACAGCCTTGCATAACCAAATCTACTTCCATCTACATTAAACCGTCCTGTATATACTGCTGCCCATCAGTCAAACATTATATCTTATAATCATAATTTTACTCCAAAAAATACTCCAACCACCCTGTATGTTCTTCTGCTTAGGGACCACCAAATTAACATTTTTTAGACATTTAACTATAACTCTGCTATTATATAACCATTTTTTAACCACCCTGGAAAGTATAATTTGTCTCCATCTTATATTTCAACCACCTGGATATGTAACCTTTTCTAACATTGTTTTAATCACACTATATAACTATAATTTTACTTCGATCCACGTTTCAGATATTGCATATATGCAAAAGCTCATGTTCTACCATAAAAATAATTTTTATCCAACCTGTTTAACTGTAATTCTACTCCACTCTCTATTTGAACCTCTTATCGGCCACTCAGTATAACATTTTTTGTACCTTCCTGTATAACTATAAATCCATCAATGCCCAATATATTTGTTGAACATTTTCTTGAATCACCTTGTATGTATTACAACTACCCTGTATACGCTGCTGCTTATTGGTCAACCAATATAACATTTTTTAAATGCATAACTATAACACTTCTCCACCCTATATTTCAACTATCCTATATGTGCAACAGATTATGAGCTAAGCTATTTCACAGTTTTTCCTTATCTATATATAAATAGGCAAAGACAAAACGATTAGGTACCATTTTCTCCTCTGTCTCTCAACCGATTGTCTTCATTTTTGTTTTGTTTAGTAGTTACTGACAACCTTCAGCGCAGAATGCTAATATTAATTTATAATATTGGTTTATTCATTAAATAAAATGTAATAAAAATTCATTATTTACGTCCATACTGTCAACGCCAAACAACTGACAGTGCTGCCGCCGCCAGACGGTCAAAACTCAAAACATTGAGTAATTATATATAGAGGGGCGATCGTTAGATGCTGTTATATACTTCTGGAAGTGGCATGCAAGCTTTGTTATTGTTTACTGGTGAAATAGTCAATGTAGTAGACCAGTATTGATTTACATGTCATTCTACTCCGCACTAAGTTTCTTATATATAGGACACCCTGTAAAATTACAGTTGATATATCAGTTGATTTTTTTAAAATCGAAACATGGTACATTCGCATATTCCGAATTTTGAATAAAACCTAAGCTGATTCAAGTATCTAATATTTGGTGTCTGCAGTGGAACCAATAGATTAATTGTATTATCCAACATGGTAGAAGTTTTTTCGCTATATCTACCGTTTGTGTCAACTTAGGGAGATATAATATCTACCAGATCAAACTATAAGCTTTGCAACAAAAAAAGGTTCAGCAAAATCAGTTCAGTAGTTCTTACGTGATTCTCGAACAAACTTACAATTTTATAATAGTATAGATATATATATATATATATATATATATATATATATATATATATATATATATATTGTAATGGAATTTTTACTTTGTGGTGATTATTGGACTTTATTTTATTTTCAAATTTGTCCACTAGGTAAAAACTCCACACAATTTTCTTATCTTTGAACAAACTGCTCCAGCTCTTGAGATTCCTTTTCTGTAAAGTTTATATGCGCCTTTGTCAATAATAAAACAACCAATTTTTTTTATTATTATGTATTATTAAACTTTTCAACTGCTTCAATCAAAATATAAACATTGAACAAAATCAAACATAAACGAATAAATCAAATCAACAAATATACTATTAATCTGGACGATAGCATTCTACTTCTGTGAGATGCGTTGTTTACATTTCGAATTTGAAATTTTATATTTTTACTTCGTTAGATGTTTTCATTGTAATATATCAAACCTATAGATTATTTTTATATGTTCATTTCACATCTTAATTGATTTTTTAAGAAATTTATTTGAAACTGTCTGATTTGTTATTTTTAAAAATGTATTTGCTGTGCGGTTTTAGTTGTATAAATCATTTCCAAATTACCAGTTTATGGTCTAATTTTATAATTTAATCATTTCTATTCATGTATTGATCTTTAAATTGCATTCGATTTATCATAGTTCTTTGACATTACTTGAATCACTCGTTCAAAATTTCTATTGCCTTCAATATTGGTTTATATGTTAAAATTCATTATTTATTATCTGTTAATATACTATTTCATTCATCTAAATATAATTATTGATTTGATTTTTATTTTTGGTCTATGTTTATTTCCATTTCAATATATATATATATATATATATATATATATATATATATATATATATATATATATACATTACACATGCATTATTTATTTATTTATTTCAGCTTGTTTACTTCACCATCTAATTCTAAAGGTTATCAACCAATATATTTTAATTAACAAAATGAAAATTACTCCGACAGAAGACGAGCGTGTTCACATCTTAGATTCCCAGTCGAATGTATGGTCTGTTATCAAGCAAATAGTTGAAACGAATAACCAAGAAGATGCATTCTATATTTGTGATATTGGTGATGTAGTACGCAAACATAAAATCTGGACTTCTAAACTGCCACGTGTTTACCCTCACTACGGTAAGTAACAACAAATAATTTTATAAAACTCTCCGTATTAATTAAACTCTTTTTGCTTTCAGCTGTAAAATGTAACGACTCTCTCTGTGTGTTAGAAGTACTTAATAGATTAAACGTTAATTTTGATTGTGCATCAAAAGCAGAAATTAACAAAATACTTTCTTTAGGAGTTCATCCAGATCGAATTATTTTTGCGAATCCAGCCAAACCAGCAAGTCACATTCGTCATGCTGCTGTTGTGGGAGTCAACTGTATGACCTTCGACTCAGAATCAGAGTTACAAAAGATCAAGAACTTATACCCTGATGCCAGGTATTGTAGTTGTCCTTTTAAGGGTTATTATTTTGACTGTTTTGTCTGTGTACTACACAATATACGCGTGCTGTAAAGAGGTAATAATCGAACATGTACATATAACTGAAATTTATTATTATTACCACTTTAACGTCTTTTAATTTGGTCGGTCGGTTTCCGTATACTTTTTACCTAACTCCAAACGAATTTATTATTTGGGAAAGTAACAGTAAGAAAATCTGTAACGTAATGGGGGAATAAGATAGTCTTGCTCTATGATGAAAGCACTAAATAGTTGAATTTATTAGACCAACTTGGTTTATATATATATATATATATATATATATATATATATATATGTTTAAAAACAAGTTGGCACGGACGGAACTGTGTGTAGCTCTCTTGATGGTCAGGGTGTTCGTCCGTTGAAAGTTTTGTCCCTGTAAAGAAACGGTCGCCTGACGTTTCGCCAAAATCTCACTTGGCATTTTCATAAGGCTTTTCCTCTTCTTCCAACACGAAGGGTGGCTGTAGGTTCGGTCCTTTCCGGACTACTTCGTATCCGAGATTGTCGGCTAGGTCGTTCTCCCCTAGGTCTGCTCTCCGTGGCGTCTGAAGTGGAAGTGAGCTCCGATATGTGCGCGCCGCTATTTATGCTATCTTCCGAGTCCCCTCCTATTTCTTTGCCCCGCCTCCGATTGTGTTGGGGGGGCGGTGCCGTTTGTTTTGATTGGGTGACACCATTGCGTTGTCGCAAATTGTACCGATGACGTGGTTCTGTTTGTACCGATGGCGGCCGCAGATGTTCGGTAGAAGGTGGGCGTCCTGATAGTTAGCTACGAGTGACGGAATGCAACGTTGTGGTATTGTTGTGCTCTCTTTTAATTTGTTTTTCTTTTCCCGTAAGATGTTCTTCCAGGCTTGATGCAGGTGTAGAGCTTCGTTAAGGTTATTGATTTCTCCTTCCTTTTCAATTTCTATAGCTTCCCCAATTGTTCTTCTTTTGAAGTTGTTTTCTGTTGCCAGATGCTTAGAGCCCTCAAAGTTGATTCTATGTCCTGTTTGCTGTTGATGTTGGAACAGGGCCGAGGTTGTGGTCTTGTTTCGTATGCTGAGTTTGTGCTCTTCGATTCGGGCTTCGATCCTACGGTTTGTTTGACCTACATATGCTTGCTGGTATCCGCCGCAAGGTATCTTGTAGACTCCGTGACTCTCTAGTGGACGTTGATCTTTGGGATTGCCTAGAATGCTTTTTATCGTCTTATGAAGTTTGTAAGAAGTTTTGATGTTGCTTTTCCTGAGGATTCTTCCGATCCGATCTGTCACTCCTTGTATGTAAGGAAGGGTGGTCGCTGCCTTTGGGGGGTCTTGTTGGGTTTCTTCGTGCCTTGGTAGTTCTTCTTGATTCAGGGCTCGTCGTATGGTGTTGTTGCTGTACCCATTCCTCCTCAAGGTCTGTGAGATGGTGTTTAGTTCCTCTTGTTTGTGTTTGGCGTCTGCAATGCGTCGTGACCTGCATATAAGTGTATTTGCTACTGCTTGTATTTGGGAGGGATGACGGTGGGACTTAGCATTAAGGTATCTGTCGGTGTGTGCCGGCTTTCGATAGACTGTGTGTTCTAGCTTCCCTGTTGTTGTCCTTTTTAAGTAGATGTCCAGAAAAGGAAGGCATCCATCTTCTTCCATCTCCATGGTGAATTGGATCCTTTCGTGTAGAGAGTTTGCCTGTGTAGGAAATTGCTGAGTTCCGTATCCCCATGAGGCCACACTATCAATATATCGTCTACGTATCATAGCCAGACTTTTGGTTTCAAGGGGGCTGTGTTTAAAAGGACCGTTTCGAAATAAGACATGACGAGGTTTGCCACCGCTGGTGAGAGCACCGAGCCCATAGGTGCACCGTCGACTTGTCTGTAAAGTTGCCTGTCAAAGGAGAAATTCGCGGAACACTGCCTCAAAAACACATATTTCCGTTGCTCATCGATTTCCCTTTAAATAACATTATATACTTACATTTTAATATTTTTTTCTTCCGCTCCCAGTCTGGAATTTTATTTGTCAAATTTTGGATTTTAGATTCTCATAGAGGACTAAATTGTCTATGAAAAAGTCTATCGAGTCAAATCTATAAGTCAAATATGCTATTTACAAATGGTCTTTGAAGTTGAAAGTTGCTACAAAATACCATAATTCAGCTACTAAATCCCCTCAGTGTCAAATTTTTGAAAATTTCATTTTAATCTATTGTAATAACTAAATTATTACACTTAACAGATGTACAAATATAAGTTTTAAGCTATATTTCAGCTTTTTATTTTGATTTTAAATTAATTTTGAAGTATCTCCCTTTAAATAAGATTAAAATACTTGCATTTTAACATTTTTTTCTTCCGCTTACAGTCTAGAATTTTATTTGTCAAAATTTGGATCTTATATTCTTATATGAAAAAGTCCATTCAGTCAAACTCGTAAATGCTGTTTACAAATCATCTTTGAAGTTGAAAATTCCAAGAAAATGCCATAATTCAGTTACTAAATCCTCTTCGTGTGCCAAATTTTAAAAAAATATACTTTCATCGAATATAATAACTAAATTATTACACTTACGTGAAAAGTTGAAAATATTATATCAACAATTGTCTTTCAGATGACTGCAACAGGACTGCTTATGTTAGTCATAAATTAATACTAAAATTTATATTTATTTATATTTATATTATATTTTTCAAGGTAATATGTGTGTTTAATTATGTTTATTAGCAACACATTACAAAAAGTTTGCAACTGAAATCGACCAATATCCCTAATATTTTAGTCGATTATTCGATAAATCCTTATGGATGTGTATAGTTTTTTAACGTTTAATCAATTAAGGAAGGTGATCTCATATACTTTTCTGCGACGTGCAACTTGCAGTTTTGTAGAAAATCGCCGAAAATTCCAAATTCCAAAATTCTTATGAAAAATTTCATCGAAATGACATAACGAACATTGCCTCATAAATATTTTAATTCCAACGTAATAGTGCGTAATTGCGAATTTGAAAATTTTCTATGTACATCTCAAGCATATAGGTAGTAAAGCATAGTATTTTTGGCTCCTTAATTCAATGAGTACCAAGCTCATTTTGTTTGTATACCAAGCAAATACCTATTTAAATGCAAATTTCTCCATTTTGCGAAGACGGTGCTCTTAGTTGTCACATTCTCCCGGCCTAATAGAAAATTCAGTGACAATACATGTCAAACTTTAAACTGCTGTTTGGTGCGTTTGTACACAGGGTGTTTAGTTATAGCAAACAAAATCACAAAGTAAAGTGATATAAGAAGTTAATATAGGACGGACTAGAATGATTATGGTCCATAGGCAGCCGTATATACAGGATGGTTGGAATATAGGGTGGACTGGACGTTTGGTGGTATAAACATGTTGGAAAAAATGTGAAATTAAAATTATATAGGGTGATTAAAAAACTGTTAAATGATATGGACATAAAGCAAATCATATACAGGATGGTTGAAATATATGCTGGAGTTGAATTATATTTATACAGTGTGATTAAAAAATTATTTGTTTTATAGCCCCTAATAAGTTGCATACAGTTTGGAGAGAAATTAATGTTACACAGGGCGATATTATATTATGTTAAAAATGAAATAATTTATGGGGTAGCCCACTAGGAGTTATATACTATGGTTGAAATATAGGAACCCCTTTTCAGTCGTGAACTTTCAACAGTATTCCATTACGCCCTTAATAATACTATAGGAGTTTTCTTCCATGAAAAAGGAACCCTAAAGATTTCTAATGACAAATGGACACTCATTGTTTTCAAAGACCTTAGCGACAACATACTGAACAGACTTTTAAAAACTATTAACGCCAATAAAACTAACATCAAAATCTTCAAATCAAAAGTATAGCCTCACGTAAGCCTATTGAAACAACTTTCTAAATCTGTTAACATCAAATATACAGAAATTTTTGCGGAGACCGAGACTTACAGTACAAACAGAAAGAAACGCGGACTCACTAACGGACTGGGATCAATTTGGAAATCTATTTGCGGTAACCTAGATGCAACAGACGGAGAATACCTTAGTGACTCTATAAACAAAATTACTAAAGACCAATATCAAATTGAAAACTTAATGAAACTACAATTATCTGTAACAACTTCGGTCATTAAGAGCCTTAACAACACACTACAAAAATTTCAGTCCGAAGAGAAAATATTTTCGGAAAATATTGAAGCAATTAGGAGGTCAATTGAGTTCATTACAGACGATCTTGCTTTTTATGAACTTCAAGCCAATGTCTTGGATTTGTGTGAAAGCTTAATGGAAATTTACGTATACATTGAAGATACTCTCAACGATGTATTAACTGCAGTCTCTTTCGCCCGCCCAAAAATTTTACATAGTTCTATTATAACCCGAGTAGATTTAGTCGAGTCCCTTCAGAAAATATCACAGTCACTTAATGAAAATAACTTCAACTTCCGACCTATAGTTCAAATGTTGCTGAAGTCAATGTAGTCAATCCCTAAACTTATATACTGTACCGCCAGTATCCTATCCCAATTTTGGGTGATCGAACAAGATTTCACCACATTCTTCCAACAAAATTAAAATATATCGCATGAGATAACGATTCGCTATTGTACGCATCTGTCGAAGACCCGAGTGACTGTAAGCCATTAGAACATAAGACCTGTTCCAAAGTTATTCCACACACCATAGACAAAGAAGCCCTCTGTGAAGGACAGCTTCTTAAACAGCCAGCAGCCCTTCCATCAAATTGCAAGCCTTTAATAGCATATACCGAAGAATATAATATTCAAAAGATTGATGTGAACCTTTAGTTAATCTCGATTTTCGAACAGTTACCCAACAACATCAATTGCAAGGGAGAAGATGTTGTTACCCAAGCCATATCGACAAACTCTCTATTCATAATCTAACCCAGTTGCAATGGAAGGACCACCAACAACCTTGACTACATCACACTAAGAGCCATCCAGTCAACATCCCCTACAACTGTTGCGACAACCTGCCAACCATCAGTCAACTTCCAAAGTTGAAATCAATGAGACTACAGGAATTGGATGCCAAAGAACTGAATATCGCCAACCATTAGCTTAGCCAATACTCCAGGGAATTGGGAAAGCTAATAGACTAACCATTTATGGAGAAGCACACATCCTGGTTCAGTACCATCGCAATCGCGATTACAGTAATTGTGGTTCTTGCCACCAATTTAATCAGGAAGAAATTGCGAAAGTCCACTACGATCAGCCCTGCTGCCGATCCAGTATCACCACCAGGCGCATCAACCATCAAGCTCAAGGTAAAGCTCCACAGCCTCCTCAGTCCTTTCAAGGATATTGAATTGCAGAACCTGCCTTAAAAGTAGACGACGTACATCCCTGAGAACTGCAAGCGCTGCGACAGCTTAGTCAGCATTCTTAAATTATAAATTGTACAATTGCCTTATGTCTGTATTCATTATTACTTACAGTACTGTCTAGTTTAGTTTAACACTCATTTTGTCTTTTTATTGTTATAAAATATTAAATTGTTATTTTCAAGTTTAATATTAATAGTTATTCATTGTACAACTATAAATAAAATCTTTCTTTAAAAAGAGAAATTTTGAAAGTGAGATATAACATCTCAGGTCGGTTCGCATAATTCTCGTAGCCTTCTGCTTACGCTTCTAGTTACTCGAATACTAATATTGCAATATAGTCCGTGGGTTCAATTTAAAATTATAAAACTAATATTCACTTTCACTTTTCTAGAACCTTATTTACATAAAATTATACAGAACAGCTGATTCACAATAACATTACGATATACGCTCGCCGTCCTTTCTAACTAACTGCTGCGAGGATGGGTCCTCCTTTTAAAATCAGCGTCGAATTCTCTAGTATAATCCAGTGTAAATTTTAAAGTTGTCGATATAAGTTTTTTCTCCCATCCGAATCTTCTAGCTTTTTTTTATATCCCAGCGATCGTTGTCGTACTGAAATGAAACAGGGTCGGCTTTGGTAAATTTCGTAACACTGCCCTCCCTTTAATTCTGATCGTCCTGATCAGAAACATCCTCTCCATAGTAGGGAGCAAGTCGATCTAAATGGACCACCTTGGGGTTTCGACGGATCTGGTAGACGACGTCATTAAGCCTCTTGACCACCTGTTATGGACCATACCAGGCTGGCGTAAGCTTTGGGGATTTACCCTTGCTCTGTTGGGGGTTGTACAGCCAGACTTTGTCCCTCTCCTAGAAACCCACTGAATTGGCCTTACGGGCGTATCGCGTCTTCATCCGGTCACTGGTGGCCAACATCTGCGTTCGGGCTAATTCGTGTATTGCCAGCATGTTATGTCGGAACTGGTCGGCATAATCGTCGATGTCTTGGGAGGGTTCTTCGGGGGAGCCAAAGGCCAAATCACAGGGTAATCGCAGCTCCTTTCCCAATAGAACCCTGGCTGGGGTCAGGCCTGTACTATTATATACGGCAGAGCGATATGGCAACAGGAATAGGGGAATATGCTCATCCCAATCACGCTGGTTATTGCTGACGACCTTGGATAGGTGCTGTTCCAAGGTCGTATTGAATCTTTCCACCATTCCGTCTGACTGTAGGTGCAATGGTGTTGTTCTCATTTTCCTGATCCCCAACATCGTACAAACCTTCTGGAATACATTCGATTCGATGTTACGCTCTCGTTTTGAGTGACAAGATTGGTTCGATGTCTGGATCAGCCATTTGGTCCTGGATGCACTGTTCCGTTGTCCAGTCTTCATTGGTTGCACTCGGATCTACCTGATGGAGATGGATAGGGCATCGGCATTATTGTGCAAACGGCCGGCACGGTGTTCCACCTTGAAGTCGTATTGCTATAATTTCTCCCTCCACCTGACCAGTTGTACTTCCGGTGTCTTCATGTCCAGCAGCCATTTGAGGGTGGCATGATCTGTTCGGATTAAGAAATGACGACCATAGAGATATTTGTGGAAATGGTCTACAGCTCTTATTATTGCAAGAAGTTCTTTTCTGGTGACGCAATAATTTCTTTCCGGTTTCGAGAATCCACGGCTGTAGTACTCGATCACCCTCTCTTCACCATCTTGCACCTGGGATAGGACGGCCCCCAAACCTGTGTTGCTGGCGTCGGTGCCTAAAATGAACTTGCCGGACTGTGTAGGAAAAGCTAGGATGGGGCTGGAACATAGTGCTGCCTTCAGTCGTCTGAATGATGGTTCGCAATCCTGATTCCAACGGAAGGTCTCTTTCTCAGTGGTCTGCCGATGTAGAGGCGCGGCAATGTTGGCAAATCCCTCAACAAATCGACTGTAGTTGGAACAGAGGCCCAAGAAGCTTCGGAGTTCATGCTTGTCTCTTGGGACTGGCCAATCACGGATGGCTTCTATCTTGTCTTCGTTGGTGCGGATTCCTGACTCGGACACGACGTGGCCCAAAAACTCCATTTCTTTTTGGAACAAGGAGCACTTCTTCGGGTTGAGTCTCAGGTTGGCATTATTAATCCTGGAGAATACTTTGCCCAGGTTCTTCAGATGGTCGTCGAATGTCGTCGAGGTATACTAAGCACGTCCTCCATGATAACCCGCTCAGTACATATTCCATTAGCCTCTCAAATGTAGCGGGTGCATTACATAATCCAAAGGGCATGACCGTGAACTGAAACAGCCCTTTACTGGTGGAGAACGCTGTCTTTTCTCTGTCGTTTGCGTGTAGACCAACCTGCCAATATCCACTTTTTAGGTCTAGTGTGGAGAACCAACGGGAGCCTGCTAATATCGTCAAAGTGTCATCGATTCGGGGTAGTGGGTAGTCTTTTTTCGTGACGTCATTCAGCTTTCTGTAATCCACGCAAAATCGGGTGGTTCCATCCTTCTTTTTAACTAGCACGACGGGAGCGGACCATGGGCTAATGGATGGCTCAATAACTCCATTTTGTAACATGGACTCGATGTTTTCCTCGACTGCCTGTTGTTGCCCCAATGGTAGTCGCCTAGGTGGTATTCTGATGGGTTGAGCCTTACCGGTATCCATTCGGTGCTGGATGATGTTGGTACGACCTGTGGTTCCACCTTGACTGTTAAAAATTTGCCAGTGCTTCGTGATAAAGTGCTTGGCTTTCTTCTGTTCGTCTGATGTCAGGTGTGCCAAGTGATCAGCAAACTGTTGGAGGAATGCTTTACTGTCTCCTTCACCGAGGTGTGGTACTCTTCGCAATTGATGATGGTCTCTACTGGCTCGAAACAAGCTATCTCTTGACCATTGGAAATTCTGATGTCGTTGCTGGGCAAATTCAGGACTCTGATTTGTATATCTCTTCCGGTTTTAACTATAGCCCGTCTAACTAAGTAGTCATGAGCTGAGTGTATGGGCTCCACCATTCCAACGCAGCTCCCAGGATTGCTGTCTAGCTGCCCATGAATAATCTGTTCCGTTCGACCGGGAATTCTAGCTGAAGACTTTGCCACAATTTTTAGGAAGGTGACTGTTCTGAGCTGGATGTTATTGGTAACTGGACGAATTTCTGATGCTCTCAAAACCGTGGACTTGGCAATGGACACAGCGGCGCCAGTATCGATGGTGATGGTAACTGCTCGCCCATTGATGGTTTTGGGGGCTGGTGGAGGGTGAGTCAGCATTCGCCCCCTTATGCTGACTGGTTGGAGTTTCCATGGTTGGTAAGGTCGGTTTGTTGGCTATCCCTGGTTGGTGATCGTTCCGGTAGCCTTACTCGGCAGTCACGTTGGAAGTGTCCTGTCCGTCCGCAGCGGTAACATGCCCCTCTAGTGCCAGTTCTTTGTGACCGTTCTAATATTTTGTTCAGACCAGCCAGCAGCGCTTGAAATGGTGATCTGAATCTTCCCGGTTAAAGGAAACTGCTCGGGCCCTCGGCTTGGACATGTTCATGACGGCCTCTACTTCCAAAGCCCGAAGTAAAGCTTCATTACTTTTCTTGACGCCACTTAGTCTTAGATTTCGTTGTACTTCCACATCTCTGATGCCGTTTATGAAACTCTGTGTGGCCAACTGGTCTTTTGTTTCCTCTGGCAGGTCTGGGTAGGACAAGTGAACTAACCGTCTAATCTCTGCTTCGAATTCTTGGAGCTTTCACCGGATTTTTGCGTTTTTCCACTCAGTTGGACTTGGTATACCTGGCTCAAGGATTAATTGTCGTATCGTTTGTCTAGGATGGCGATGATGTTGTCGAAATTGCCTTGATCATCGACTGGAATGCTTTGGAGAAGTTCTAGGGCCGGACCTCTTAACGAAATTACCAGAGAAGTAGATTTTTCACGATTATCCCATCCATTAGCTGTAGCCACACCCTCAAATTGCCGTTTATACATGGGCCAAGAAGAACTGCCGTCGAATGTGGGTGGTTTACTAAAGGGACCTTTGGTACTCACGGTGTGCTGGTATTTTCCTCGCTCTAAGTCCTGTTGCATTTTTTTGATTTCTGTTTCTGCCTTGTTTTGGATGGCACTGATTTTATCTTGTACTTCACTTACTTCACTTTGTACCGTGTTCTTAATGGAATTGATTTCAAATTTCACCTGGCTCTGGATGGAATCGATATCTTCTGCTTTTTAGGATCTTTATGTCGTCGTTTATTTCTTTTATGTCGGATTCAACTATTTGCATTCTTTCATTAACTGTTTCATCAACATCCGATAGGGCCGGACCTCTTAACGAAATTACCAGAGACGTGGATTTTTCTTGGTTATCCCACTTCTGACACCAAATTGCAATATAGTCCTTAGGTTCAATTTAAAATTATAAAACTAACATTCACTTTTCTAGAACTTTACTTACATCAAATTATACAGAACAGCTGATTCGCACTAACATTACGATATACGCTCGTCGTCCTTTCTAACTAACTGCAGTGTCGAATTCTCTAGTATAATCCGGTGTCAATTTTACAGTTGTCGAGTTATGATCGAGATAAGTTTTTTCTCCCGTCCGAACCTTCTAGCTTTTTTTATATCCCAGCGATCGTTATCGTACTGAAATGAAACAGGGTCGGCTTTGGTAAATTTCGTAACATTATTTTCAGGAGCGAGCGCGCTGTTTTGTCGTCGCGGCTTGACGCCTATCGGTTGGCACCGTGAACGACTGTCAGTAATTAGCGCATGGCGCTCACTGGTCACGCCTCCCGCTTGCTGATTGGATATTTCCGGTTGAGTTAAAGGGCGGGGCCGGGCCGGTACGGTGTTCAATAGAATTTTCCAACAATTCGATAAGTTCTGGATTTCATTGCCTGCGTTTAGACTTTGAGGACTCTTCGCTATTTCAATTGACCCTCTTACCAGTCTCGATTTCGAGTGTTCTATATTTACGAATATTTTCGTGTTCTCAAAGACTATTCGGTGTGACGTCGTGGTAGCGTGTTTCGAATGGATGTTGTTTTTTCTTGCTCTCTTATGGCGTTCTGGTATTCATCACGTCTATCTTGAATTATTCTGTTAGTTTTCACCACATAAGTTTTAGGACAGTCTGCACATGAAATCTCGGACACTCCCTGTTGTTCTAAAGGGATCCTCGTCTTCGGAATCCTTAACACCATGCTTATTTTTCTGTCTGTATTGAAAATAAAAATAGTATCGATAT
This sequence comes from Octodonta nipae, assembly GCA_034190945.1. Classification (NCBI taxonomy): domain Eukaryota; kingdom Metazoa; phylum Arthropoda; class Insecta; order Coleoptera; family Chrysomelidae; genus Octodonta; species Octodonta nipae. The sequence goes on from CM067220.1 coordinate 64,488,679, forward strand.
TGTGTCTCCGTAGAATTCTCGCAATACTCTCCGTGGTGCCCCTGACTTACGGTAAATAAGCCTTGGTTATTGGTGTCTCATGCTCCTCATCTGTCTCGGTTTTAACTTTAGAGCTTTTTGTATATTCCGGTCTGTAAATCCCTTTTGTCTCAGAGTTGTTTTTAAACTGCCCATTTCCTGTTTTATGTTATCCTGGTCAGCTAGTCTTTGTGATCTGGTTAGTAAAGTCTTGATGACGGCTTGTAGTAGGGCTAGGTGGTGATGAGAATTAGCATGAAGGTATCTGTTGGTGTGAATTGCTTTCCTATATACTGTATGGCCAAATGTTCCATATTCGTTCGTATTTATCAGAACATCAAGGAATAGCAGTTGATTGTTGCCTTCAACCTCCATGGTAAATTTTATTTTGTGATGGATGTCCTTAAGCTGGTCTCAAAATCGCAAATGTATCATCCACATATCGCAACCATAAACTGGGTTTAAGATTTGCTGTTCGTAGTATCAACTTCTCAAAGTTCTCCTTAACAAGGTTTGCTATTACTTGTGATAGTGGTGATGCCACTAGAGCTCCTTCCACTTGTTTATATTGTTGGTTCTCGTAAACAAAATAGGTGTTTATCAAACAGTGCCTTGTTAAGTCTACAAGGTGTTGAAGTGGTTTGTATGTTTCTATTATGATATCCAAGGCTTCGTCGATAGGGATGTCGCCTCAACAAAGACATGTCATTCCATCTGCTGATAAAGGAAAGCCGACTGTATTTTTAGATACAGCGGATTATTCAAACAAAATACAAACATTGAAGATCCAGCATACAAACCAATTACTACTGACCCAAGAACTTATCTGTTAACTGGAGAAAACAAGCAAGGCCAAAATCCAAGCATGTGGGATTGACAAAAATCTTCAAACTCATTCCTCGTGAAAATTCATCGAGATTGTTTTCTGAATGATCCTTGTGGCATATTTTTCAATGTCTAAGTGCTTCTTGGGAAATAACACCATAGTTTAAAGAAAGTTGCTGTATATCCCAAACGTTTCGGGGTCTAGATCAGATCCCGTTGTCAATGGTTAAGAAACTACCGATTAAAAAGGCACAATTCTAAGATGTAAATTAAAATATTTGACAATGTGTATTATTTGATTTTTGACGTAACTAAGAGAATTTTATTTGTAATATACAGGGTAGCACAGAAATTTCTAAAGATCATATAATCATAAAGTTGCTTTCAAATTGGAAGAATTTGAAAGGGATACCTTCAGAATTTTGTCGCCAAAAATGCGACCAAAGAACTTTGTTGATTCAGTGATCCCATTAAAATCATAAGGGAAAACCTAGGAAAAACCTTATCAACTATCCCGATATTGGGTTGTTCACAAGGACATGGCCATTAGCAATTTCTTCCTTAATCATCGGCAACCAGGAACGACTGAATTCTACGGAGGTAGTAGCGATACAATCGTTTTCATTTAACAAAATTAAAGCAGACTCTTTTAATACTGGATTGATTCAGCCGATACTTGTTGGAAATTCATTTCACTGAACTAAAATCACCTTGAATTGCACTTTCCACTTTATTTGGTTTTTTAAAAAACCTTTTCTGACGCGTTTCGATATTAACTATCTTTGTCAAAGAACTAACTGGTATTTCGTGAAGTCCGTATATTTATAGTTTATTTAGGTTGTCAATAATAATCCGATAATTGAACAATTAGCATAAAGCTATCGGCAATTATCCTTTTACGTAATAATCTGTTGTATACGTAGAATTACTATAGGTATTAAAACAAATTACTGGTTAAATAAATTTAATAATGGAGACCGGTTTAAATCTACCTGGTCGTTCAGTAAATTCCCCGAATTTTTGAGTTTATTGATCTCTAATGATTCCAAAAGATTTAGTCTCCTACCCTTATTTTCAGCATGTAATAAATTGAAGTTTTCGTCGAAATTGTGATATTCTGTTAATAGATGTTCTGCATATTTTGAATCTGTTTTTTGATTTACAAAAGAACTACGGTGCTCCATGATGCGTTTTTTACATGCTCTCCCGGTTTGACCGATATAGACTTTATCACATGAACCACATGAAAGTTTGTACACCCCTGCTTTGTTGTTTTTATCTATTTTGGATTTGTTATTTTTGACTAATTTTCCTAAGCTATTGTTTGTTTTATACGCTACGTTAATGTTCTGTTTTCTTAAAAATGAAGCAACTTTTAAAGTGGGTTTACCAAAATATGTTAAACTATTGTATTTAACGTCCGTGGTTTTGACGTTTGGATAAACTAAGCTTAATGTTTTCTTATGATTCTTGTTTTTAAGTAATTTATCTATTAATTCAACCTCGAAACCATTATTTACTGCTATTTGTTTAATTATATTTAATTCATTTTGAAAATTTTCCGGGGTTTGATCTATGGAAATTAACCTATTTATCATACTGTGATACGCAGCAAGTTTGTGTTGATAAGGATGTATAGATGTGCTATGAATAGTAATGTCAGTTTGGCTTGTTTTACCATAGATTGAGAAATCATATATTCCGTTTATTTTATTAATTGTCAAGTCTAAGAAATTGATTTTGTCATTCTGCTCCATTTCTATAGTGAACTTGATATTAGGGTGAACAGTATTTATAAATTTTAAAAAGTTTCTAATTCTCTATTTGTTCCTACAAAGCATGCCAGCACATCGTCCACATATCTATGCCAATAAATGAACTTTTTCGCAAGTGGGTGTTGGTGAATTACCAGTTCAATTTTGTCCATAAATATTTCTGCTAATAACGGACTCATAGGGTTTCCCATAATTAATCCATTGTCACTTGTGTACATTACTTTATTAAATTGAAAATAATTTTGTTTAATGCAAGTGTTCAATGCTGTAAGAATTTCTGTTTTTATTATTGGGTTACTATTGTTTTTATCTAATAAATCAGCTATTATAGTTACGGTTTCTGCTGGTGGTATACTAGGAAACAAATTTTGAACATCAAACGAAACTAATTTTGCATTATGTGGTAGACTAACATTTTTAATTTTTCTTATAATTTCCAATGAATTTTTCACACTGAATTTTGGCCAAAACTTGCATTCGTCCTTGATTATATTTATTAAAATTTTTGAAATTTTATATGCTGGTGCGGTCATATATGAGACAACCGGCCTTATGGGTAGATTCTCTTTGTGAAGTTTAATCTGGGAGTATAACTGTGGTGGCTGAGGATTCATTTCAATGATTGCAGATTTTGAGAAATTTTTGAATATTGTAGTATTACTTAACAGGGATTTTATTTGTTTTTGGAACGAATCTGTAGGGTCTTTTTTAAGGGTTTGGTATGTTCCCGAATTTAAAAAATCTACAGTTTTTTCTATGTAATCGGTGTTTTTAATAGCGATAACTGTATTACCTTTATCCGCGCGAGTGAGGATAATGTTGTTAGTTTCAATTTTATTATTAATTGATTTTATGATCTTATGGTCTTCAGTGTAACAGCTATCTTTGATAAATTGAGATTTTATAATATTTGAAGCAATAAATTTGTTACCTATATTATCCGGATGTGTATTTAACGCCATTTCAGTTTCTATTCCTAACATTTCAAATGGTCTTATGGGTGAATTACTTAAGGTGTTAAGCAATTAAAGCAGGGGTGTACAAACTTTCATGTGGTTCATGTGATAAAGTCTATATCGGTCAAAGCGGGAGAGCATGTAAAAAACTCATCATGGAGCACCGTAGTTCTTTTGTAAATCAAAAAACAGATTCAAAATATGCAGAACATCTATTAACAGAATATCACAATTTCGACGAAAACTTCAATTTATTACATGCTGAAAATAAGGGTAGGAGACTAAATCTTTTGGAATCATTAGAGATCAATAAACTCAAAAATTCGGGGAATTTACTGAACGACCAGGTAGATTTAAACCGGTCTCCATTATTAAATTTATTTAACCAGTAATTTGTTTTAATACCTATAGTAATTCTACGTATACAACAGATTATTACGTAAAAGGATAATTGCCGATAGCTTTATGCTAATTGTTCAATTATCGGATTATTATTGACAACCTAAATAAACTATAAATATACGGACTTCACGAAATACCAGTTAGTTCTTTGACAAAGATAGTTAATATCGAAACGCGTCAGAAAAGGTTTTTTAAAAAGACTCTTTTAGTTTTCTTTTGGTGTTGTGTTCTTCTTTGTCTAATATAACTGAATTTTGAAACTGTATTTTATGACCACGGTCCCAAGCATGTTCACAAATTTTGGATTTTTCAAATTGTTGTTTTTTTATGTAATTTTTGTGTTCATTTATTCGAACATTCAGAGGTCTAGATGTTTCTCCAATACAGAATTTATTACATTCACATGGGATTTTATAAATGCAATTTTTTGTATTTTGAGTTGTGTTATTTGGTTTGGTTTTTGATATAAATGATTTTAGTGTATTTCTTGTCTTAAATGATTTTTTGATATTATATCTGTTTCCCACTCTTTTTAGTCTTTCTGATAGACCCTGTATGTATGGTATAGTTATCGTATTAATGTGATTATCTTGGGAGTCAGTGTTGCTTGGTGAAGTTTGATGTTGGTTGGTAGGGATTGTTTGGTATTCCATTTGGGTAATGATTGGCAGAAAGTGCATTTTTTTTATAAACGTTTTTTCTTCATTGAATTTATTGATATTAGAACAGTTGGTTTTTGCTCTGTCATATAGAGATTTAATGATACCTCTTTTTACTGAACTTGGATGATTAGAGTTAAAGTTGAGATACCTGTTAGTATGAGTCGATTTTCTGTAAACTTCTGTTTCAAATGTCGATTGTGTTTTGGTTATTAAAATGTGTAAGAATGGTAATTTGTTATTCTGTTCAAGCTCCAGTGAAAACTGAATAGTTGGTTCTGTATTGTTTATGTCGTTAAGTAATGCATGTAAATCCTCAAGATTATGTTCCCAAATAACGAATATGTCATCAACATAACGCCACCAAACCAAAGGTTTAATCTGTTTTGAGAAAATTGTTTGTTCTTCAAATTTTTCCATAAAAAAGTTGCTTAAAGCGGGAGACAAACAGGAACCCATTGCCATGCCAAAATCTTGTTGGTAGAAGTCATCATTAAGTTGAAAATATGTTGTCTTTGTACAAAATGTTAGTAGTTCCATTATTGTATTAATGGACAATTGAGTAGGTTGATTTAGTAAAGAATCTTGTTCTAATCGTTCTTTTACTATGGGAAGTGTTTTGGTGACAGGAACATTATTATATAGATTCACAATGTCAAAACTTGCTAGTGTGAAAGTATTTTTGTATTGTATATGTGATAATATTTCTAAGAAATGTGCGCTGTTTTTAAGATGAGAATTAGACTTACCAGTAAGTGGTGAAATAATTGTTAAAAGGAATTTTGAGAGCTCACTGCATGGAGAATTTATGGAGCTGACAATTGGTCTTAATGGAATGTTGGGTTTATGAATTTTAGGTAACCCGTATAAATGGGGCGGTTTAGAATAGTGTGGAGTTTATAAAAAATGTACTTTCTGCCAATCATTACCCAAATAAATTTATTAATAACGAGTTAAACAAAATGGAATACCAAACAATCCCTAACAACCAACATCAAACTTCACCAAGCAACACTGACTCCCAAGATAAACACATTAATACAATAACTATACCATACATACAGGGTCTATCAGAAAGACTAAAAAGAGTGGGAAACAGATATAATTTCAAAACATTATTTAAGACAAGAAATACACTAAAATAAAATACAAAAAATTGCATTTATAAAATCCCGTGTGAATTTAATAAATTCTATATTGGAGAAACCTCTAGACCTCTGAATGTTCGAATAAACGAATAAAAAAATTACATAAAAAAACGACAATTTGAAAAATCCAAAATTTGTGAACATGCTTGGGACCTTGGTCATACAATACAGTTTCAAAATTCAGTTATATTACACAAAGAAGAACACAACACCAAAAGAAAACTAAAAGAGTCTGCTTTAATTTTGTTAAATGAAAACGATTGTATCGCTACTACCTCCGTAGAATTCAGTCGTTTCTGGTTGCCGATGATTAAGGAAGAAATTGCTAATGGTCATGTCCTTGTGAACAACCTAATATCGGGATAGTTCATAAGGTTTTTCTTAGGTTTTCCCTTATGATTTTAATGGGATCACTGAATCAACAAAGTTCTTTGGTCGCATTTTTGGCGAATGCACTATCTTATAACAAGGTCGCACCTAGGAGCGCCATATAAAATTCTGAAGATCTCCCTTTCATATTCTTCCAATTTGAAAGGAACTTTATGATTATATGATCTTTAGAAATTTCTGTGCTACCCTGTATATTACAAATAACATAATACACATTGTCAAATATTTTAATTTACATCTTAGAATTGTGTCTTTTAATTCGTAGTTTCTTAATCATTGACAACGGGGTCTGATCTGGACCCCGAAACGTTTGGAATATACAGCAACTTTCTTTAAACTGTGGTGTTATTTCCCAGGAAGCACTTAGACATTAAGTCATCGAGATATCCGAAATTCTATTGGTTCCCAAAAGTGCATAAAGAAGGAGCACCTTTGAGGCCAATAGTAAACTCAATTGGATCCCCAACACAATAGCTAGCTAAATACCTAGCCCAACAACTCAACCGTTTGCAGAGGGGTAGACTCATACCTGAAAAATCCGACATATTTCATCGAAATACTTAGAAAAACGGTCTTACAACCAGAGTGTCTTCTTGTAAGCTTTGACATAGTGTCCCTTTTTACCAACATCCCTATCGACGAAGCCTTGGATATCATGTTAGAAAAATACAAACTACCTCAACACCTTGTAAACTTAACAAGGCACTGTCTGATGAACACTTATTTTGTTTACGAGAACCAACGACACAAAGGAAGTGGAAGGAGCTCCAATGGGATCACCACTTTCACTAGTAATAGCAATCCTTTTTATGGAGAACTTTGAGGAGTTGGCACTGCGAACAGCAAGTCTTAAACCCAGTTGACGGTTGCGATATGTGGATGATACATTTGCGATTTGGCCTCATAGGAGGGAAAACAACACATTTTTAGACCACCTCAATGGCATTCATCACAAAATAAAATTTACCATGGTGGATGAGGCCATGAATCAACTGCCATTCCTTGATGTTCTGATAAATAGGAAGATGGAACTCTTGGCCATATAGTATATAGGAATGCAAGTCACACCACCAGATACCTTCATGCTAATTCTCTACACAACCCAGCTGCGACTGGTAAGAGGGGTAATTGAAATAGCGAAGAGGCCTCACAGTCTAAACACCCGCAATGAAATCAAGAACTTATTGAATTGTTGGAAAATTCTAGTAAACACCGTACCGGCCCGGCCTCGTCCTATAACAACTAAACCGGAAATAACCAATCAGCAAGCGGGAGGCGTGGCCACTGTGCGCCAAGGGCCAATCACACGCAGCCGTTCAAGGTGCCAACCGAAAGGAGCCAAGCCGCGACGACAAAACAGCGCGCTCGCTCCTGAAAATATTGTTACGAAATTTACCAAAGCCGACCCTGTCTCATTTCAGTACGATAACGATCGCTGGGATATAAAAAAAGCTAGAAGGTTCGGACGGGAGAAAAAACTTATCTCGATCATAACTCGACAACTGTAAAATTGACACTGGATTATACTACAGCGAGCGCGCTCCTGAAAATATTAGTATTCGAGTAACTAGAAGCGTAACACACACACACACACACACACACACACACACACATCGCAGAAAGTTAGAGAAAGACCAACCGACAGGAAACAGCGATGATAGAGCCATGAGTCTAGGGCAATGGCAGGAGAGGTGGGACAGCTCTACTAAAGGCCGGTGGACATATCGATTGATACCTAACATCAGTCGTTGGGTCAACCGCCAGCATGGGGAGGTTGGGTTCTACATCACTCAACTCCTGACTGGACATGGATGCTTTCGAGCATACCTGCACAGGTTCAGGAGGGCAAACTCCCCAAACTGCCCACACTGTACGGACGTGGTAGAGGACGCGGAACACGTGTTCTTCTCCTGCCCCCGGTTTCAGGATCAACGTGCTGAAGTGGAGAGGATTCTGGAGACTAATATCGTTCCAGAACAATTAGTAGAAGCCATGCTGAAGGGCCCCCAAGCCTGGAACTTGGTATCAGATTACGCGGAGACTATCCTCAAAGAACTCCGCAATACGTTCGAGGAGTAGGCTTTAGAGGCTTTCAATGTAAGAGCAGTTAACATCTGCAATAAACCACCCTTACGAAGTAGTATTGACAAAGAGTGCCGCAGGGGACCATGGTTGTAGGAGAAAGAGGTTAGGGTTTTAGCGGGTATACGGTATACTGGTTTCAATGCAACGATTTACTCTTGCTTTGAAGTCATTGCATCGGGAGTCCCGCACGACGGCTAGCACGTGCTAGCTAAGTACGCAATGTATTTCCCCCCTCTTCGCATAAAAAAAAACACACACACACACACACCCGGGGTGGTTGTTGGTCCACTACCGGGCGCCTCCCCAGGTGGCGGATAGGGGAACGCTCTCCAGCAATGGGGAGTACTGAGGATTTCCTCAGGGCGGACCAAAATCAGATAGGGGAAGGAACCCCGAAAATAAACCATTTATGGATATGGGTGATAAGGTGAACTTAATACCCCAGGTGGGTACCTCTGCAGAGGATAATCCCACCACCGGTTCCGATCGAGTGAAAGCCTCGGTGGCCGGTGTACGCTCCACGGATTCTGGGGGGAGCGAATTATCACTGGTTCCGTCACATAGTGACAAGAAGGAGAAGAACACCGTTAATGGTACAACATCGACCATTAAAACTAGAGCTGGCAGCAATGCACTATTCAGCCAAGTCCTCCAAAAGGCGAATAGTGGAGTTGACGTCCCCCAAAGGGCAACAGATGAGAGTGGCGCTCCAAACAAATTAGGAGCAAAGATCGATGAGCTCTTGACGTTCATTGGGCCTAGGCACAATGTACATCATGAGATCAAGAAACTGGCACACGCCATTAAGTCAGAATATGACAAATATCTGACGTCAACGACGCAGCCATCTCCTGTAGCGAAACCTGCTACAACACAGACATCGCCAGTAAAGGTGTCAAACACTCAGACACAAGGTGAAAAGCAAAAGAAGGTCCCAAAAGCGGCTGCCTCAAAAGCAGCTAACTCAAAACCGGCTGCATCAACACCGGCGGCCCCAAAGCAGGCGGCTTCAATAAAAGTAGCCTCACTGCCGGGAGACTCGGTAGCAAGGACCTCGCCACCGAAGGCCTCGCCTTCAGTAGCCTCATCAAGTAAGGCACCACTACCAAAAACTCTTAAACCGGTGCTAGCTAGCAAGCTAAAGCCCGGTAAAGAAGGTTGCCAGAACATCGGGCAAACCACCCAGGCAACAACAAGTAGGGTGGTCAATTCAGAAGCGAAGAGAAACAATGAATTAAAATCCAAGTTTAAACCGCAGACCAGAAACAAACCTTCAAACCAGTTGACTGACTGGCAACTAGTAAAGAGGAAAAAGGCACCGAGGACCAATAAGCAAAAACCAGCGCCACATTGTACGCTGCTTATAAAGAAAGGCGAGAAGAGCTCCTATGCAGATATCTTGCGAGATATCAAAAATGATCCCACCTTGCAGGATATAGGCAAAAAAGTCAATAAGATCCGACGAACAGCTCAAGAATAAGCTCCCAAGCGGGGCCACTGTACAATCTCGAATACCGCAAATCGAGATTGAAATTAAAGACCTGGATGAGATCAGTACGAAGGAAGACGTGGTAAAGCTGGTCAAAGATAATATCGACGGCCTGGCAGAGATCACTGAGGAGGCAGTGAAATCACTTCGACGGGCATATAGATCAACACAAACGGCAGTAGTTTGTCTCCCAGAGGTCCAGGCCAAGAAATCCATCGCTCTTGGAAAGCTGAAATTTGCGTGGGGCACAGTACGTGTTCGCGAGAGGATCAGCCTTCGACGGTGCTTCAAATGCTGGCACTTTGGGCACAACGCCCAGGCGTGCAGAGGCAAGACTGACCGAAGCAGTTGTTGTCACAGATGCGGAGGCGCTGGTCACAATGCCTTGGCTTGTCAACAACCTGCCAAGTGCCTACTCTGCAAAGAGAAAGATAGTAGGTCAGACTGCCGGCACGTTGCGGGTAGTTGGAAATGTCCGATCTACCAACAGGCGATGAGAGCAGCACAAGCCCGTAAATGAAAGTACTGCAACTCAACCTCAACCATTGCGAAGCAGCCCAAGACCTACTGGTACAGCGGGTGCGGGAATTGGATTGCGACGTAGCCATAATCTGCGAACAGTACAAAAACTTCGACACCCTGTCCTGGGTAAATGACACAACGGACAGAGCAGCGATATGGGCTTGCGGTAAACTTCCGTTCCAACAACTCCCAAATACCCCCGAACCATGGCTTGTGAGAGCCAAAGTGGGAGGGGTTCACTTCTATAGCTGCTATGCACCTCCTAGTGCACAGCTCGAGGAGTTCGAGTTATTCTTGGACACCTTGGCGGAGGATGTACGGAAGCGTGAATCGGTCGCCATCGCAGGAGATTTCAACGCCTGGGCAATTGACTGGGATGCCGGCAAACGAGCGCGAGAGGACGAGCTCTCCTTGAGACAATGTCTTCGCTCAACCTGGTACTCCTCAACACAGGAGACGTAAGCACATATCGCAAAGGCACAGCCAGCTCCATTATCGATGTGACATTCGTTAGCAGCAACCTAATTAAAGGGGGCTGTGAGTGGCGGGTCGATGAGGAGTTTACTAATAGCGACCACCAAGCTATTATATGGGAAATCAACACCACTCCCAAACGAAGATTGTGTGTAAGTCGTGCGAGGTCACAGCCAGTCGGTTGGAACAAAAATGCTTTCGATGCTGATTCATTCGCCTTGGTTATGGAGCAGGAACCATTGTCAATAGCAACAAGCGCAGAAGCCACTGCCAAAGAGGTAATGGCAAGCGTTGTCAAGTCCTGCGATGCTTCCATGCCAAGGAGACGGCAGAACAACAGCCGCCCACCAGTTTACTGGTGGAACGACACGATCTCACAACACCGACGAGAGTGTCTTAAAGCACGAAGGCTGCATCAACGAGCACGGAGACGCGACAGGGTCACAACAGAAGAACTAAGGCTCGACTATGAGATCAAAAGACAACAACTACGAAGAGCCATTCTCTCAAGCAAGAGATCCTACTGGAAGGAGTTGTGTGACGAAGTTAATCAAGATCCATGGGGAAAACCGTATAAAATCGTGATGCATAAAATTAAGGCCCCTCCCATGACATCGACGAACTGCCCCGAATCATTGCACCGCATTGTCACTCACTTGTTTCCTGCGAAGCCTGAGCTACCCGCCAATCCTTCGTGGCAGGTGAGGGACGAAGATATACCATCAGTGACTATGAGTGAGCTGATGGGCGCGTGCAACCGGCTCCAAAACGGTAAGGCTCCCGGTCCAGATGGCATACCTAACATCGCGCTAAAATGCGCCATAGCCAATAGGCCTGACATGTTTCTACACATGTATGAGACCTGCCTAAAGCAGGGGATTTTCCCGACTAAGTGGAAAAAGCAGAGGCTTGTGCTCCTCCCTAAAGGGGGAAAGAAACCTCCCGACGAACCGTCATCATATCGTCCCCTCTGTATGTTGGACTCTGCGGGAAAACTCCTTGAAAGAATAATAGCAGATAGGCTGGAGCCCTACGTTGAGCCAAAACTTTCCACCAACCAATTCGGGTTCAGAAAGGGGAGATCAACCATCGATGCCGTGACACTCGTTACCAACATCGCCAGAGAGGCTATCTCGGGAAAGAGATGGAAAAGAGGTGGAAAAAAGTACTGTCTAATAGCCACCCTGGATATCAAGAACGCCTTTAACTCGGCCCGCTGGGACCGCATTTTGGAGGCTCTTGCCAGGATGGAAGTTCCGCAGTACTTGCGCAGAATGGTTTCAGCCTATTTCAAGGACCGCATCTTGTTGTACCAAACTGAAAATGGGCAAGTAGACTATAAGATCACAGGAGGTGTACCTCAGGGCTCTGTTCTTGGCCCCCTCTTATGGAACGTAATGTACAACGACCTGCTCCTGCTCGGTCTGCCTGAGGGCGTCAGGCTAGTGGCATTCGCCGATGATGTGGCATTGATCATAGTGCGCAAGCACATAGAGGAGATACAAACAACCTTCTCATTCGCTATTGCCACAATTCAGCATTGGATGCTCGCAGCGGACTTGAGTTTAGCAGAACAAAAGACCGAAACACTTCTTGTTAGCAGTCGAAAGGCAAGGGAAACCATCAGCCTCAAAATAGGCGACTCCTACATACAGTCGCAGCCCTTCATCAGCTATTTGGGGGTGCTCCTGGACACACGGCTCAACTTCAAAGAGCACATAATCGCGGCCAGCAAGAAAGCAGCTGGGGTACAGGGGGCATTATCTAGAATAATGCCTAATGTCGGAGGCCCTAGACAGATAAGAAGACAGCTACTGGCAACAGTAACTACTTCTGTTTTGTTGTACGGGGCACCGGTATGGGAGAAATCGCTCGAGCTACCATCGTACCGCCGGAAAATGAAATCAGTCCAGCGGCTCTCAGCGATTCGAGTTGCATCATCCTACCGCACTGTGTCTTACGAGGCGGTGAGTGTGATTGCCTCTACCCTACCAATCGACATCTTGGCTGCAGAAAGGGGACGGCTTTATCGCAGAAAGTTAGAGAAAGACCAACCGACAGGAAACAGCGATGAAAGAGCCATGAGTCTAGGGCAATGGCAGGAGAGGTGGGACAGCTCTACTAAAGGAAGGTGGACATATCGATTGATACCTAACATCAGTCGTTGGGTCAACCGCCAGCATGGGGAGGTTGGGTTCTACATCACTCAACTCCTGACTGGACATGGATGCTTTCGAGCACACCTGTACAGGTTCAGGTGGACAAACTCCCCAAACTGCCCACACTGTACGGACGTGATAGAGGACGCGGAACACGTGTTCTTCTCCTGCCCCCGGTTTCAGGATCAACGTGCTGAAGTGGAGAGGATTCTGGAGACTAATATCGTCCCAGAACAATTAGTAGAAGCCATGCTGAAGGGCCCCCAAGCCTGGAACTTGGTATCAGATTACGCGGAGACTATCCTCAAAGAACTCCGCGATACGTTCGAGGAGTAGGCTTTAAAAGCTTTCAATGAAAGGGCAGTAAACATCTGCAATGAACCACCCTTGCGAAGTATTATTGAGTAAGAGTGCCGCAGGGGACCATGGTTGTAGGAGAAAGAGGTTAGGGTTTTAGCGGGTATACGGTGTACTGGTTTCAATGCAACGATTTACTCATGCTTTGAAGTTATTACATCGGGAGTCCCGCACGACGGCCAGCACGTGCTAGCTAAGTACGCAATGTATTTCCCCCCTCTTCGGATAAAAACACACACACACACACACACACACATATATATATATATATATATATATATATATATATATATATATATATAAACCAGGAAAGAAATCACGGCTGTATAGAAGTACAAAATTCTAGAATGTTATCGGGAAGCAGCCAATATATAAAGGTATACTCTTTTAACTATATTTTGAGAGCTTTCGAAAATTTTTTATTTCTTCATCAGTCAAAAACTACAATTAACACAAAAGTTTAATTATAATATTAAGTTAATATGTAATAAAAACTTACGTTAGTTGAGATTGTATTTAGAATTAACTGTACAGCACAAATTGAACATTGGAAAGGTTATCCAGTAAAAGATAATATTTTTACATTTGAAATGTATAAGAAAATGTCAAATTAAAATTTACAGAGAAGTTAAATGCTATGGAAATTATTGAAAAAGAAGGCTGCAAATTGGTGGACAAAAAAATGTATAATACCAAGTTAGTGAAAATGAATTAACCAAGATTAGAATTAAAATAATTAAATTTTGATATTTTGTTATCGATTTCAAGCAAATTGCAATATATAACGTTAAGGTTTAACAGATCAGTTTTTTTATTTATATTTTCATCAAAGCTATTAATATATACCATCTCCAAAAAATTTCTTTTAAATGAATTTCGCTCTATTGCAAGGAGGCTGGTGTTGTCAAAATTTGCTGTATGGCAATTATCAATACAATGACTAGTTAAAGCCGAAGAATCTTTGTTCAATCTTATATCGCTTTTATGAAAAGTTATTCGGTCTTTAAGTCTTCTTGACGTTTGTCCAATATAGGTGACTGGAAAATTGTTACAATTAATTTTATATATAACATACAGCAAACTTCTTATTCGAATATCTCTGCTTCTTTGTGATATTGTTTTCCTCAAATCTTGTAGAACTTATAACGTCATTCCAAATACTTTCAAACTAAAACATCACACCTCTTCACGTTCAGTTTCCAGTATTCTTAACAAAGCAAGTTTGGCCCTGTTACGAAATTCTACCCATTCAATCAGATATCAACTTGACCAAACCAACCGAAATTTGTATCACTGCTATTCATCATTACATACTTTCAATCCTCATCCAATTCTGTGGGACAATTTTGATCACATTTCGAGCGATAAAGCCGAACGCCTGGCCCAAAAGAAAATGTCACTCAAAAACTTAAGCTAATTCGGCTTATTACAAAACAACAACCCGCTGTCACCTCACCCCGTCAGACCGTCCATAACTTTTCTGACTTCTCCTTAGATTCTACCAGTTTACACGTCCTATCCACAGGTTTCACTTTCGCAGTGACGCCGAAAACTATACCAACTGAAAGAATCATTTCTCAAGTTGAGGTAGCTTTGGTTGAACTAACAGATATTGAGGCTGAAGATACTCCTCAAGACATTGCTAGAGTACTCCGCACATCAAAGCCACCAAAATCAAACCTAACTTCTAACGAAAGACATGCACTAAAACAACTACGTAACAACGATGACATAACTATTCGCCCCCTTATGCTGACTGGCTGACGGTCCCTGGACATGTGGCTGTTCTGTTGGTTATCCCTGGTGATAGTTCAGGTGGCCTCACTCGACAATCACGTTGGAAGTGTCCTGTCCGTCCGCAGCGGTAACTTGCCCCTCTGGTGCCAGTTCTTTGTGATCGTTCTAATATTTTATTCAGACCAGCCAGCAGCGCTTGAAATGGTGATTCTGACTCTTCCTGGTTGAAGGAAACTGCTCGGACCCTCGGCTTGGACATGTTCATGACGGCCTCTACTTCCAAAGCCCGAAGTAGAGCTTCATTACTCTTCTTGACGCCACTCAGTCTTAAATTTCTTTGTACTTCCACATCTCTGATGCCGTTTATGAAACTCTGGGTGGCCAATTGGTCTTTCGTTTCCTCTGGCAGGTCTGGGTAGGACAAGTGTACTAACCGTCTAATCTCTGCTTCGAATTCTTGGAGGCTTTCACCGGATTTTTGCGTTTTTCCACTGAGTTGGACTTGGTATACCTGGCTCAAGGATTGATTGTCGTAGCGTTTGTCTAGGATGGCGATGATCTTGTCGAAATTGCCTTGTTCATCGACTGGAATGCTTTGGAGGAGTTCTAGGGCCGGACCTCTTAGCGAAATTACCAGAGAAGTAGACTTTTCTTGATTATCCCATCCATTAGCTGTAGCCACGGCCTCAAATTGCCGTTTATACATGGGCCAAGATGAACTGCCGTCGAATGTGGGTGGTTTACTAAAGGAACCTTTGGTACTCAAATTGTGCTGGTATTTTCCTCGCTGTAAGTCCTGTTGCATTTTTTTGATTTCTGTTTCTAATCAGTGCCATCCACACTGATTTTATCTTGTACTTCACTTACTTCACTTTGTACCGTGTTTTTAATGAAACTGATTTCAAATTTCACCTGGCTCTGCATGGAATCGATGTCATCTTCTTTGATTTCAAGAGTTTCCACATTACTTTTTAGGATCTTTATGTCGTCGTTTATTTCTTTTATGTCTGATTCGACTATTTGCATTCTTTCATTAACTGTTTCATTAACTTGCGATACTATTTGCATTAATTGTTCAAATTGCAATTGTCTTTTTTTCTTCCGTTTTGTCTTGTTTTTCTTCAAATAACTTAAATTCATTTTGTCTGTGTTCATCTAATAATTTAAATTCATTTTGTCGTTTTAATTCAAGTTGATCTTGTTTTTGTTCAAATATTTTAAAATCATTTTCTTGTTTTTCTTCAAATTTCGAGAACAATCCTTCAATTAAATTATGTTGTTCACTTTTCATCGTGGAAACTAGATTTTGTTGTTTTTCTTCCATCGTGAAAACAAGATTTTGTTGTTTTTCTTCCATCGTGGAAACAAGATTTTGTTGTTCGGTTTTCATCGTAGTGACAAGATTTTCTAATTCTATTTTACGTTTTTCATCAAAAGATTTTACTAACCTTTGTTGAATTTCTTCTTGATGTTGTTTTTCCTTCTTGTAACATTTTTCTAGAATGTGGACTATTTTTTCGTCTAGTCCCTCCGTAACCTGCTTGACTATTTTTTTGGCAGTTTCGTCCATTTTTTCCATTCTTGGGGTTTCCATAAATCAAATTACGATTTTAATTGCACTTAATCCTTTACTTCTGATCACCAAATTGCTATATAGTCCGTGGGTTCAATTTAAAATTATAAAACTAATATTCACTTTCACTTTTCTAGAACTTTTATTTGCATCGAATATACCACAGCTGATTCAAATATCACAATAACAATTTTACAATGTTAGTCTGAAGTTGGCAGACATCGTCCATCGTCCATCGTCTTGAACTGGTTGATCTCACAACGTTTCAATAGTGTATCTGCTATCGTCATCAGGTGAATGATAGGAAATCGTCGCCGGTCATGGTCATTGGGTCTTATCTGGTCCAATCAGCGTCCACCTACCTTGGAGTTGGTTGCCGGTGATGCGTAGCGGCAGAGGCCCAAGAAGAGCGCTCCAAATATTTTTTATTTGGACGCTGGGCTCGCTAATTATATTCTCGTTCGAGATTATATATGCTGTCTCTATGAATTTTCTCTTGTACCAGTGCTCCTCCTTGTGAATCGCTCTGGCCTGGTCCCAGTTGATATTATGGTGTTCGGTCCATGCGTGATTAGCTAGCCCAGACTTCGTTACCTCCGCCCTTTGAGTAGCTGTGCGGTGCTCCTTAATCCCGGTGTCCAGCGGTCGCTTTGTCTCTCCAATGTAAATATTGCCACATTCACACGGTATGCTGTATATACAGTTATTTGGTATTGCTGGTGCGTCGGGCCTCGTTCTTGTTATCATGCTCGTCAAGGTGTTGTTGCTTTTGAAGATCATTCTGATTCCATAGCTGTGTGCAATTCTTCTAAGTTTCTCGGACAAGCCTTTAGTATACGGTAATATTAGAGTTGCTACCGTGATGTCCTCTTCCTGCCTAGGTGGTTTGTCCAGCTCTTCAAACGCCTTGGTAATGATCGTTTCCGGATATCCATTCGCCAAAAGGTCTTCCCTAAGTTTCACTTGTTTTTCTTTGAGGGCTTCTGGTGTGCTGCAGATATTTTTTGCTCTATGTATTAGTGTTTTGATGATGCCAGTTTTAGTTGCTGATGGGTGGTTGGAATTGAAGTGAAGGTATAATCCTGTATGCGTAGTCTTCCTGTAGACTGTTTTTGGATTCCGGTCCTAGTCCCTTGACACTTTACATCAAATAGCACGGATTTTACAACGACATCAAATAAAGACTGTCTTCAACACCACTCAAACTATAGGCAACTTAACCGGTAACCCCAAAGACAAAATACCTAACGAGGATCGAGGAATTTACGAAATTTCATGTCGCGATTGTCCACAAAGCTACATCGGTCGTACCAACAGGCGCGTTAACCATCGAGTATATGAACACTCTCTGTCAATTCGTAAAAAAGATCCGACTTCAGCTCTCGCGCATCAC
This sequence comes from Octodonta nipae, assembly GCA_034190945.1. Taxonomy (NCBI): domain Eukaryota; kingdom Metazoa; phylum Arthropoda; class Insecta; order Coleoptera; family Chrysomelidae; genus Octodonta; species Octodonta nipae. The sequence goes on from CM067220.1 coordinate 64,506,641, forward strand.
CATATCCAAACAGGGCACTCTATCAACTTCGAGGACAATAGGACTATCATATATCTCAATTCTCTTAGGGCATCCACTATTCGCGAAGCCATCGAAATAGAGAAAAAACCTCTCTATCAAATAGAGGCGATGACAGCACTCGCCTTCCCACAGCTTGGACCTCCGTAATTGCCAGATTAGGCAAACCAGACACGCCCACCAACAGGCCCCGAGTTCGATCTAGACTCTGAAACTCTATTTTATTTTTTGTCTCTTGATAATGGCTCCAAAGAGTCGAAACGTCGAGTATTTAATAAATTCAGACGCGGTTCTCACCCGGAACCTAGCTTAGTCCATATATATATTATATATATGTTAGGTGTGAATTGTACACACGTATATGATGCAACAGTATCATATTACGCTGACAGCTTCCTGGTACTCCAGCTTTTATTAAATCATAAATAGAACCGAAGCGATCCCACGGTCATCATTATAATATTTTATTCTGTCCAGTTAGTTTTAGTTTCAATTTACATTTCATTATTTTTTTACAAGTTTAAAGTGTTAATTTTTTGATTTTTTTGTTTTGAATAAAATATATTTTTTTAAAAAGTCTTAAGTGAAATCAAAGATATAATACATATATATATATATATATATATATATATATATATATATATTTATATAATATTCTGAGAAGCTTCCGCGGTCATTATTATGAACTAGGCTAGGTTGGGGGGTGAGAACCGCGACTGAATTTATTGCTCGACGTTTCGATTCCTGCTTTGGAGCCACCTTCAAGAGACAGAACTGAATAAGAGTTTTAGGGTCTAGATCTGCCTGCTCCCCAAGAGTCACTAAGTAACGGAACTGTTACCTAGTAAATTCATACAAGCTAATAATAGAAAAACAAATTAGAATAAAGACTTCCATAATTTAGTGAATCAAACATGTTATAAAGTCCTATTAACTGAATTAGACCCATAAAAAAGATAGATATTTTGTTTCTTATCTGGGTTACGAAAACTATAGAGCGAAAAATTCTTGCTTAAGTTTGTATCGGTTTCTTTTTTAAATTGTTAGATTTCAAAATTATTATTTTTATTCTAGTGAAATACATTTTAACTTTTGTGTAGTAAATTATTTCAATAAAGCATGTTTTCAGTTTTTGAAACTTCAATGTATGTAGTAATTTTTAAATATTGATTCAGTTCTATTGGAATCTAATGATCTTTGATAATGAGTTAAGGGCTTTAACGCGAGCGAAGCTGCGGGTAAAATCTAGTATCTAATAAATTAGTCAAAAGTACCACAGTGGTTACTAGTAGTTAGTGTTTTAATATATTTAAAATGAATTTTCAGCAATTAATGACCGAAACAACCATCAATACTTTATTCAGTGCTGAGATACTGGTCTCGCACAAATTGGGCCAGAATAAATAGAATAAGCACTTGCCTTTAAGCGTCCCCTAGACTAATATTTAATGATTTGTGTGTAAAAAAAGATGCAGTGTGGGGTTAATATTTTGCAATATTGTTCAGTATTTCCACGTCACGTCAAGTTCTGAAAATTTCGTGATTCACAAATTCTCAGGTCATTTAACAAATGTTCCTAAATATTCAAATATACAATTCAAATTCAAGATGGCCTGTCGTCTACATCAGACGAGAACGAAAATCTGATTTATTTTGCGTGTCAGAGTAAAAAAGATAGTAAAATTAGTACATGTGTTGTGTGTATTAATTGTGGAAAAATATTTCATCAAAGTTGTGCCTTGAGAAAAGAATATATTAAGATCGAGCAAAGTTTTATTATATGTACTGGATGTTGTGCTAACTTAACCTCCAAAAATAAAGAGAAGGTAACTGATATTGTTCAGGAAAGTAAAATAAATTTCCTAACTAAAGCATTGTATGAATATAAAAATCAAAACGAACAATTACATAAGGAACTCAAAACTAAATCCAATAAAAAAGGTGATACTTACTCCATCTGATTTAATTATGGATAGCTAATGATTATTATCTGTCAAAGAAAGATATATGTGAAGATAAATTCTTGAGATTGCAAAATGAAATTGATTATCCCAAACAATTACTTAAAGAAAAAACCAATGAATGTGTAATACTGAATAATTATAATAAACAAGTTCTTGAAAACAATACAATGATTAAAGAGAAGCTACAGAAACAGTTTTCCCCTAATTATTCAGCTACTTTATCCACTAGTAAAAAAAGTATTGAGGCAAAAAGTAACAATCCGGCAATTATTATTACTGGTAATAATATTGCTAATATCAAAGAAACATATAATCCCATTAAAGAACCATTGTCAAGAAATACAAATATCCCTATTGATATGGTGAAACTGGGAAATAAAAAAATTATAATCAAGTGTAAAAATGTTGATGATATTGCTAAGGCTGAAGAAACAAAATTCAAGAAATTAATATTAATGTGGAGAAAAAAAGGAACCTATTGTTAAAATTGTGAATATTGAAGATGACCTAACCTCAATTAACCATGATAATATAATTGAAGATATAAGCTGTAGGAACAGTCTAGAGCAAGATGGTGTTAACATTAGATATATTTACAAAAATAAGAATAATAACAAATGGACTATTATATTAAGTCTGAACAAATCAAACTAGGAATGTATTATGTATTATAAGAAATGTTACTTTGGACCTAACAGATATATATATATATATATATATATAAAGTAATAGATGATTTTAATGTAAACGCTTGTTATAAGTGTAATAGATATGGACATTCAGCTTATAAGTGCACCAACACAGTCACTTATTATTGTGCAGGAAATCATGAGAGTAGTAAATGTAGTAACAAAAGCAAATTAAAGTGCATATGTTGGACTCTAAGTAATGAAAAGTATTAACTTAATTTGCGAACTGATCATTCGGCCTCTGATAGCTTAAACTGTAATACTTATCAACACTTGGTCAGAATGAATATACAGAAAACGGATTACCCTTTCTATCCACTAAATGAAGACAACATAAAACGAGACAATTATACAAGAAAGTAGGTGCAAAAAACTACTGGTTTTGTTTTTTAATTTAGGTGTAGTGGTGAATACGGCATCGGATATTTTAGATAATGTACATCAATTAATCCAATTAGAAAAGATATGTGAAAATATTGATACTCTTAACAAAAACCTAAATGTCAATGATGAGGTCATATTACACATCAATATAAGAAGCATTGAAGCTAATTTTTCTAGCTTAGAGGTTTTTGTTGATAGTCTATATATAACTAAACCATTTTATATTGTCTCTGTTGAGACTTGATCTGTCAAGCATTTAAATTTTTACATACTACCAGGGTATAAAGAGTATTATAGTTATAATAATTTAAGTAAAGCTGATGGTGTGATGGTATATATATTAAATGATATTATTGAAAATAATTAAATTTTAACTTATGATAAGCTAAGAATTTTGAATACAACAATGCAGATGAAAAACAGTTGTAACACAGTTATATCCACAGTTTATAGATCTCACAAATTACCAAATCAAATTTAGAAAACTTTTTAAAGGATGTAAAAGATATTAAAAATCATTATATTATTTGGGACTTTAATATAGATTTATTAACAATAGATCATTATTTGTATGAGTTTCTTAACAACTTTCTTGAAACAGGTTATATACCAGGTTACCAGAAAATTACTAGACCTTCAATTAATGATTATAATAAAGGTACCTGTATTGATAATTGTTTTTATAAAACTGAGAGTTTAGAAACTAATACTTATACTCTGCAAAATTCTATTACTGATCATTATTCCTTAATAATAAACATTAAAAAAAACTCTATTTAAGTGATATTACCGATAATTACTTCTATGTTGATTACTCCAAGCTTAAAAATATTGCAAGCAGTCTAAATTGGAATAACATTTACTTCATTAGAGATCCAAATATTGCTTTGAAGCATTTACCAGGAATATTAACTACTGTGTCGAAAATGCTCAAAATATTGGAAAAATTAAAGTTAAGGGAAAAAAATCTTGGATAACTAGAGCTATTGTAGTGTCAAGTAAAACTTTATATGCTGAAACTAACTACAAAAAATATCTTAAAATTTACAACAAAGTTATAAATGAAGCTAAATATAACTATGAGAAAAAATTATTCGAGGATAATACTCGTAGAAATGACCCAATAAAGTTAGGGGATTTTAAGTTAAGATAATAAAAGTAAAAAAAATACTCATTCTAATTATATTATGGACGAAAACAATCAAAAAATAATTTCGGAATGTAATATAGTGAATATTATGAATAATTATTTCGTAGAAATTGGTGAAAAATTAAGTAATAATATTCCCACAACTCAAAGTAATATTAATATGCCAACCATGAATGATAAAACTATTTATCTGCAACCAACAGACTCAATTGAAATAAGCAAAATTGTACACAACATGAAAGTTAGAAAGGGGGGAGTTGATAAAATAAGTTCTAAGATTTTGAAACATATTTCAATTTACATAGTTGATGCTTTAAGTTATATCATTAATTTATGTATTAGTCTTGCAGTATGGCCTGATGATCTCAAAAAGGCAGAAATTGTACCTGTGCATAAAGGAGGAAGTAAGTCTTGCCTATCTAACTATCGGCCAATTTCACGTATTTCAAACATTGCAAAAATATTTGAAAAAGTGGTACATTTTAGAATCTTTAATTTTATTAATAAATGTAAATTATTTTCAAAATGACAGTTTGGATTTATTAAAAATATTGGTACTCGTGATGCTCTTCAGCAAATTACTAAAATTATTCACTGTAACCTAGATAAAAGTAAACCTTTAATAATCACGTTTTTGGATTTGGCAAAGCATTCGATTCTGTAAACCACAATATGTTAATCAAAAAATTAAATAATCTAGGAATTAAAGGTAAAGCATTAGATCTTTTAATTAGTTTTCTTAAATATAGACAACAAAGAGTGAAAATTAATGAATGTTACAGTACTTATAGAAATATAACTATTGGGGTGCCACAGGATACTGTTCTAGGCCCTCTACTTTTTATACTATATGTCAATGATTTAATGTATCAAATGCCAGATGAAACTATACTGTCATATGCACATGATACGGCAGTAATATCATCTGCAAACACCTGGGATGAAGCTCAACATAAGATGAATTTATTGTTAAGGGTAAGGTAAGGGTAAGTGAATGAGTGGTTAGTATCCAACAAATTATCAATTACTATAAATTAAACTGTTTATATTGCTTTTGGATGCTACAGTGATAGTGTGCCAAAGAAAATGAATATATGTATAAATGACAGCAAGATTAATAGAATACTCTCTTCGAGGTGTCATTCCTTTGTAAGCAAGATGTCGGTCTTACATCTCGCGTCTTCAAATTTAACGAAATGTATCAAATACATAAAAAAGTGTTCGAGAGGACATTCAATTGTGGGAAGCGCAACTGATGAAGGTTCCCTGACCAGAAACAATATATGTTACATAAAATATATAATGTATATTGTCTTGCGTACAAAGGAATGACACCTCGAATAGAGTATTCAATATCTCTGACAGGTGAAGTAACCTGAAATTTTTTATCATGACATTCTGTCCTAGGAGTTAAGGGAGAACAGCAATTACACGGAACCACTCCAGCTTCGGAACCTCTGTGTGCTAATTCTCTCGAAAATCCTCTCGGTTTTACATCTCGCGTCTTCAAGATTAATAGAGTTGAACATCACAAATACTTGGGAATTATTTTTGATTTTAACCTTAAGTGGGATAAACATATTAATTACATTATTAATAAAACTTGGTTTTTGTGTTCTACAGCTGATATAATAAAAATAATTTATTATGCATTCTTCCATAGTATTGTAATATAGTCCGTGGGTTCAATTTAAAAATTATAAAACTAATATCCACTTTCACTATTCTAGAACTTTATTTACATATAAACAGCTGATTCAAAAGTACAATAACAATCCCATATAAGCTAGTCGTCGCGGTATCACTGCCTGGCGATCGTGGCGTTCTTCTTTTATATCACCAGCGTAGAATTCTCCAGTAGAAATCATCATCGCTCCTTCCGCTGTCGAGTCTTTTCGAGAATCGTATTTTTTTATCTTAAAGCGTTTGTTGTCGTGCTGAAATGACACAGGGTCGGCTTAGGGTAAATTTCGTAACACTGCCCCCCCCTTTAATTCTGATCGTCCCGATCAGAAACATCCCCTCCATGGTAGGGAGCGAGTCGATCTAAATGAACCACCTTCAATTTAGCCTTGGGGTTTCGACGGATTCGGTAGACGACGTCATTAAGCCTCTTGACCACCTCGTATGGACCATCCCAGGAGGGTGTAAGCTTTAGGGATTTACCCTTGCTCCGTTGGGGGTTGTACAACCAGACTTTGTCCCTCTCCTGGAACCCGACTGAATTGGCCTTGAGGTCGTATCGCGTCTTAATCCGGTCACTGGTGGCCAACATCTGCGTTCGGGCTAATTCGTGTATTGCCAGCATGTTATGTCGATGTCTTGGGGAGGCTCTTCGGGGGAGCCAAATGCCAAGTCGCATGGTAGTCGCAGCTCCTTTCCGAATAAGACCCTGGCTGGGGTCAGGCCTGTACTATTATGTACAGCAGAGCGATATGACAACAGGAATAGGGGAATATGCTTATCCCAATCACGCTGGTTATTGCTGACGACCTTGGATAGGTGTTGTTCCAAGGTCCTGTTGAATCTTTCCACCATTCCGTCTGACTGTGGGTGTAATGGTGTTGTTCTCGTTTTCCTGATCCCCAACATCGTGCAGACCTTCTGGAATACATTCGGTTCGAAGTTACGCCCCTGGTCTGAATGTAATTCCATCGGGACGCCAAACCTGCTGAATAGTTGTTCTACTAGCACCGTCGCTACCGTGGTTGCCTCTTGGTTGGGTATCGCATATGCCTCAGGCCATTTGCTGAAGTAATCCATTGCGACCAGAATGTATTTGTTCCCCCTCTCAGACTCGGGAAACGGACCGGCGACATCGATGGCAATTCTCTCAAATGGGACGCCCACATTGTACTGCTGCATTCTATCCTTGGTTCGGGTCTTCGGGCCCTTACTGGCGGCACATGTGGCACATTTGCGGCACCAAGGTCTGACGTCTTCGAAGTAATTCACCCAGTAGTACCGCTGGCGAACTTTGTCTAGGGTTTTATTCATGTCCAGGTGGCCTCCGGTAATTCCATCATGTACTTCGGTCAGGATGGCTGGTACCTTTTTCTTCGGAACTACCAGTTGGAACTTGGTTTCTCGTCCATCAGCGCTTTCCCAAACTCGCTTGAGCATTCCATTGTCTACTCTTAGAGAGTCCCACTGAGCCCATAACGATTTCAGCACGCCGGAGTATCTAGCTACCTCGTCCCATCGTGGCCTGTGTTCCCCTCTCATTTTGAGTGACAAGATTGGTTCGATGTCTGGATCAGCCATTTGGTCCTGGATCCACTGTTCCTTTGTCCAGTCTTCATTGGCCTGCACTCGGATCTGCCTGATGGAGATACCCTCTCGCTGTTCCGTCTTCAGACAATGCTTGCATTCCGCTCTACAGACTTGCCGGACTGTGTAGGAAAGGCTAGGATTGGGCTGGAACATAGTGCTGCCTTCAGTCGCCTGAATGATGTTTCGCAATCCTGATTCCAATGGAAGGTCTCTTTATCAGTGGTCTGCCGATGTAGAGAGGCGGCGATGGTGGCAAATCCCTCAACAAAACGCCGGTAGTATGAACAGACGCCCAAGAAGCTTCGGAGTTCATGTTTGTCTCTTGGAACTGGCCAATCACGGATGGCTTCTATCTTGTCTTCGTTAGTGCGGATTCCTGACTCGGACACTACGTGGCCCAAAAACTCTACTTCTTTTTGAAACAAGGAACACTTCTTCGGATTGAGTCTCAGGTTGGCGTTATTAATTCTGGAGAATACTTCGCCCAGGTTCTTCAGATGGTCGTCGAATGTCTGGCCCCTGATTAGAATGTCGTCGAGGTACACTAAGCACGTCCTCCATGTTAACCCGCTCAGTACATACTTCATTAGCCTCTCAAATGTAGCGGGTGCATTACATAACCCAAAGGGCATGACCGTGAACTGAAACAGCCCTTTACTGGTGGAGAACGCTGTCTTCTCTCTGTCGTTTGCGTGCAGACCAACCTGCCAATATCCACTTTTTAGGTCTAGTGTGGAGAACCAACGGGAGCCTGCTAGTGTGGTCAAAGTGTCATCGATTCGGGGTAGTGGATAGCTGTCTTTCTTCGCGACATCATTCAGCTTTCTGTAATCCACGCAAAATCGGGTGGTTCCATCTTTCTTTTTAACTAGCACGACGGGAGCAGACCATGGACTGATGGATGGCTCAATAACTCCATTTTGTAACATGGACTCGATGTTTTCCTCGACTGCCTGTTGTTGCCCCAATGGTAGTCGTCTAGGTGGTATTCTGATGGGTTGAGCCTTTCCGGTATCTATTCGATGCTGGATGATGTTGGTGCGACCGGTGGTTCCATTTTTACTGTTAAAAATTTGCCAGTGTTTTGTGATAAATTGCTTGCCTTTCTTCTGGTTCTCTGGTGTCAAGTGTGTCAAATGGTCAGCAAACTGTTGTAGGAACTCTTTATCGGGCCCTGGCTCATTCACCGACGTCTGGTAGTCTTCTTCGCAATTGATGATGGTCTCTACTGGCTCGAAACAAGCTATCTCTTGACCATTGGCAATTCTAATGTCGTTGTTGGACAAATTCAGGACTCTGATTGGTATATCTCGTCCGGTTTTAACTATAGCCCGTCCAACCAAGTAGTTATGAGCTGAGTGTACGGGCTCCACCATTCCAACGCAGCTCCCAGGATTGCTGTCTAGCTGCCCATGAATAATCTGTTCCGTTCGACCGGGAATTCTAGCTGAAGACTTTGCCACAATTTTTATGGAGGTGACTGAACTGTTGACGGGCCGTGTCAATACAAATTCCTCATTTAGGAACCGAAGAACATCATATCTCGGGTCGAACATAAATCCATGCTGGCTAATTAGGTCCATTCCCATTATAAAATCGTCCTCAATATTCGCTACCAGGACCCTATGCCGGATCATGTTGTCCCCTACCTGTAGCATGACATCTGCCTCACCCTGTATTGACATGGACTCGCCGGTGACTGTTCTGAGCTGGATGTTATTGGTAACTGGCCGAATTTCTGATGCTCTTAAGACCCTGGACTTGGCAATGGACACAGCGGCGCAGGTATCGACGGTGAAGGTAACTGCTCGCCCGTTGATGGTGCCTCTGATGACTAGGCTGCCGCTATCTCGGCAAAATCCCCGGATGGATAACGTTTTGGGGGCTGGTGTAGGAACAGTCAGCATTCGCCCCCCTATGCTGACTGACTGACGGTCCCTGGACATGTGGCTGTTTTGTTGGTTACCCCTGGTCGGTGATCGTTGAGGTGGCCTCACTCGACAATCACGTTGGAAGTGTCCTGTCCGTCCGCAGCGGTAGCATGCCCCTCTGGTGCCAGTTCTTTGTGACCGTTCTAATATTTTGTTCAGGCCAGCAAGCAGCACTTGAAATGGTGACTCTGACTGTTCCTGGTTGAAGGAAACTGCTCGGACCCTCGGCTTGGACATGTTCATGACGGCCTCTACTTCCAAAGCCCTAAGTAGAGCTTCATTACTTTTCTTGACGCCACTTAGTCTTAGATTTCTGTGTACTTCCACATCTCTGATGCCGTTTATGAAACTCTGCGTGGCCAACTGGTCTTTCGTTTCCTCTGGCAGGTCTGGGTAGGACAAGTGTACTAATCGTCTAATCTCTGCTTCGAATTCTTGAAGGCTTTCACCGGATTTTTGCGTTTTTCCACTGAGTTGGACTTGGTATACCTGGCTCAAGGATTGATTGTCGTAGCGTTTGTCTAGGATGGCGATGATCTTGTCGAAATTGCCTTGTTCATCGACTGGAATGCTTTGGAGGAGTTCTAGGGCCGGACCTCTTAGCGAAATTACCAGAGAAGTAGACTTTTCTTGATTATCCCATCCATTAGCTGTAACCACGGCCTCAAATTGTCGTTTATACATGGGCCAAGATGAACTGCCGTCGAATGTGGGTGGTTTACTAAAGGAACCTTTGGTACTCACGGTGTGCTGGGATTTTCCTCGCTGTAAGTCCTGTTGCATTTTTTTGATTTCTGTTTCTACCTTGTTTTGGATGGCACTGATTTTATCTTGTACTTCACTTACTTCACTTTGTACCGTGTTTTTAATGGAACTGATTTCAAATTTCACCTGGCTTTGGATGGAATCGATGTCATCTACTTTGATTTCTCCACATTACTTTTTAGGATCTTTATGTCGTCGTTTATCTCTTTTATATCTGATTCTACTATTTGCATTCTTTCATTAACTGTTTCGTTAACTTCTGATACTATTTGCATTAGTTGTTCAAATTGCATTTGTCTTTTTTCTTCAGTTTGATCTTGTTTTTGTTCAAATATTTTAAAATCATTTTCTCGTTTTTCTTCAGATATTTTAAATCAATTTGTCTCTGTTCATTCAATTTCGAGAATAATCCTTCAATTAAATTATGTTGTTCACTTTTCATCGTGGAGACTAGATTTTGTTGTTTTTCTTCCATCGTGGAAACAAGATTTTGTTGTTCGCTTTCAATCGTAGTGACAAGATTTTCTAATTCTATTTTACGTTTCTCATCAAAAGATTTTACTAACAGATTTTACTAACCTTTGTTGAATTTCTTCTTGATGTTATTTTTTCTTCTTATCACGGTTTTCTAGAATCTGTGCAATTTTTTCGCCCAGTCCCTCTGTAACCTGCTTGACTATTTTTTTGGTAGTTTCGTCCATATTACGGGTTTCCATAAATCAAATTAGGATTTTAACTGCACTAATCCTTTACTTCTGATCACCAAATGTAATATAGTCCGTGGGTTCAATTTAAAAATTATAAAACTAATATCCACTTTCACTATTCTCGAACTTTATTTACATATAAACAGCTGATTCAAAAGTACAATAACAATCCCATATAAGCTAGTCGTCGCGGTATCACTGCCTGGCGATCGTGGCGTTCTTCTTTTATATCACCAGCGTAGAATTCTCCAGTAGAAATCATCATCGCTCCTTCCGCTGTCGAGTCTTTTCGAGAATCGTATTTTTTTATCTTAAAGCGTTTGTTGTCGTGCTGAAATGACACAGGGTCGGCTTAGGGTAAATTTCGTAACACTTCCCGCTCCCCTTTAATTCTGATCGTCCCGATCAGAAACATCCCCTCCATGGTAGGGAGCGAGTCGATCTAAATGAACCACCTTCAATTTAGCCTTGGGGTTTCGACGGATTCGGTAGACGACGTCATTAAGCCTCTTGACCACCTCGTATGGACCATCCCAGGCGGGTGTAAGCTTTAGGGATTTACCCTTGCTCCGTTGGGGGTTGTACAACCAGACTTTGTCCCTCTCCTGGAACCCGACTGAATTGGCCTTGAGGTCGTATCGCGTCTTCATCCGGTCACTGGTGGCCAACATCTGCGTTCGGGCTAATTCGTGTATTGCCAGCATGTTATGTCGGAGCTGGTCGGCATAATCGTCGATGTCTTGGGGAGGCTCTTCGGGGGAGCCAAATGCCAAGTCGCATGGTAGTCGCAGCTCCTTTCCGAATAAGACCCTGGCTGGGGTCAGGCCTGTACTATTATGTACAGCAGAGCGATATGACAACAGGAATAGGGGAATATGCTCATCCCAATCACGCTGGTTATTGCTGACGACCTTGGATAGGTGTTGTTCCAAGGTCCTGTTGAATCTTTCCACCATTCCGTCTGACTGTGGGTGTAATGGTGTTGTTCTCGTTTTCCTGATCCCCAACATCGTGCAGACCTTCTGGAATACATTCGTTTCGAAGTTACGCCCCTGGTCTGAATGTAATTCCATCGGGACGCCAAACCTGCTGAATAGTTGTTCTACTAGCACCGTCGCTACCGTGGTTGCCTCTTGGTTGGGTATCGCATATGCCTCAGGCCATTTGCTGAAGTAATCCATTGCGACCAGAATGTATTTGTTCCCCCTCTCAGACTCGGGAAACGGACCGGCGACATCGATGGCAATTCTCTCAAATGGGACGCCCACATTGTACTGCTGCATTCTATCCTTGGTTCGGGTCTTCGGGCCCTTACTGGCGGCACATGTGGCACATTTGCGGCACCAAGGTCTGACGTCTTCGAAGTAATTCACCCAGTAGTACCGCTGGCGAACTTTGTCTAGGGTTTTATTCATGTCCAGGTGGCCTCCGGTAATTCCATCATGTACTTCGGTCAGGATGGCTGGTACCTTTTTCTTCGGAACTACCAGTTGGGACTTGGTTTCTCGTCCATCAGCGCTTTCCCAAACTCGCTTGAGCATTCCATTGTCTACTCTTAGAGAGTCCCACTGAGCCCATAACGATTTCAGCACGCCGGAGTATCTAGCTACCTCGTCCCATCGTGGCCTGTGTTCCCCTCTCATTTTGAGTGACAAGATTGGTTCGATGTCTGGATCAGCCATTTGGTCCTGGATCCACTGTTCCTTTGTCCAGTCTTCATTGGCCTGCACTCGGATCTGCCTGATGGAGATACCCTCTCGCTGTTCCGTCTTCAGACAATGCTTGCATTCCGCTCTACAGGGTCTTCTGGATAGGGCATCGGCATTATTGTGCAACCAGCCGACACGGTGTTCCACCTTGAAGTCGTATTGCTGTAATTTCTCCATCCATCTGGCCAGTTGTCCTCCCGGTGTCTTCATGTCCAGCAGCCATTTGAGTGCGGCATGATCTGTTCGGATTAAGAAATGGCGACCATACAGGTATTTGTGGAAATGGTCCACAGCCCTTATTATTGCAAGAAGTTCTTTTCTGGTAACGCAATAATTTCTTTCTGGCTTCGAGAATCCACGGCTGTAGTACTCGATCACCCTCTCTTCACCATCTTGCACCTGGGATAGGACGGCCCCCAAACCTGTGTTGCTGGCGTCGGTGTCTAAGATGAACTTGCCGGACTGTGTAGGAAAGGCTAGGATTGGGCTGGAACATAGTGCTGCCTTCAGTCGCCTGAATGATGTTTCGCAATCCTGATTCCAATGGAAGGTCTCTTTATCAGTGGTCTGCCGATGTAGAGAGGCGGCGATGGTGGCAAATCCCTCAACAAAACGCCGGTAGTATGAACAGACGCCCAAGAAGCTTCGGAGTTCATGTTTGTCTCTTGGAACTGGCCAATCACGGATGGCTTCTATCTTGTCTTCGTTAGTGCGGATTCCTGACTCGGACACTACGTGGCCCAAAAACTCTACTTCTTTTTGAAACAAGGAACACTTCTTCGGATTGAGTCTCAGGTTGGCGTTATTAATTCTGGAGAATACTTCGCCCAGGTTCTTCAGATGGTCGTCGAATGTCTGGCCCCTGACTAGAATGTCGTCGAGGTACACTAAGCACGTCCTCCATGTTAACCCGCTCAGTACATACTTCATTAGCCTCTCAAATGTAGCGGGTGCATTACATAACCCAAAGGGCATGACCGTGAACTGAAACAGCCCTTTACTGGTGGAGAACGCTGTCTTCTCTCTGTCGTTTGCGTGCAGACCAACCTGCCAATATCCACTTTTTAGGTCTAGTGTGGAGAACCAACGGGAGCCTGCTAGTGTGGTCAAAGTGTCATCGATTCGGGGTAGTGGATAGCTGTCTTTCTTCGCGACATCATTCAGCTTTCTGTAATCCACGCAAAATCGGGTGGTTCCATCTTTCTTTTTAACTAGCACGACGGGAGCAGACCATGGACTGATGGATGGCTCAATAACTCCATTTTGTAACATGGACTCGATGTTTTCCTCGACTGCCTGTTGTTGCCCCAATGGTAGTCGTCTAGGTGGTATTCTGATGGGTTGAGCCTTTCCGGTATCTATTCGATGCTGGATGATGTTGGTGCGACCGGTGGTTCCATTTTTACTGTTAAAAATTTGCCAATGTTTTGTGATAAATTGCTTGCCTTTCTTCTGGTTCTCTGGTGTCAAGTGTGTCAAATGGTCAGCAAACTGTTGTAGGAACTCTTTATCGGGCCCTGGCTCATTCACCGACGTCTGGTACTCTTCTTCGCAATTGATGATGGTCTCTACTGGCTCGAAACAAGCTATCTCTTGACCATTGGCAATTCTAATGTCGTTGTTGGACAAATTCAGGACTCTGATTGGTATATCTCGTCCGGTTTTAACTATAGCCCGTCCAACCAAGTAGTTATGAGCTGAGTGTACGGGCTCCACCATTCCAACGCAGCTCCCAGGATTGCTGTCTAGCTGCCCATGAATAATCTGTTCCGTTCGACCGGGAATTCTAGCTGAAGACTTTGCCACAATTTTTATGGAGGTGACTGAACTGTTGACGGGCCGTGTCAATACAAATTCCTCATTTAGGAACCGAAGAACATCATATCTCGGGTCGAACATAAATCCATGCTGGCTAATTAGGTCCATTCCCAGTATAAAATCGTCCTCAATATTCGCTACCAGGACCCTATGCCGGATCATGTTGTCCCCTACCTGTAGCATGACATCTGCCTCACCCTGTATTGACATGGACTCGCCGGTGACTGTTCTGAGCTGGATGTTATTGGTAACTGGCCGAATTTCTGATGCTCTTAAGACCCTGGACTTGGCAATGGACACAGCGGCGCAGGTATCGACGGTGAAGGTAACTGCTCGCCCGTTGATGGTGCCTCTGATGACTAGGCTGCCGCTATCTCGGCAAAATCCCCGGATGGATAACGTTTTGGGGGCTGGTGTAGGAACAGTCAGCATTCGCCCCCCTATGCTGACTGACTGACGGTCCCTGGACATGTGGCTGTTTTGTTGGTTACCCCTGGTCGGTGATCGTTCAGGTGGCCTCACTCGACAATCACGTTGGAAGTGTCCTGTCCGTCCGCAGCGGTAGCATGCCCCTCTGGTGCCAGTTCTTTGTGACCGTTCTAATATTTTGTTCAGGCCAGCAAGCAGCACTTGAAATGGTGACTCTGACTGTTCCTGGTTGAAGGAAACTGCTCGGACCCTCGGCTTGGACATGTTCATGACGGCCTCTACTTCCAAAGCCCTAAGTAGAGCTTCATTACTTTTCTTGACGCCACTTAGTCGTAGATTTCTGTGTACTTCCACATCTCTGATGCCGTTTATGAAACTCTGCGTGGCCAACTGGTCTTTCGTTTCCTCTGGCAGGTCTGGGTAGGACAAGTGTACTAACCGTCTAATCTCTGCTTCGAATTCTTGAAGGCTTTCACCGGATTTTTGCGTTTTTCCACTGAGTTGGACTTGGTATACCTGGCTCAAGGATTGATTGTCGTAGCGTTTGTCTAGGATGGCGATGATCTTGTCGAAATTGCCTTGTTCATCGACTGGAATGCTTTGGAGGAGTTCTAGGGCCGGACCTCTTAGCGAAATTACCAGAGAAGTAGACTTTTCTTGATTATCCCATCCATTAGCTGTAACCACGGCCTCAAATTGTCGTTTATACATGGGCCAAGATGAACTGCCGTCGAATGTGGGTGGTTTACTAAAGGAACCTTTGGTACTCACGGTGTGCTGGGATTTTCCTCGCTGTAAGTCCTGTTGCATTTTTTTGATTTCTGTTTCTACCTTGTTTTGGATGGCACTGATTTTATCTTGTACTTCACTTACTTCACTTTGTACCGTGTTTTTAATGGAACTGATTTCAAATTTCACCTGGCTTTGGATGGAATCGATGTCATCTACTTTGATTTCTCCACATTACTTTTTAGGATCTTTATGTCGTCGTTTATCTCTTTTATATCTGATTCTACTATTTGCATTCTTTCATTAACTGTTTCGTTAACTTCTGATACTATTTGCATTAGTTGTTCAAATTGCATTTGACTTTTTTCTTCAGTTTGATCTTGTTTTTGTTCAAATATTTTAAAATCATTTTCTCGTTTTTCTTCAGATATTTTAAAATCAATTTGTCTCTGTTCATTCAATTTCGAGAATAATCCTTCAATTAAATTATGTTGTTCACTTTTCATCGTGGAGACTAGATTTTGTTGTTTTTCTTCCATCGTGGAAACAAGATTTTGTTGTTCGCTTTTCATCGTAGTGACAAGATTTTCTAATTCTATTTTACGTTTTTCATCAAAAGATTTTACTAACCTTTGTTGAATTTCTTCTTGATGTTATTTTTTCTTCTTATCACGGTTTTCTAGAATCTGTGCAATTTTTTCGCCCAGTCCCTCTGTAACCTGCTTGACTATTTTTTTGGTAGTTTCGTCCATATTACGGGTTTCCATAAATCAAATTAGGATTTTAACTGCACTAATCCTTTACTTCTGATCACCAAATGTAATATAGTCCGTGGGTTCAATTTAAAAATTATAAAACTAATATCCACTTTCACTATTCTAGAACTTTATTTACATTTAAACAGCTGATTCAAAAGTACAATAACAATCCCATATAAGCTAGTCGTCGCGGTATCACTGCCTGGCGATCGTGGCGTTCTTCTTTTATATCACCAGCGTAGAATTCTCCAGTAGAAATCATCATCGCTCCTTCCGCTGTCGAGTCCTTTCGAGAATCGTATTTTTTTATCTTAAAGCGTTTGTTGTCGTGCTGAAATGACACAGGGTCGGCTTTTGGTAAATTTCGTAACAGTATTATTTCTTATGGTAATATTGCTTGGGGAGGAGCGTATACCAATAGTATATTTCATCTGCAAGTGCTTCAAAATAGATTAATTAAAATTTTGAACAAAAATTCTAATAATACAAGCAAAATTCCAATTAATCTTGTATAATTATAGTTTTTAACAACCACTATTGTTACTAGAAATAAAGCTATTCAACTACCTAAAATAAATAAAAGAATTTTTACTAAATACAGCTATATCAATGCAATAAAAATATTTAATATATTACCAAATGAATACAAATGTACGGTGAACTGTGAAAAAGCAAACAAAAAGAAATTGGCTCAATGGATAATTGATAATATAATATGAAGCTTTTATTTCATTAAATGCTTTTACTAATTATTAATGCAATATACACTGTGATAACTAAAATATTTACTGATTTATGATAGATGTTACATGATTGTTTTTGTATTATTTAAGTTTAGTTTTAAGGTTTGATCTTAAGTGTACCAGGCACGTACAGGGATTTTTATCCCTCTGTGGGTTTATTTAATGATAATTTTTCATTGTAAACTGTATACTGGTTTCAATAAATAAATATTTACATATTTTTTTACGCCTGTCTTTTACCCATCTGCACTTTTTCTGCCCCTTTTTATTGTTAAGAAAGCTCACAGACAATGCGATGCCAACGCAAACTGCTTAAATATTAATTAGCATGTTTGTTGTTAAAATTGAGAACTGACTATAAGCAATCAAACCCTACAGTCTAGGGCAACACTCAAAATTATTGTACAATATTATTGCGCAATTTATTGACAGTCTAGGGACCGCTTTAATACATAACATATACTGCAATATGCTCAAATTTTCTTGTGCCACCTACGCAACGGTTACAACGCTCCCACTTAGAAACCTGATTTCACCAACTATTCCCCCAATACAGTACTCTTGGAGTACATTATTTTGTCTATCTAGATTATTTACAGTAAAAGTAAAATTTACGAGAATACTCCAATACAAGGTAGATCTATGGTTGTATTTTCAATAATTTCCGTTCTCGATTTCAAGATGCCATACAATACAACGGTCATTATTTAGAGAATATTGTTTCCGGTTCATGAGTTTTTCTTTTAGTAAAAGACTAAAGGTCATGTCCAGGCTGACACACAACACATTTTTACTGGTTACAATTTTTTTTTTAATATTACTCCGGAATTTTTAATATAACAAATGTTCAATAATTGGCAGTACCTGAAGTTCATATATTTTTAGAGCTATCATACGTATAAGATGTGATGCGGTAGAAGCTCAGTGCCAACTTGGCAATAAATTTGGATGTGATCCAATCACCGAAGCTCCCGAAATATTGCGTTTGGCCAAAATGTTGGATGTTAACGTGGTAGGTGTTAGTTTTCATGTCGGTTCAGGTTGCCGAGAACCATTAGCATTCCGCAGGGCTATTGCTGAATCCAGAAAAGTTTTTGATTTTGCTGAAACATTGGAGTACGAGTTTTCGTTGTTGGATATTGGTGGTGGATATCCTGGTATAAAAGGAACTTCTATTGACAAGGTACGTATTTGCAAAATATCAATATTATATTCAATATACGTATTTAAGCTACAAACTTAGTTATATACATATCTTTATATATAAAATTGTTCTATTCATGAGTTTGTCACTCATCTCCTCCTTAACGATTAGATCAATTTTGATCAAATATGCTGCATTCAAAATTATTAATTGTCCAGCCCTATTACCAATACCAAACCAATATGTCTTCTCATTTCATAAATAGCAAGATTTTTATGTTCAAATGATTTCTAAAACTATTAAAATTAACCTCTTCTAATCATTAACCAAAGAAAATTATTTTTGTTTAAATGTCTTATTTATTCAGATTGACATTAATTGGTCACTTTTGAGGTTATACTTTCAACTACTTTAAAAAATACGTCGTTTTAATTACTTTTGTCACTATCGAAAACAAGGTTATGTGTCACTTTCAACCTTAGACTGCATGCTATCTCTAAGAAGTAAATGCTCTGAGGTTGTAAGCTTAGAGCATTTACTTTCTAGAGATAGCCTGCAGTGCACAAATGTCGTAGTAAGTCTAGGGCGAGAGAGGGCAATAGAGAGGGCAAGAGGCTATTTCACTCGGTTGGGAGCTGCTGCCAATGAAATACGTTCAGCATGTTGTTCATTGGCTGCTTCCACCCACTAAGTGAAATAGCCTCTTACTATCTCTATTGCCCTCTCTTTCTAGCGTTGCCACGATTTTATGCTTGACAGGCTATATCTAGATGGTAAATGATCTAAGGTTGAAAGTGACACTTAACCTTGTTTCCGATCTCTATCCTTGGCACGAAATTTGGGCATTGCAGGCTACCTCCAGAAGGTGCTATTATATTACTTCCGTTTTATATAATGCTGTAAACTCCGTGGCACTTTCAATTTCTAGAACTTTATTTACACATAAAAATTCAATACTTACAACAGCTGATTTTTGAAAACAATTTAAATCAGAATAATAACACTATCTAAGCTGAACTAACTAAGTCATGAACTCCATAATGCCTTATATACCCTTCATCGAATTTTCCCGTCGTTCTGGATGGGTATTACATTTGTTCGCCCAGCATTAGAGATCAATAGTTTAATATTTTTTGCCCTATTCGAAGATTCCAGTTCTTTTTTTTATTATCTCAGAGATTGGTGTTTTATCGGAATCAATAATGTGTTCTCCAGTGGCGGCGTATAAATTTTATAACACTGCCCCTTTTAATTCTGATCGTCCCGATTAGAAACATCCTCTCCATGGTAGGGGTCGAGTCGATCTAAATGAACCACCTTCATCTTAGCGCTGGGGATACGGTAGACAACGTTAATGATCCTCTTAACCACCTCGTATGGTGTAAGCGGGTGTAAGATTTGGAGTTTTACTCTTGCTCCTGTGGGGGTTGTATATCCAGACCTTATCTTCATCCGATCGCTGGTGGCCAACAGCTGCTTTCGAACTAGTTCGTGTATTGTCTGCATGTTATGTCCCAGTTGTTCGGCATAATCCTTGATTTGTTGGGACGGCTCTTCGGGGGAGCCAAAGGCCAGATCTCAGGGTAATCTCAGCTCTTTTCCGAATAGGACTCTGACTGGAGTAAACCCTTTACTGTAATGTACGGCTGAGTGATAGGCCACCAGGAATAGGGTAATATGCTCATGCCAATCCCGCTGGTTATTGCTAACGACCTTGGATAGGTGTTGTTCCAAAGGTCTGTTGAATCTTTCCACCATTCCGTCTGACTGCTTTGGTGTTGTTCTCGTTTTCCTGATTCCCAACATCGTACAGACCTACTGGAATACATTCGATTCGAAGTTATGCCCTTGGTCTGCATGTAGTTCCAACACGACGCCAAACCTTCTGAATAGCTATTTTACCAGCACCTTCGTTACCGTGGTTGCCTCCTGATTCTATATAGCATACGCCTCAGGCCATTTACTGATGTAATCCATTGCGACCAAAATGTATTTGTTCCCCCTCAGACTCGGAAAATGCACCGGCGACATCGATGGCAATTCTCTCAAATGGAACGCCCACATTGTACTGCTGCATTCTGCCCTTGGTCCGGGTCTTCGTGCCCTTACTGGCTGCACAGGTGGCACATGCACTGCTCTCGCTGTCCCCTCTTCAGACAATGTCTGCATTCTACCCTATAGGGTCTTCTTGACATCTTTCCGGTGTCTTCATGTCCCTTTGAGGGCGGCATGATCTGTTCTGATTAAGAAATGTCGACCATAGAGATATTATTGCAAGTTCTTTTCTGGTGACACAATAATTTCTTTCCGGTTTCGAGAATCCACCGCTGTAGTATTCGATCACCCTCTCTTCATTATCTTGTACCTGGGATAGGACGGCCCCCTAACCTGTGTTGAAGGCATCGGTGTCTAAGATGAACCGGCCGGACTGTGTCGGAAATGGTAGGATTGGGCTGGAACATAGTGCCGCCTTCAGGTATCTGAATGATGTTTCGCAAGCCTGATTCCAATGGAAGGTTTCTTTATCAGTGAATGGCTCCATAACTGAATTTTGTAACATGAACTCGATATTCTCCTCGACTGCCTGTTGTTGCCCCAATGGTAGTCGCTTAGGTGATATTCTGATGGGATGAGCCTTCCCAGTATCTATTCGGTGCTCTTTGACTGTTAAAAATTTGCCAGTGATTTGCGATTTCTTCTGTTCCGCTGGTGTAAGGTGTGTCAAATGGTCAGCATGTCTCTTTCATCGATGCCTGGTACACTTCTTCGCAATTGATGATGGTCTCTACTGGCTCGAAAGTAGCTGTCGCTTGACCATTGGCAGTTCTGATGTCGTTGTTGGACAAATTGAGGACTCTAATCGGTATATCGTGGCCGGTTTTAACTATAGCCCGTCCAATTAAGTAGTCATAAGCTGAATGTACGGGCTCCACCATTCCAACGCAGCTCCCAGTATTGTTTTCTTGCTGCCCATGAATAAACTGTGCCGTTCGAGAATTCTGGCTGAGGATTTTTCTACAATTTTTAGGGAGGTCGCTGAGCTGTTGGCGGGTCGTTTCAATACAAATTCCTCATTTAGGAACCGAAGAATATCATATCTCGGGTCGAACATAAATCCGTGCTGGCTGATTAGTTCCATACCTAGTATAAAATCATGCTCCATCTCCGCTACTAGGACCCCATGCCGGATTATGTTGTCCCCTATCTGCCTCACCCTGTATTGACATGGACTTCCCGGATGGATAATGTTTTGGACGCTGGTGGAGGGTCAGTCAGCATTTGCCCCCTTATGCTGACTGGCTGATGGTCCCTGAACAGATGGTTGTTTTGTTTGTTACTCCTGGTCGATGATTGTTCAGATAGCCTCATTATTCACTCGTATTGGAATTCCTGGCTGAAGAACTCCAACCCATAGTAGATCAGATGACATTTTACGTCAGAAACTCACAACATCTCCTGGAGTTAATACAAAGTATGAATATACATAAGGACGACATATTAGTGAGTTTCGATGTCGTCTCCCTTTTTACAAAGGTACCTGTGAGTGAGGCCCTCCTCTACATTTGAAGAAAAGTATCACCCTCCGGAACATATCGTCAACCTAGCTAACCACTGCTTTGTCAAACACATACTTCACCTACGCCGGTCAACGTGACAGGCAAATTGAAGGAGGCGCCAATGGGATGTCCTTTGTCCCCAGTCCTGGCAAATCTTTTTATGGAAAAGATCAAAAGGAAGGCTCTTCAGACCACGGAGTATCAACTTAAGCTATGGCTACGATACGTCGATGGCACATTTATAAATGGCCATATGATAGAGATAAACTTCACAAATTTCTGGATCACATCAACAAAATACACCCGAAAATCACATTTATCATAGAAACAGAACATAACAACGAACTGCCATTTCTCAACTTACTAATAAAAAAGAAATCAGACGGAACCATTAGAGTACACGGTATACAGGAAAACCAGGCACACAAACAGATGCCTCAATGCAAACTCGCACCATCACCCCACTTAGTTATTTTCAGTAGTAAAAACCCTAACACACAGATCAAAAACTCTAACAGACAACGAAAACAGCTTTGTCGAGATGAACATTTTGAAGGAGGCATTAACATCAAATGGCTATAACCACCACATAATACAGAAAGCACTTACGCAGGAACCCCAAACGAAGAAAGAAGATGAAAACGTTTCGACAGCTTTTCTTCCTTTTATCCGGGGTACAATGAACAAAATTGGAAGAGTCCTAGCTATACACAGCATAAAAACAGTTTCCAAGCCACCTAGAAAGATTGGAGAAATCATACCGTCTCCCAAAAAGAAGATTCCCCTTGAAGATCAGGACGTCTATGAGATACCGTGTAAAGACTGCAACCTCGCATACGTCGGCCAAACCAACAGAAAAGCAAGTGCCCGTAGAGAGGAACACAGAAATGAAGTATTGCAAAAAACAACGACTTCTGCATTGTCACAACACAATGTAAATACCGGCCCTCAAATAATTTGGACCAGATGAAGATATTGGCAAAAAGTGAAAATTATAGCACAAGGCTCGTTAGGGAAGCGATTGAAATAGAGGAACGGAAAACAAATCTTAACAAACGGGACGAGGCCCAACACCTCCCACGAACATGGAGAACCTCACTAGCAGACCGTTACATTAAAATCAAATATTGAGACCAAAAGGTCAAATAACGCCAATCTACCTCCCAGGCCATATAATAGCACAATGACCATCGGACCAATAACCTGTCACAGAGCGAGAGCTCGGATTGGCCAAAACAAACAAGACGACGCCCACTCCAGCCGATAGCATAAAACTGAGGTGCAGAGCAGCATCAACTCATTTTGTACTATGCTTAGTGAGTGACAACATCCATTATTCCGAGGAAGATGAGTGAGATCTCATCGAAACGTCAAACTGTCTTTCGGTTTTTGTAGTGATTATTACAAATTATGATTTACCAGTAACATATATACACATTAATATATACATTTTAATAAATATAAAATGTGACCCTATAACTTAATAATTACCAAATACAATATACAACCAACATTACACAAAATAAAACATAAGTTTTCCATATATATTGAAATGGAAATAAACATATTATAGTAAATCAAAATTCATAAACACATGTAGTAGTTAAAATTAAAAAGTTCAGTGTAATATAAAAATACCAATATTGATATGCTATATTTTCTATTGCATATAACAAACATATTTTTGAATAACATATATTATTTATTTGATAAATATATAATTGGAAACTTATAATTGAAATTGGCAATAATAAGAAAGGCAAATAAGAAGAACACAAACCAAGAAATTCAAGAAGAAGAGCAAAGGGACCAGAAGATATCATGGTGGAGATGGACCATGGAGATGGGAGAGAGTAGAAAACAAGGAGTGGAGGATGATGATGATGGTGTTGGAACATTAGTGGAGACAATAGCAGAGCTGTAACTATGGAGAAAATAGGGGATTCCAAAACATGGGAAGTGACAGTTCATAATTTTAATAGTCCCTAATTTCAACAACTTCATATTTTCGGCACAATAGGGGTAACAAATCACATATTAAGGTTCTTATTAAAACATTTTGAGGTAAATAATTTTTGAAATCGTAGTATTTTCACATAAAATAATACAATTTATATTTGACCTGTTAAATAATATTTGGAGCAAAATTGTGACATAACCTACAAACGAATCTATTTGAAATTCATACAGTAAGACAAAGACAGAAAGCACAATCGCATGATCGTATTGTTGGTTGTCAACAAAGAAACATTTTATAAAATTTGGAAACAGGTTATTTTTTGAATTGCTGGTGGCCAGATTTATTTATTTATTTATTTTTATTTATTAGCGTTTATTGTCCACCATTAACAGAGGAATATATAAAATAAGACCATGACAGTATATCAAAATAAAATATAGTTTAAAAGTAAAATACAATTAAAATACAATTATAGCTATATAAAGTTTAAACATTTAAAATTAGATAAAAAAGATATAAAATTATAAATAAACGTGACATTTATTTTTTAGTTCGGATTCACTACAACAGAACAAATCACAAACATTTAACAACTTATTGGCATTTCCACACATATTATTATTTGGAGATTTCAACAAGATATTGGTCTGAGCTCTTTTGCACAAAAATGTGTTAATTTGTCTAGCTGATACTCTTGGAACCAATATATTAATTTGACTTAATAAAACAGGACAGTCAACTTTGTTAGTTAATAAATTGTAAAGAAAAAGCATAGACAGTTCTTTTCTGCGTTTCTGATGGGAAACAAAATCAAATCGGCTGAATAGTTCTGTGTAATTACACCTTCTTGGCGGTTATAGCCCCATTAACTTAAAACTTACAAACTTACAAAATGTGTACCTGTTCAATTAATTAATACTTATATATTGAGAGTAAATAGGACTCCACATTAAAGAGGCATATACTAATTTGTATCTAACTAAACTATAAAATAATATACATAGTGCTGCAATATTGTTAAAATTTTTACAATTTCTAATTATAAACACATATAAACGATATACGAAATTAA
Organism: Octodonta nipae; assembly: GCA_034190945.1. Taxonomy (NCBI): domain Eukaryota; kingdom Metazoa; phylum Arthropoda; class Insecta; order Coleoptera; family Chrysomelidae; genus Octodonta; species Octodonta nipae. The sequence goes on from CM067220.1 coordinate 64,531,441, forward strand.
CAATGGAATTATATGAAAAATTGATGGTCAAAATATACACCCAAATCCTTTATCTTTGTTCTCTCTAAAACAACATTGTTTTTTGCGTATGGATAATGTAACGGATTTAATTTACGAGTACAAGTAAACATTTTTCATTTGTTTGTATTTAGTTTCAGACAATTTTTGATGCACCAGTTATGTAACAAATCTATTTGTGTTTGCAAAATGAGGCAATCGCCTAAGTTGCGTATATTATTGTATAACTTCAAATCACCTGCAAACATTAATATATTTCCATCTAATTTATCACCCAAGTCATTAATGAAAATTGGTCCTAAGTTGGACCTCTGAGGAACACCATTTGTTGAATAATAACATTGGAGGAAAATCCACCGTATTAAACATATTGTTTGCGATTCAGTAAATACGAATTTATGAGCTGAATATACATATCATTAAAAATATTTGATAATTAATTTTATCAAAGGCTCTGGAAATGTCCGTATACACCACATCAACTTGTCCCTTGTTATCCAGTTGTTCACATCGATATTGACTATAAATTGCAAGGATACTAACTGTTGATCTGGATTCCATAAATCCACGTTGGTGCACAGATATTAAGTTTCCAAGACCTTTGCAAAATTATTTAAAATTGATATTGGTCTGTAGTTACCAATTTCTGAGCGATTATCGCTTTTATAAATAGGGCAGACTTTAGTAACTTTCCATCAATCTGGAAAGATTGAGTTTTTTAATACCAAATTGAAGAGAGTCTTCGGCAGTTGCACCAAAACCCTTAAGCAATCTTTTACAAGAAAAGAAGGAATTCTATCTGGCCCTGAAGTAAATTTGTTCAAGTTTTTGCCCGCTTGTAATATTTCCCTCTCAGTTACTGGTTCACAGCTAAAGTCTAGCAGTACATTAGGATTCAAATCGAAATGTTCAGGAATTACATTTACATTTTGCTTGCAGAAGACGCTTTGAAAATATTTACTAATAGCATTTACTATTAATTGAGGATTACTAAATATTTCACCACCATTGCGTATTTTGCCTTGAATTCTAGAAGTTTGATTTTTATTATTTATAAATATCCAAAATAACTTCATTTTTTAGCCCAATCTGAATACTCTGTAAATAATCCGCAAAAGAGTGCTTTGTTTTAACCTTAATTGACAACCTAAGTCTGCTAAACTCCTGATAATACACAAGGTTATTTGTTTGTTTAAATTTCTTGTGGAACTTACCTTATTCTTTAATTAAATCTACAATTTATTTATTTTGTATTTCAGTCATTAAAGATGGATATACACGTCATAACAAATAGAAAATTAATTACAATTGTAATGCACATATAAACATATACACACATATATACACATATACACCAATAAGCATTACTCAAGTTACACATACATATATTGAAAACAAACAATAAAAACAAATTTAGAACATAATAGAATCTTCTAAATACTCAGCAACAGAATAGTAACATTTTTCTAACATTTTTTTAAAGTAAATTTTAAATTTCCTGCCAGTGAGTATTTTCAATTTATTAGGTAAATGATTAAACAATTTTGTGGCAAAACAGTAGGGTGAATTCTCATACAATATGGGGTTATGTTTTTCTACTCTGTATTCATCATTATACCTAATAGGGCAATGATGGACACTGGAGTTTCTAACAAACTTATTACTATTGCTTTTTACAAATAAAATACATTTAAATATAAATATAGATGGTACTGGCAAAACAGAGTATTTTATAAATGAAGGCCTACATGAGTCAGTGTAGTTTAAGTTAAATAATACACGTGTTAGTCTTTTTTGTGGTAGAAATACACGGATACCGTAAGGAGAACTACCCCAAAGCATGATATTATATGAAAGATGGCAATAAGCTAGGCTATAATAAACGTTTATAAGATAGTTTGTTGGTAAATTATATCTTAGATTGATTATTGCAAAGTATGCATTGTTTAGTTGTTTGCAAACTTGATTTATATGAGAGATCCATATTAAGTTGTCGTTTACATAGACACCCAAAAATTTTGTTTCCAATTTTGTGTCTACTTGGATATTATCTATATTAAGTCTAAGTGTTGGGGTATATTTCCTATTATAAAATGTTATGCATAACAGTCTTGTCAATGTTTAAAACAAGGTTGTTTTTACCACAACAGTTTCTAAAAACTCGGACAATGTGACACGTTTTTGCTTGTAATTGCTCAGGGTTCTTTGCTAAGACCGCTATAGACGTATCGTCAGCAAAAAGCACAATTTTTACGTCATGTAAGTTCATATTGAGAGGCATATCATTTTTATATAATAAAAATAAGAGTAGACCTAACACAGATCCCTGTGGAACACCCATATTTAACTCCTGCATTTCTGAAGTTGTATCATGTTTATTGAAACACATTTCTCTATTTTTTAAGAAAGACATAATGAATAATAAAAAATCACCTCTAAAACCTAATCGGTGCAGCTTATGCTCAAGAAAATTGAAATTTAAACAGTCAAAAGCACAGATCGAAGAATAGACCTGCAACGTGTTCACAATTGTCCAAGCTTTTGTACACTTAAAAAATCACAAGTGGCACTTTCATTGGATTTAGTTTTAAGGAAACCATGCTGAGCATCAGTTATAGTGTTGTTTATATTTATAAATCCAATCATATGGTTGAAAATGATTCGTTCAAAAATTTTAGATATACTACTGGTAACAGCAATAGGTCTATAATTTTGTATGTTAGAACGATCACCTTTTTTATACACAGGGGCAATAGATGCAACTTTCAAAAATTTAGGGAAAGTTGCGGACAAAACCGATAAATTTATAAGATACGCTATTGGATCAGCAATAGGGCCATACACTTTTTTTAAATTTTTGTGGTTATACCATCTAGCCCAGCATTCATTTTATTTTTTAGCTGCCTCATTACATTGGTGACCTCAGCAGCTTTACTAGGTTCAAAAAAGAAAGATTTTATTAAAGGATTTTTTGCAGTACAAGTTTTTGACAGATTGTTTCCAAAATGATTATTAATTGTTTTATTAGCTACATTCGAAAAATAGTTTACAAATAACTCAGCTACATCAGCCGGTTCAGTTATTGCGTGATTATTTGCATCCTCCTTGAGAGTAATTCTAGCATCAGTGCTTATATCTTTCCCAATTTTTTTGTTTACAATATTCCATGTTTTCTTTTGTTTATTAGAGGAATTTTCAATATATTTTCTTAAATGTTTTTTTAAATGTTGCTATTTGGTTACAGTAATTAGTTTAAAATATGCCTGTTTTAAATTTTTGTATCTTAATTTAATATAAGGATCCCCTGTTTTTTTTTTAACAAGCAGAATCTGTAACTAATTTGCTAGCAACTTTAACCTCTTCTGTTACCCATCGATTATCAGCTTTATTAGAATTAGAAACCTTAATATTTATTAACGGGCAGTTGTACTCAATTGCCGTTGTCAAAATTTGCGTAAAATTATAAACTGTCTTCGAGCTGTCATTCCTTTGTACGCAAGACAATATATATTATATATAACATACTACAGTCTCTATCACAAAAAATTGATGACATTCAAAAAGAAATTTGTGAAGCCGTTTGTAATAAAATAGAAGACAAAATCGTCAACCCCTCAGTGTCCTTAGAAAATAAATTTACTTACGCTGATGCTGTAACAAAAACTAAGAAGGTCTCTTCTGTAGTCATAAAGCCGAAAAATGAAAAAACAACCAAGTACGCAAACTAAACTTGAAATGTTAAAAGTGATAGATCCTGCTGAACAACAAATCACACTTAGTAAAATAAAATACGTAGCAAATGGAGGAATCCTTTTGACTATGGATACAGATTGTATATAGAAATTTAAAAATATGACCACCAGCTTAGAAGAACAATATGATGTCCGGGAACTAAAAAAAGTGTGTTCTTCAATGCGCTTTGTTGGCCTATCAGCACAGTATAATCAAGAAAAAATCCTGGAATTTCTGCGAAAACAAAACAAAGGCATTTTTGCTGAATCTTCAGAATGCATTATTAATAAAATTTGGCCAACTAAGAAAAATCCAAACGTGTACCAAGTAGCAATGCAAACTGACCCTGAAACTTTTAAAAGGATTATTAATCAAGGTAAGCTGTTTATCGGATTTGATCATTGCCTAGTTTATGAAGCATTGTCTGTTCCTCGCTGTTTTACGTGTAATAGTCTTAATCATACATCTAAATTCTGTAAAGGCCGTCTTACTTGCCCTTTGTGTTCGGAAAATCATGAGGTTAAGTCGTGTAAAACACGGGAAGAAAATTTTAAATGTATAAATTGCTTTAATTTAAAATCCAAAAATAAACTTGATATTGATATCAATCATGCGGTCTGGAACACTAGTAAAGGCTTTGCTTATAAACAAGCTGTAGAAAAATTACGTGAAGACATCTATAGTAATCCAAAATAGTTATTACCAACAAAGATATTGTTCTGACTAATTTAAATAACGACGCAGAAAAGCATAATAGAATATTTTGTGAAGTAAGTGCAATCCAAGATTTAATTAACTCCAAATCGAAGTGCTTCTCGCTAATTCACTTTAACATACGAAGTGCCAGAAAAAATTTTGATGAACTACTTGCAACAATTGTGACTTATAATCTTGAAAATTGTGACATTATAATATTAAGTGAGTGCTTTCGTATTGATAATATAAAAAATTTTCAAATACCTGGTTATTCAACTTTTTATAATGAGGGAGACTTTAATAAAAATGATGGTATTCTAATGTTTGTAAAAAACTACATAAATGCACGTATAGAAAATAATAAACTACCGTCTTGCGGGATAAGCGTACTTGAGTTTACTATAAATAAGCAAACTTACAGAATAATTGCTTTATATAGACCAAAAATACTTACATTTATAAACGATCTCGACCTATTTCTTGCTAAGCTATCAACTCCGGCTAATTTTGAAATTTTTACAGGTGATATTAATATCAATATACTAAGTGATGATGCCAATTTCAATAATTATTTATCTACTTTGGCCAAGCATGGTTTTGAGGCGTATGTAAGACAACCCACCAGGCTAACATGTGAAAGTGCCACATGCATAGATCATATTTTTGCAAAGAAAAAAAAATTGTCTTAACAACTATCAATACAATTCGTACATTTTAAACAATAACATGACAGATCATTTTCCTGTTCTGTTCATTATTTCTTATAAAGCTACCAATAATAAAACTCCATGCGTAAGTAATACACTAAACAGTCATCTACAAAGGAAACTTAATACCGGTGTTCTCAAACAAAAGCTGAGTAATCTAAACTGGTCCACTGTGTTAAATTCTCAAGATTCTCAAATAGCAACTAACATGTTCTTAAATACATTCGAAGGGGCAATTAAACAAGCTACTTTTGCGACTACTAGTGAGCAAAGAAATTTAAAGAAATTAAAAGTATGGATTACATAAGGTTTAATAACTTCTATAAAACATAGAGACCTACTAAAAAAGAAATTATCAGAAAACTACTCAAATAACTTAGAAAAAGAATACAAATCTTATAGGAATGTTCTAAATAAACTGCTCAAAAAAAACAAAAAATGATTATTACAAAAATCAAATTAGGCAAAAACAAAATAATTTAAAAAAAAATCTTGAAATTATAAAAGCGGCAACAAACGAAAACACGGGTAGAATTACAACTGAATTAACATTGGTTAACGACAACGGCACATACATTAATAACAATAAAGATATGGCTAATTTTGCAAATAATTATTTCGCAAACATTGGATTGCAAATGCTGGACAACATTCCAAAACAAAGAATAGAGTCTGTAAATACTAGAAGCGTAAAAAACTCAATTTTTTTAAATCCCGTATCCAAACTCCAAATCATAAGGCACATTAAAGCCCTCAAAAGCAACTATGCTCCTGGACCCGACGGTATAGCAACAAAAGTAATAAAATATGTGCATATGTACATTATTAGTCCTCGTCAGCATATAATTAATTTAATATTTTCAACAGGGATTGTACCCACACAATTTAAATTGTCGGTAATTACGCCAATTCACAAAACAGACTGCAAATATAAAATATGAAACTATCGACCCATAAGTCTAATCAACAACATTACAAAAATATTCGAAAAATGTCTCAAAGAGCGATTTGTAACTTTCTTTCAACAAAATAATGTTATCCACAAAAACCAATTTGGTTTTCTTGAAGGAAAAAGTACGTCAGATGGTATACGGTTGTTAAAGAAATAACAAAAAATCTCGACAACAGCAAAAAATGCCTTGCGGTGTTTCTGGACTTGGCGAAAGCCTTCGACACTGTGCATCATAATATTTTACTTGAAGGTTAGGTTATGCAGGTATTAGAGGTTGTGCGAGAAAGCTAGTTACCAGTTACTTAATAAATAGGGGCAATATACGAAAATTAATGGATGTTTAAGTGAAAACACTCCTGTGAAAATAGGCATTCCCTAAGGAACGATTTTAGGTCCGATTCTGTTCCTAATTTATATAAACACACTTTGGCTTTGGAAATAGACGCAAGAATAGTATCCTACGCAGATCACACCGTTATAATATTTAGGGGAACAACATGGGAAAGTGTCGAAGAAAAGGCGAAATCAGGCCTCTACAAAGTTAAAACCTGGCTAGACATACATCAGCTAACCTTAAACGTCAATAAAACTAACTATATAGCATTTGGTCTATATAAGACTAACAAACCTCACTTTAATAATATTAAAGTTGAAAATATAAACGAGCCTATCAAAGAAGTCTCAACGGACGCGCAGCTTAATTAATACACTTTATCAACTACGGGATATATTTTGCCAATCAGTTTTAATTGTTGCCTATAAAGCTTTCGTTGAATCGCTGTTTAGGTATGGTATTTTGGTATGGGGTGGTTTATATAAGAGTAATTTAAAAGACCTTTGTACCGTTCAAAACTACATCCTCAAAATAATTTTCTGAAAAGACATATGTTATCCCACAAGACTGCTATACACGGACATTGCAAATTTAAGACAGCTCTACCTGCATGCAGTATGTATGCATGCATTTAAGAACCATAATGCACTGCAAGTATGTACAAACACTTTTTATGAAACACGAAGTTACACTCAACAGCTAATTAAAATACCTAATTCAAAAAAATAGCAATAAAAGATTTTATACATACTTAGCCCCTAAAATATTTAATTTAATACCTACTGACATAAGGAATGAAACTTCTGTGAAAAAATTTGCTAAATTATCCAGAGAATTTATTGCAAAAAATTACAATAAGTTTAAACACCTAGTCGATTAACATTGATTATATCATTATATGTAGTATTTGTAAATCTCTACCAGCATTTACTTAAAATTATAAATTATGTATTATAAGGAAAAAAGGGAAAAAAAGAAAGAAAAAAAGTTTTTTTTGTTTCGTATGTATATATTATTTGTTTTTTTTTCTTTTTTTATTTTCACTTCATGTTATAATTATGACATGGGACGCACTGTACAAGTGTTGGGTCACTTAGACTGCAAACCAGTTTGTAGAATGGCTTATTGATAATTTGTATACTGCCAAAATATTTATTTATAACAACTGTTTATATCATTTTACTAAATACTAAATTGTTTCTGGTCAGGGAACCTTCATCAGTTGCGCTTCCCACAATTGAATGTCCTCTCGAACACTTAAATTTGAAGACGCGAGATGTAAGACCGACATCTAGGATTTTCGAGAGAATTAGCACACAGAGGTTCCGAATCTGGAGCCGTTCCGTGTAATTGCTGTTCTCCCTTAACTCCTAGGACAGAATGTCACTAAAAATTTTCAGGTTACTTCACCTGTCAGAGATATTGAATACTTTCTTCGAGGTGTCATTCCTTCGTAGGCAAGACAATATATATTATATATAACATATATTGTTTCTGGTCAGGGAACCTTCATCAGTTGCGCTTCCCACAATTGAATGTCCTCTCGAACACTTCGTTATGTATTTGATAAATTTCGTTAAATTTGAAGACACTAGATGTAAGACCGACATCTAGGACTTTCGAGAGAATTAGCACACAGAGGTTCCGAATCTGAGGCCGTTCCGTGTAATTGCTGTTCTTTCTTAACTCCTAGGACAAAATGTCACGATAAAATTTTCAGGTTACTCCACCTGGCAGAGATATTGAATACTCTCTTCGAGGTGTCATTCCTTTGTATCCAATATCTCTGACAGGTGAAGTAACCTGAAAATTTTATCTGACCAGAAACAATATATGTTATATATAGTATATATTGTTTGCGTACAAATGAATGACACCTCGAAGAGAGTATTCAATATCTCTGACAGGTGAAGTAACCAGAAAATTTTATCGTGACATTCTGTTCTAGGAGTTAAGGGAGAACTGCAATTACACGGAACGGCTCCAGATTCGGAACCTCTGTGTGCTAATTCTCTCGAAAATCCTAGATGTCGGTCTTACATCTCGCGTCTTCAAATTTAACTAAAATTATAGACAGTTTCAAAGCTAATATTATTTAAGTACAAGAAAAGGTTATTTAAATTTTCATCTGACATATTTCGGAAGGATTTGTTACTTCTGATAATCACTTCTGCATCATCACTTAACTTAATAGATACATTGGCAATTAAGGCCAAATGGTCAGCAGTGTTTGCTTGTAATACCTTAGAAAGGCAATTCGTACTGTTATTAATGATTATATAATCTAATTTTGAACATGTTACCTTGCCATTACCAGAAGCATGATATCTAGTAGGCTCAGATGATGTATTTCTCAGATCAAAACTACATAAAATATTACTAAAAACTTCCTTTTCCAAACTATGTACTAACAAATTTATATTCAAATTTCCACAAACAATTATGTTTGGGCATTTGGATGTACAATAATTTAATACATTTACACACTTTAAAATAAAATCATCTACTGTACTACCTGGTGATCTGTAGATACTTAGCAGCACTATACACTGATAACTTTCAGACTTTATTTTAATTGCACAACACTCAAAGACCATCTCTTCACAAAAACGATTCATATTCTAGGTTGTAGCTACAAATTTCCGCTTTTTCTGAACAAATAACGCTAACCCACCATGAATATGTTTTACTCTACTATAACTACTCATTAGATCATATCCATCAATATTAATTAAATTGATGTTATTATTTAAGCACCAGTGTTCAGCCACACTAATAATAGCAGGACTTTCTTGGTAACAAAACATTTCTAAACTTTCTATTTTATTTGTGATACCTGGTACATTAAGTTCTGCAATTTTTAAATTAGCGTCTATGCTGGTATCGGCCAGCCAGTTTCTTGGATTATAAAGCTGACTTTTAAGATTACCACTTTCTGTGCAACATCTAAAGGATGCATTAACTTCTTTCGAGTCTAACTTTCCAACTTCAAATCTCCTTCGTATACCATACAGGATACCTATGTTTAAAAAATTTGTATATTGGAACGTGAATATCAAGGATGTTATAAAGCCTATTGTAGAAATTATTTACTGCCACATTAATGTCACTATATCTTTCTAAAAATCTCCATTCAGCATGAAGAAATTCAGCATATAACATAAGATGGTTAATTTTCTTAAAGTTGTATGTTTTGTGATAATTATTTGCAATAAAATAATCTTTTTTGTTGGTAAAGCCATTAAATTCAATTGATAAGGATGGATGATAAACATCTTCTCTTACTAATGGTACAAAGTCACGAGTTATAAGGCAATTAATATTATTTATAACTAAGTCAAGTAATTTATCATGATTATTTAGGATGGTATTACACTGGTTCATGATTAAAAATGATATAAAATTGGTGATTGTGCGAGTCTTACTATCTTCTAGCTTGTTTTCTATAAAATTAGTACAGTTAAAGTGTCTCATAATCAAGACTTTATCAGAATTTAAAAAATCCGAATTTTCAAGATATTTGAAAAAAATATCAATAACATCAAAACATATTGACGGTGGAATATAAAACGAGCTAGAAGAAATAAAACATTTACAAATTAAGAAACCTATTTCTGGACAGGACTCATCAAACAATTAATTCAACTTGGTCCAATTTTACGATCCTTACGGTAGACATCATATTTTGATGGAAATAATTCATAGGAACTGACATTAAATATCAACCATGTCTCACTACATGCTATGATAGTACATTTGCAATTACTTACATTGTTGAAAAATGTGTCGATTTTGCCTTAAGTCAGACGTTCTGATAATAAGTAGATATCGTGGTATGATGAATACTGCTGGGCATTAGTTTAAACATACAATCGTCGGAACATCATTTATCTATTTAATTGTATAGTTAGATTCCCCAGAATTGATTCTGTTAGATAATTCCTTTTTGCAGTGATCTACCTGTCTTTTAGAACGATCGGAGTAGATTCCAATGTGTTTAAATTCTGGTTTTGAATTTAGTTTTTTTTTTCGTTTCGAAGTATTTTTTAGCAACATGTCTGTTTTCAAAACTGACTTTAACTGGTCTAACTTCAGAGTTCGAGAAGCGTCCTAATCTAATGGGTTTGATATTGGACATTGGCAAGTCGGGCGCGATGATCTTGATTATGTTAGAGAGAGTCTTATCAATATTATTTTGTTCGAATATGGATTTTTCTTGGTCGGCCGCAGATATATTAAATATAATAATGTTATTTTTCCTCTTTTGTCTTTCCCCAATTTCAGTTATCATCTATACAAAATCTACTCCCGATGAGTTTGCTGCATGTGAACTATTATCCTTCAACTCCTTTATGTCATTTTGTAGTTTAATGATAAGTGATTTTAAATCTTTAAGGTCTTTATTAATCGTTCTACATCCAATACAGGTCCAGCCGTACCCCTTATTTACATTTAAGATACGAATATCATTGGCTGTAATATCCACACAACTGTGCTTGTATTTATCTCAAACACTACAAGTAATCAAAAGATTTACATGCAATTTTTGTCATTGCTTACTATGTACAGTTATATTTTCGTTAAAGTACAGCAAGTAAACTAGATACGGTCCTGGTATGTTATTGAATGGAGAATACTCAATTCGATGATATGGTTACGGTTAGAACCAACTAGAGATCAAAGAACTAACCGTTTTTCCAACATATGACTCGGTACTAATAACTATTAAGAAACTTAAAGCACTTATAAATACCTCACTGGTTAAAAAATTAATTAACTTTATCTAGTTACCACTGATATTTTAGATTAAAACACGACCACAAGTTTCACGCTGTAAACCAACGCACACATCATTTAATAATCAGATGAGCAGGAAACAGTAATTTCCAAAACAGGAACTATAATGATCGAAGAAATAGTAATCTATTTAATCGTAGGAATAATTTAATAATTTTAGAGAAAATAATGTGTTTAAGAATACAAATTACATTTAAAGATCAAATGGAAATCTAGACAATCGAATAAGTTATGATAGACCAAGACAGCAAGATGAAAACAGAAGAATCAACAACCTTCGAAGAAGAAATAGCCAGGAAGAAGTTAGACCTACGGCAGAAGAAAATAATACAACTGAGGTAAACAGAGAAGAAGTAGAAGTTGGGAAGCACAGCAAAGGAACAGAGTCTTGAACAGATTACCAAGTGCTTACCGACAAAAACAAAATACTAATAAGGATTTTTAAAGGAGCCGCATACTAAACCCAATAACGCAAATAAAATTTTCAGAAAATAATAATTTTTACCGAATAACGTATGTACCTACCAACTTTTAAAAGAAATAATCGAAGTTGAGGAACCAGAAGAAGAAACCGGTGAAAATTTAGAACTAATTTACATTAATGGAAAAGTTAATAATGAAAATCTCAAAATTCTAGTAGATACAGGATCTGAAGGAAGTGTTATAGATTCAGAAATTTTAGAAATTACAAATTTATTTATTTACCAAAATTACAGTACAATACAAATGTAATTCCTAAAGAGGGGCCCACAGGTACCTGTACTTAGGAACTGGTATAGTAAAATCTATATTAAATCTAAACAGTAAAATTACACTTAAAATTAACATTAACATTAAGACTGAAAATTGCAACCTATCAGAATAAAATGGAGTTCTTTAGATTATTATGTTTCTGTCATATTATGATAATTCGTTATTATAATAATTTGTTATTTATGTATTAATCACCTACTGTACTTAATATTTTATCCACATTTTGATTTTATTTTTCATTACATATTTATTATTATTTAGCACTTTAAGTTCGTTTGGTAATTCATTAAATCTCAGAGTAGCCTCATATGTACTGTTATTCTCACTATTTTTTTTAAAAACACAGTTTTGCACCCTAACACCAAACCTTTATTTTAAACACTCAACGCACGTTTCAACAACTCTTCAAGGAGTAAACCCAAACTAAATCTAAATTACAATTTTCTCTAATTTATACCCACCACTAAACTATTACTTAAGTAATACAAGGGGTAAATCCTAAGTACCTGAATTCTAATTGACAGATTTCAAAGGTAAGGTAGATTTTATATAATGCAAATATGTAAATTAGGATAATCCTAAATTACCTACCTACTTTTACGCTACATTATTAAGTAATGATATTTTTAATACTTATTTTATAGATTCTTAGAAAGTAAACTGTACAATGAACTGTATGGAATAGGACCCTTATCTGAATTCATTAGTTTATTATTTTTATAAATCATAATGCTTTTGTAAGAGTCCAGTTCCCTAAAATTATTTATTTGTTTAACTAATTTTAAAGAAGATAAATCTACAGAGTGGTTGTGTTCTAAAACATGATGTGCAACACTAGATTTATCCGCTCTTCCGTATTTCAAATGGGCAATATGCTCTTTGAAACGGGTACTGATAAATCTGCGTGTCTGTCCATAATACTTTAAATCACAATCATTACATTTGGTTTCATAAATACCGGACTTCTCGAAATCAGCAAGTTTATCTTTAGGATTGCCCAATAATTTCTGTAGTGTTGTAGTTGTTCTATACACCGCCTTCATACCAAGTTCTTTAAAAACTTTCTTAAAGCCCCTAGTATAACGACTGTACGGAACCGAGACAAACTTTTGTTCTGGTGACTCATTTCGAAAAGTTGACCCTTCTTTCATTCGTAACCGAACCCGTTTCTTCCTAATTAATTTATCTATAATATCTGTTGGATAACCATTACATGCAGCTATTTCTCTAATAGTTTTCTTTTCATTTTCAAGCCTCTCTTTATTTAGAGGGAATGTCAACAACCGATGTACAAGGAAATTAATCTCCGCCATTTTATGTTGTTGACAGTGAAAAGACGTAATAGGTAAATATCTATATGTGCTAGTATCCTTCCTATATACATCAAACTCTAACTTATCACTATCATTTCTTAAAACTAATACATCTAAAAATGGTAGAGTACCCTTTTGTTCCTGTTCATATGTAAATTTAATAGAAGCAAACCTATTGTTAAGACACATAACAAAATCATTAACATTGAGCTCATTAGTATTAAATATAGCAAATATGTCATCCACGTACCGTATCCATACCCTAGGAAAATACTGGGAGTCATTTTTTGCTTCAACTTTGAACCTGCCCATGAACAAGTTGGCAAGAAACGGTCCCATTGCAGTTCGTTCCTTCTTCCCATAAAAGCAACCTCCAAACTGAAAACAATTTTGGCTCATACATAATTTTGTGAGGGAAATTAACTCATTAATTTCTGCCTCACAAGAAGAGTTTTGACGCAGTAAGTCCTCCAGGTACTTCAGAGTTTGTGGAATGGGTACACTAGGAAATAAAGAACTAACATCAAACGATACCAAAATTTCTCCAGGTTGCAGCGAAACATTTTGTATAGATTGAATAAACTCTAAAGAATTCTTTACGCTAAAGTTTTGCTGTGGGCAAGGTAAATTTTCGAATCGTTTTGTTAACCACTTCGCTAACTTATAAGATGGGGCGTCAATCGCTGAAACAATCGGACGTACTGTTTTTCCTGGTTTGTGAATTTTTGGAAGGCCATATAATTTCGGGATCGTTGGATTAGAAACATGTAGTCTTTGATAAAGGGTTTCTAATTAATTTTGAATACGGACCGTTCGTAATTAGGTTATCAATTCTATCAAAATAATCAGATTTGTCGAGGATCACTACTTTGTTACCTTTATCTGCTTTCAAGTAAAAAACGTCCCTGTTTCTCAATCGTTTAATAACTTTCTTTTGTGTGTTCTTTGTCGTGTGTTTATTAATAGATGATAAATTTTTTGTTAAATGATTTCGAACCTGTTCACGGACTAAACCTTTAGAATTGTCTGGTAAGTATTGAATTGAACTTTCAACACTCGCCACATCTTCAAGAGTTTTTCATGTTCAGGAATGCCAAATTTTAAACCCTTATTTAATAATTCTAATTCTTCGTTACTAAAGGATTGAGATTAATGGTTTTCAACAATCGACAGAGTCGGAGTTACTTTTATCTTTGCTTGCTGTTTATTCATTGAACATAATTGTTTAAGTTTTTGTTGTTGAAACGTGCGTTGAGTGTTTAAAATAAAGTTTTAAAATGTTAGGGTGCAAAACTGTGTTTTTACATTTGTGACACACCAAAGGTTCCACAGCTTTTCGATTAGAAGATGGCTACCAGCTCAAAGGAACAAAATTTGTACTGTAAGTATTCTACTAAAATTAAACTTATTGGTGGAGATATTTGGTTTATAAAGTCTTGCAAAAATAAATCAATCTTTCCAAAATTTATTCAAGTAAAAGTTTCTAATAATTATGTAGCATCTAAAAAAGTTGAAAACTATGCAAAAATAAAATGGCTAGATTTAGAAATCAAACATCTCTATACTAAACGTAGCTTATTAAAAATTGAGAGTTATTCATTCTATAAAAAACTAACATATAAATTAACTGAGAATGATTTTGAACAATGGATGGAGTTTCCATGTTTTCCATGATTAATGCAAAACATTAAAATAAAATGAGAAAGCTTAAGAAGAAACTTAAACAATTATGTTCAATGAATAAACAGCAAGCAAAGATAAAAGTAACTCCGACTCCGTCTATTGTTGAAAACCATTCATCTCAATCCTTTAGTAACGAAGAATTAGAATTATTAAATAACGGTTTAAAATTTGGCATTCCTGAACATGAAAGAACTCTTGAAGATGTTGTGGCGAGTGCTGAAAGTTCAATTCAATACTTACCAGACAATTCTAAAGGTTTAGTCCGTGAACAGGTTCGAAATCATTTAACAAAAAATTTATCATCTATTAATAAACACACGACAAAGAACACACAAAAGAAAGTTATTAAACGATTGAGAAACAGGAACGTTTTTTACTTGAAAGCAGATAAAGGTAACAAAGTAGTGATCCTCGACAAATCTGATTATTTTGATAGAATTGATAACCTAATTACGAACGGTCCGTATTCAAAATTAATTAGAAACCCTTTATCAAAGATGACAACAGAAGTAAACAAGGTCATTAAAGCATGCAAATCTATTGTAAGTCCTGAGCTGAAACGAAGACTACATGTTTCTAATCAAACGATCCCGAAATTATATGGCCTTCCAAAAATTCACAAACCGGGAAAAACAGTACGTCCGATTGTTTCAGCGATTGACGCCCCATCTTATAAGTTAGCGAAGTGAACATTCGAAAATTTACCTTGCCCACAGCAAAACTTTAGCGTAAAGAATTCTTTAGAGTTTATTCAATCTATACAAAATGTTTCGCTGCAACCTGGAGAAATTTTGGTATCGTTTGATGTTAGTTCTTTATTTCCTAGTGTACCCATTCCACAAACTCTGAAGTACCTGGAGGACTTACTGCGTCAAAACTCTTTTTGTGAGGCAGAAATTAATGAATTAATTTCCCTCACAAAATTATGTATGAGCCAACATTGTTTTCAGTTTGGAGGTTGCTTTTATGAGAAGAAGGAAGGAACTGCAATGGGAAACCCCTTGTCACCGTTTCTTGCCAACTTGTTCATGGGCAAGTTCGAAGTTGAAGCAAAAAATGACTCCCAGTATTTTCCTAGGGTATGGATACGGTACGTGGATGACATATTTGCTATATTTAATACTAATGAGCTCAATGTTATGTGTCTTAACAATAGGTTTGCTTCTATTAAATTTACATATGAACAGGAACAAAAGGGTACTCTACCATTTTTAGATGTATTAGTTTTAAGAAATGATAGTGGTAAGTTAGAGTTTGATGTATTTAGGAAGGATACTAGCACATATAGATATTTACCTAATACGTCTTTTCACTGTCAACAACATAAAATGGCGGGGATTAATTTCCTTGTACATCGGTTGTTGACATTCCCTCTCAATAAAGAGAGGTTTGAAAATGAAAATAAAACTATTAGAGAAATAGCTGCATGTAATGGTTATCCAACAGATATTATAGATAATTTAATTAGGAAGAAACGGCTTCGGTTACGAATGAAAGAAGGGTCAACTTTTCGAAATGAGTCACAAGAACAAAAGTTTGTCTCGGTTCCGTACAGTCGTTATACTAGGGGCTTTAAGAAAGTTTTTAAAGAACTTGGTATGAAGGCGGTGTATAGAACAACTACAACACTACAGAAATTGTTGGGCAATCCTAAAGATAAACTTGCTGATTTCGAGAAGTCCGGTATTTATGAAACCAAATGTAATGATTGTGATTTAAAGTATTATGGACAGACACGCAGATTTATCAGTACCCGTTTCAAAGAGCATATTGCCCATTTGAAATACGGAAGAGCGGATAAATCTAGTGTTGCACATCATGTTTTAGAACACAACCACTCTGTAGATTTATCTTCTTTAAAATTAGTTAAACAAATAAATAATTTTAGGGAACTGGACTCGTACGAAAGCATTATGATTTATAAAAATAATAAACTAATGAATTCAGATAAGGGTCCTATTCCATACAGTTCATTCATTGTATAGTTTACTTTCTAAGAATCCATAAAATAAGTATTAAAAATGTCATTACTTAATAATGTAGCGTAAAAGTAGGTAGGTAATTTAGGATTATCCTAATTTACATATTTGCTTTATATAAAATCTACCTTACCTTTGAAATCTGTCAATTAGAATTCAGGTACTTAGGATTTACCCCTTGTACTAATTACTTAAGTAATAGTTTAGTGGTAGGTATAAATTAGAGAAAATTGTAATTTAGATTTAGTTTGGGTTTACTCCTTGAAGATGACAACTTAGAGTTGTTGAAACGTGCGTTGAGTGTTTAAAATAAAGGTTTGGTGTTAGGGTGCAAAACTGTGTTTTTACATTTGTGACACACCAAAGGTTCCACAGCTTTTCGACTAATTTTTTTATAGGTTTTGGTATGATAATACTCTTGTTTCTTGTAATGCTCGTTGAATTAAAAAATTTTTGTTTTAAGTAGGATAATGGTAGGCTAGGGCATCAAATGAAAATTGTTGTTTCATATTTAGTGGATGTTTATCAGTTAAGTCATTTTTTTACTAATTATTTTTAGGATTCTATTCTGTAAATTCTACAGTTGTGAAATAATATTATTGTACGCTCCACCCCAGGCAAGGATGCCATATGAGGCGACACTGAAAAACCCATAGTAAAATAAAAGTAATATATTTTTATGACATACTCAATGAGCTTGGTCCATCTCATATTATAATCAATAATTACACCAAGGTATTTCACATTATCCACTCTATTTAAGGGTTTGTCATTTATTTTAATTTCACAGCGGTCAGGTACACTGTCACTGTAGTTACCAAAAGTAATATACACCGTTTTATCAATGTTAAGAGATAATCTATTTTCTAGTAGCCACGATGAGATATATTGATGTTTCGATATAATTTTATGTAACTGAAAAAAATCTAAAAATCTTGTGGTGATAATTTTTTTAAAAACGTACGTTAGAGATAAGAGATATTGGGCGAAAATTCTTGAGTACATGGACATCACCAGGTTTGTATATTGGCACTATTTTAGCATGTTTTAGTATTTTTGGCCATGTTGCTTGTTCAATACATAAGTTGAATATGTAACACAAAGGTTGAGCGATATGATTGACCAATGTTTTCAGTGTTCTAGTATGTATTTTGTCAATGCCGCCCGCTTTATCCTTCATACCTAAGATAATATTCATTATTTCAACCTCATTCGTGGGCATCAGGAAAATAGATTTAGGGTTCACACTAGGTAACGTGTTAATTATGTTTTAAAGTTATTTGTCTTTGTACTATTAATTAATTTAGTGCCCAACTTGTGTCCGATTTCACAAAAATATTTATTAAACGTATTGGGTATGGCAATAGCATTATGAATTTTTTCATTATTGTCGTTAAATATAAAGTAGATTTCATTTTTAGTTTCAGTTGGTTTGTCTAATTCACTTTTAACAATTTTCCACATTTTTTTATTATTTCCGGAGTTACTGCGAATGAGATCAGCATATTTTTTTTATTTTGGCATCTAATATTACTTTATTTAGAACTTTGATATATCTTTTGTATTCATATTTCAGTTGTTCATTACTTCTATTCAGATTTCAAATTTTATAAAGCTGTTCCTGTGTATGGCAAGAGTTAATTATACCAGAAGTTATCCAATTATTCCTCGGTATAGATTTGGTTTTCTTGTTATGCTGTTTAAATTCATGTGTAGCCATCCTCATACATTTTTGAATTTTATTTACCAACATTTCAGTACATGTGTTTGGATCTTGTAGACAAGTAGATTGCCAATCGATTGTTTTGGCTATATTGATCAATTTATTGATGTTAATAGTATTGCTATGCTTATGTTTTGTATTTTCGGCTAATTTCTTGTTGATAGATATAAATAGTGGATAGTGGTCTGGATAAACAACAGAAAATTTTAAAGGTTTGTAACCAATATTATCAGATTTTATTTAAAAATTATCTATACAAGATGCCGAATTTCCATCGATAGATGGTCTAGTAATAGTTTGAAATGCTGGTAAAAAACCTTTCTCGAGAAGACTACCCAAGAACTCCATATTTATATCTTCCAGGTATGTTAATATTGAAATCTCCTATTATAATATGATATTTAATGTTTGTATTGTTTTTTAAGAATTCTTTAATGTTAAGTACATATTCAGTTGTTGTTAGATCGTGACATCTGTACATCGCTGAGATTTCGATATTAGAACTTACTGTTATTTCAATCTTAGAATATAAAATATTAAATTTTTCTACCTTAATAATATGTGTGTGTTCTTTAATGTTATTATAAATCTATATAAGTACTCCGCCAGCTCGGTTTATGGAGCCATGATTATAAATTAACTTTAAGCTGGAAAAACTGGTAACACTCAAGGTTCCAGGATTCTGTACAAACTATTACAAAAGGTTTAATTTTTAGCATCTCAACAAAAATTTCAACTATAAGATTATCATTTTTCTGTATATAATTTAAGTGAGTGAAGATTCGAGAAACACAGTTCTTGCTTTGTAAGTTCATCAAAATCCACTTCACTATCCATTATGGGTGGGTGATTTCGCTGTGGTGTAGTGGTTACTTGTAGAACCTTCTCTTGTTGTCATTTCATAATGCTTGGGACTGGTATGACTTTCTGATGTGTTTGTAAAATTATCAAGGTATCTAGGTATGGTAGGAATAATAGGATAATCTACGGATTCAATGTATTTCCTAATTTTATTTTTCAGAACTTGGCAATTGTCACTATCTACTGTTACGACATGTTCAAGCTGTGTTATGGTATACACAATTAATGCATTTTAATAATCTGCTTTTACAGTCTCCTGATTTATACAATCCACTAACTACACTTAAGGCAAACAGTTAAATTTCGGCACTTGGATCCATTATGCCCTTATCTACCACAAATATAACATGGGATTACATTTAACATATCATATGTTAAATCCATCTCTGTAATCCAATAAATAACTTGTTGTTATTAGCTTTGATATATTTGTACAAATGGCAGGAACATCTAATATAGCACACATACTGACACTAGCTACTGTATATACAGGGTATTTCATCTCAAACGAGCCACCTTGAAGATCGAGACTATTGCAATAAGAAAAGACAGGTCGATTTTGTTACGAGGGGGAAATTTTTTGAGGTGAATTAGCGCTTGCGCGCATTCAACATCAACAGGCCAATTCGATGACTTTGAGATTTGAGATAGGGAAAATAGGAGTTGTCGTATATCATTTGAAAGCCCTTTTTACGGACTATACCGTCGTAATAAAAATTTTTATTGCAATTTATGTACATGTAATAATTAAAGAGTACCTATTAAAAAAAACGAATTTACTGAAGGCCGTCTCTGACATGGTTCCGCATAGTCGGTGTTATCTGACGACACTCTGCTATGATTCTTTGGCGTAGTTCGTCCAAATTCTCAGGCTGAGGCATAAAAATTTTGGATTTAACATTTCCCCACAAAAAAAATCCAAAGGGTCAGATCAGGTGATTAGGCAAGCCGTTCTATAGGACCTCTTCTTCCAATCCAGCGACCAGGGTATTCCAAATCGAGGTATTCACGAACTGGTACAGCGTAGTGAGGAAGAAATCCATCTTGTTGGAAATGCATTTGCTCTTCATGTTGTAGAGGATCTTTTTCTAATTTTTCTATTATCAATGCATTAATTTAATTTTCCAATATATTATGATAAATTTTACCATTTAAATTACCAAGAATAAACATAAAAATAAATAAATAAATAAATAAAATAAATGAGGATTTATATAGCTCCAAAATCTACAGTTATGTCGGTTAACCTCCCCATGAAGTGAAATAGTGCACTCATCCGAAAAGCAAACATTGTACAAGAAATTCGGGTTTTTGATCATACGCTGGGTCATAATTTCACAAAACTCTTGCCTTCGATCCCAATCATCCTCAATCAATTCATAAAGTAATTTAATTTTGTACTGATGGAATTTGTACTTATGCAAAATTCTAAAAACGTTAGTTTTGCTAATATCGGAAGCTGCAGATATTTTCTGGACAGACTGCGTGTTTGGTATAAGTTGGACATGGCCCAATGTAGCCACAGCTACCCCTTCATCATTTACAATTCCAATGGGACCTCTTTGTTATTCATTACTGAGCTCGTCTCAACAAATTTTAGAATCAACTCCAATACGTATTCATGACGAACGTTAGTTCGGGATGGTTTCGGTTAAAAACCCTTGCAGCAGATCGAGCACAATTTTGATTTTGGTAATAAAGACTTACCAGCTCAACAAGTTCTTGCAATGTATATACCATAATTATCTTTTAAATTTTCTACAAATCAGTAAAATAATAACTTGACAGATAAATGTACAATGCCTCAAATGATCGAATAAAGGTAAGAACAGATAAACAAACTTGCTGCAAATATCAGCAAAAAATAATGTAAAATAAATGAATGTTTACATTTAATGTTTTTCTTGTATTGTGTGTTATTACAGGGTGCTGCAGTGAAACATGATGGTTTAAGAGCGTACTATAAAAGAACTCCTTTTTAATACTTTTTAGCAGTAAAAAAGTAAGGTTGTTTATGTAAAAGAAAATAATAATTTAAGAATAAATAGTCAAATAAAGGTTGATGAACTGTTTATATGTCCTAGTGAACAAAAAACTGAAATAATAAATTTTATTCAGAAATATAAAAAAATAATAATGAAGAAAATCGAGTTGCCAAAGAGTATGTGCATAAAATGCAGGTGAGAGGTTTAAAAAATTTTAAAGTCAAAACATACCCAATACCATTTAGATACCGAGAACAGGTCAATTTAGAAATTGATAAGATGTTGAACACAGGAATCATCAAAAGATCGAATTTTGGTTATATTAATCCTATGGTGGTGGTAAAGAAAAAGAATAGTGAGATTAGACTGTGTTTGGGTGCGTGGAACGTAACCAAGTACAGTGTCCAACAGTATGAAGCACCATTGACCATCCACTCAATTGTTAGTGGAATAACAGATGCAAAATTTTTCACGAAAATTGGTTTAAAACATAGTTTTAGGCTGATTCCGTTGGATGAAGAGTCAAGAGATTATACTGATTTCCAAATTGATGGTGGCCAGTTTTAAAGATAAACATAGAAAAATGCTAATTCTTTCAAGAGCAAATCATTTATTCGGGTTTCAAAATTACAAAAAAGGAATTGAAATGAATGAAAATAGTATAAAAACAATACAGGAGTATCGTAGACCGAAAAATTTAAAACAATTATGAGGTTTATTGGGAGTCATAGGATACTACAAAAGACTAATTCCTGATATGTCCCAAAAAGAACTCAAACTAATGCAATTGCTGAAGAAAAATATAAAAAGGGTACTGACAGAAGATCATGAAGAAGAATTTAAAAATTTAAAAATTTGTTTTATTAAAGGATTCAGAATATTTCATCGAAATATGAAGAGAAGTTTATTTTGCAAACGGGTGCATCAAAAAGTAGTATAGCTGGAGTGTTAATCCAAAGGTACACAATGCAAATGAATTTCCAATATTAGTGTAGGGAACTTAGCATTATTTTAATACCATTTTTGCAAAAAAATCCACAGGTGGTTTTTCTTGAAGAAGGAGCATACGCAGCACGTAACAGAAAAAAAGTTTTGTTAACAAATTTTTACATCTTAGTTAATTATACTAGGTGTTTAAAATAGCAAAAGCCCTAATTTTGGCAGTTTTGTGAATTCTCAACACCAGAGTAAAAATTTAAAGAATCAAAGGTAAGTGTGTTGTATGCGCATTTTTAGAACCTAAAAAATGAGAGGTTGATCGATGTGAAAAAAGTCGCAATTTTCAATTACTCGTAACTCTTACCTAAAAAAAAGTTAGAGCAATAAAACTTGGCAAAAAGTTTCATTTGTCTATCTGAAATAACTGTTCAAAATTTTAACTTCTTGGCTTTGAAGGTTTTCTCACAAATGTAATTTTTTATCGAGAGATCTTTCTTTTTGGTGATGTTTACAACGCTCCCATTCTGCATCATATTACTTTTTGATAAATCTGAATGGAACATGTTAATTATCAAATCTCTCCGTACAACTCGTCTTATTATTTTGGGTTTGTTCTATTGTCTTTAAATTTAATTTGGAATTCTGCATTTTGATATTCGCCAACGCCTACATATTAGTAGAGGGGGATCCTAATTTCCCCTCACGGTAGAATAAAAATAGTCATCGAATTGACATGACGTTTAAAATGCTTTTTCCAAGCAAATTACGTTATACACGAAGGTAAATCAAATATAAACGGTAATTTTGCTATTCTGCTTAGAATGCAGTTTCGAGCTAGAATATGTTGTTTGGAGTAGATGTTTGCTTTATGGACACTGGGGAAGCAGCGCGTATGGTTGGTTTTGTCCTTAATACTGCAATATTGTCCGCGGGTTCAATTTAAAAATTATAAAATTAATATTCACATTCACTTTTCTAGAACTTTATTTACATCAAATTATACAGAACAGCTTATTCACAATAACATTCGAGATACGCTCGTCGTCCTTTCTAACTGAACTCACGATCATGGCCTGCTTCCTTTATAAAACCAGCATAGAAAATTCTCGCAAAATCAATCATCACTCCTACAGGTGCCGAGTATTTTCGAGAACCATTTTTTATCTCAAAGCGATCGTTGTCATACTGAAACATCCCGATCAGAAACATACTCTCCATGGTAGGGAGCGAGTCGATCTAAATGAACCACCTTCAATTTAGCCTTGGGGTTTCGACGGATCCGGTAGACGACGTCATTAAGCCTCGTATGGACCATCCCAAGCGGGTGTAAGCTTTGGGGATTTCCCTTGCTCTATTGGGGGTTGTACAGCCATACTTTGTCCCTCTCCTGGAACCCGACTGAATTGGCCTTGAGGTCGCATCGCGTCTTCATCCGGTCACTGGTGGCCAATATCTGCGTTCGGGCTAATTCGTGTATTCCCAGCATGTTATGTCGGAGCTGGTCGGCATAATCGTCGAAGTCTTGGGGAGGTTCTTTGGGGGAGCCAAATGCCAAATCGCAGGGTAATCGCAGCTCCTTTCCGAATAGGACCCTGGCTGGGGTCAGGCCTGTACTATTATGTACGGCAGAGAGATATGCCATCAGGAATAGGGGAATATGCTCATCCCAATCACGCTGGTTATTGCTGACGACATTGGATAGGTGTTGTTCCAAGGTCCTGTTGAATCTTTCCACCATTCCGTCTGACTGTGGGTGTAATGGTGTTGTTCTCGTTTTCCTAAACCCCAACATCGTGCAGACCTTCTGGAATACATTCGATTCGAAGTTACGCCCCTGGTCTGAATGTAATTACATTGGGACGCCAAACCTGCTGAATAGTTGTTCTACTAGCACCGTCGCTACCGTGGTTGCCTCTTGGTTGGGTATCGCATATCCCTCAGGTCATTTGCTGAAGTAATCCATTGCGACCAGAATGTATTTGTTCCCCCTCTCAGACTCGGGAAACGGACCGGCGACATCTATGGCAATTCTTTCAAATGGGACGCCCACATTGTACTGCTGCATTCTTCCCTTGGTCCGTGTCTTCGGGCCCTTACTGGCTGCACAGATGGCACATTTGCGGCACCAAGCTCTGACGTCTTCGAAGTAATTCACTCATTAGTACCACTGGCGAACTTTGTCAAGGGTTTTATTCATGCCCAGGCGGTCTCCGGTAATTCCATCATGTACTTCGGTCAGGATGGCTGGTACCTTTTTCTTCGGAACTACCAGTTGGGACTTGGTTTCTCGTCCATCAGCGCTTTCCCAAACTCGTTTGAGCATTCCATTGTCTACTCTTAAGAGAGTCCCATTGAGCCCATAACGATTGCAGCACGCCGGAGTATCTAGCTACCTCGTCCCATCGTGGCCTGGGTGCCCCTCTCGTTTTGAGTGACAAGATTGGTTCGATGTCTGGATCAGCCATTTGGTCCTGGATGCACTGTTTCGTTGTCCAGTCTTCATTGGCCTGCACTCGGATCTGCCTGATGGAGATACCTTCTCGCTGTTCCGTCTTCAGACAATGTCCGCATTCTGCTCTACAGGGTCTTCTGGATAGGGCATCGGCATCATTGTGCAAACGGCCGGCACGGTGTTCTACCTTGAAATCGTATTGCTGTAGTTTCTCCATCCACCTGGCCAGTTGTCCTTCCGGTGTCTTCATGTCCAGCAGCCATTTGAGGGCGGCATGATCTGTCCGGATTAAGAAATGACGACTATAAAGATATTTGTGGAAATGGTCTACAGCCCTTATTATTGCCAGAAGTTCTTTTCTGGTGACGCAAGTAGTTAAACAAAGCGGTTTCTGGGGCGGAAGTGGGCTAGAGCAGATGTGTGTGGGTGAACTGTAGAGAATAGATGGCGTTGGGGAAAAGAGGTGCGCGCCATCTGTTGTTAATAAATGAAATCCATTGTATTGTGGGTTGCGTGTGTTGCAGAGGTGCGCGCCATCTGTTGTCAATAATTGAAAGCCATTGTATTGTGGGTTGCAGGGTGCACGCCATCTGTTGTTGGTTGTGGTGGTTAGAGAAAAAAAAGCTGGGCCGGGTATCGAACGCGGCTTGCCTGATTACAAAGTCAGGTCTCCACCGAGCTGCGCTAATGCGGTTAATCGAGAATTGTTTATTTGAAAAGGTATAGTATATGCCCGTTGCGCCGGCCCCTGTTTTTGGGCGTTGTTCGGTTGGATATTTGAGGGCTGGATGGGGGGATATGATATTTTGTTGTCTGTAAAAAAATTAAAAATTTTGGTATTTTGTTGTCTGTAAAAAAATTTAAAATCTTTTGCTTAAGCCTGCATGCGCGTGAACGTCCACTCCTTCGAGTCTATAGTTTTTGTAAGCGATCGCCTACCTGCGCAAGAAAGGCAACTTTCGTCGGACGCCGAGCGACTATTGTTTAAATAAGTTAGCATATAGTATATTATGAATATTCAGAACATCCTTAATACCTAAATCTATTTGTGATCTTGTCTTCGTACAAGTTATAGTAAGGCCGCCATCATCCAACCGCATATTCAGATTCAAAGAAATAATAATTTATCTAGTGACTAGTTCAAGTATGCCTTTAATACCGTCAACGGAAATGGTCACCGCAACGAAAAGACACTGTGATATCCTGTTTACGCTAAAGGATTTTTTCTTGTCAAAATAAACACCATCAAATATATCGTTAAAACAAAATACCCGAGATTAATATTATCCAAATGTAATGCTCCCATAATATACTTAATAATGGTATGTTATAATATTTTATTTCATACCGAAACACAACCAAATATTTTACCAAAATACCTGAGAATACCATCTCCAATTAATTTACTGTGTGTATATAGAACATTGGAAAATAAATAGTTCCGATTATAAATATATCTGTCTGACCTGAAAGAATTCAACGATGACAATAACAAAAGATAAGCGAAACCGCAACAGCATGTTGATGAACTGATAACCATGCGAAACTCGAGCACTCGTTGAAAGTGCAGTGGCTGGTTGATTGTAAACAAAATCGTTAATTATAAAAGTAGATGCGGTTTTCATTGAAGAGATAATGGTAGTTAATATTGTAAAAAATAAATACGTAAATGAGGAATAACAATTGCGACTTGAATCATTGGATTTTGTATCGAGCGGCGGGTAATTCGGAAAGAATACCGTTGGAGAAATGGTAGAAACGACTGGAACCGTAGAAACGGATGGTTGAAGCCGCTGCAAAAGCTAGAAACGGCCCATAGAAACGACTAGAACCATAGAAACGGCTGGTTGAAGCCACTACAAAAGCTAAAAACAACCCGTAGAAACGACTGGTACAGTAGAAACGGCTGGTTGGAGCCACTACAAAAACTAGAAACGTCTCGTAAAAACTACTGGGCCAGTAGAAACGACTGGTAGAATGGTTGGAGCCGCTACAAAAGCTAGAAATGGCCCGTAGAAACTACTAGGCCAGTAGAAATGGCTAGTAGAATGGTTGAAGCTACTACAAAAACTAGAAATGACCCGTAAAAACGACTGGGACCGTAGAAACGACTGGTTGGAGCCGCTACAAAAACTAGAAATCGTAGAAACGACTAGAAACTTAGAAATGGATGGTTGGAGCCGCTACAAAAGCTAAAAATGGCCCGTAGAAACGACTGGGACAGTAAAAATGGCTGGTAGAATGGTTGAAGCCACTACAAAAACTAGAAACGTCTCGTAAAAACGACTGGGACCGTAGAAACGACTGGTAAAATGGTTGGAGTCACTACAAAAGCTAGAATAGGCCCGTAGAAAATACTGGGCCAGTAGAAACGACTGGTAGAATAATGAAGCCACTACAAAAAATAGAAATGACCCGTAGAAACGACTAGAACCATAGAAATGGCTGGTTGGAGCCGCTACAAAAGCTATTAACGGCCCGTAGAATCGATTGGGCCAGTAGAAACGACTGGTTGGAGCCGCTACAAAAACTAGAAATCGTAGAAATGACTAGAAACTTAGAAATGGCTGGTTGGAACCTCTACAAAAGCTAGAAACGTGCCGTGGATACTACTGGGCCCGTAGAAACGACTAGTTGGAGCCGCTACAAAAACTAGAAATTGTAGAAACGACTAGAAACTTAGAAATGGCTGGTTGGAGCCGCTACAAAAGCTAGAAATGGCCCGTAGAAACGACTGGGACAGTAAAAATGGCTGGTAGAATGGTTGAAGCCAGTACAAAAACTAGAAACGTCTCGTAAAAACGACTAGAAACTTAGAAATGGCTGGTTGGAGCCGCTACAAAAGCTAGAAATGGCCCGTAGAAACGACTGGGACAGTAAAAATGGCTGGTAGAATGGTTGAAGCCACTACAAAAACTAGAAACGTCTCGTAAAAACGACTGGGACCGTAGAAATGACTGGTAAAATGGTTGGAGCCACTACAAAAGCTAGAAATGGCCCGTAGAAAATATTAGGCCAGTGGAAACGACTGGTAGAATAATGAAGCCACTACAAAAACTAGAAATGACCCGTAGAAACGACTAGAAACATAGAAATGGCTGGTTGGAGCCGCTACAAAAGCTATTAACGGCCCGTAGATTCGATTGGGCCAGTATAAACGACTGGTTGGAGCCGCTACAAAAACTAGAAATCCTAGAAACGACTAGAAACTTAGAAATAGCTGGTTGGAGCCTCTACAAAAGCTAGAAATGGCCCGTAGAAACTACTGGACCAGTAGGAACGACTGGTGGAGTGGTTGAAGCCACTACAAAAACTAGAAACGACTCGTAAAAACGACTAGAAACTTAGAAATGGCTGGTTGGAACCACTACAAAAGCTATTAATGGCCCGTAGAATCGATTGGGATAGTAGAAACAGCTGGTTGGAGCCGCTACAAATGCTAGAAACGTTCCGTAGAAACGACTGGAATAGTAAAATGGCTGGTTGGACCCACTACAAAAACTAGAAATCGTAGAAAGGACTAAAAACTTAGAAATGGCTGGTTGGAACCTCTACAAATGCTAGAAACGTCCCGTAGAAACGATTGCGTCAGTAGAAACGGCTGGTTGAAACCGTACAAAAGCTAGAAACGTCCCGTAGAAACGACTGCGTCACTAGAAACGGCTGGTAGAAGGAAATATACATAAATACCTTGATGTTGATATATCATATGCTGCTCTGAAATAAAATTGTAAATACAAGACACTGTTTTACTACCAAAAGTACTTTTGTTTAGAACATTATTATTTCTCTCTCTAGCTTCATTTATTAAAGAAAGAGATCATAAGCTACACTCTCATTGGCTGACTACCTGCTAACCAGCAGTTTGTTTATCTTATATGCTTATAAAGAATAGATATGTCCCGATTTAAAAGTTTCCAAAGTAGGATTCCGTTTCATATTTGAGGAGTGTCTTTATGTCACTAGAAATACTAGAAATGGTGGGAGCCGCTACAAAGGGTAGAAATGTTTGAAACCGTTACAAAGGCTAGGGCCATAGAAACGACAGGAACCGTAGAAGTGACTGGTGAGGTTAAACAAAGTCACGACAAATGCTAGAAACTGTTGCTATAAATGGTTTGAAACAAATCCGTTGCAAAAAGTAGAGCCCAGGAATGTTGGAAATGGGATAGTGGGAATAAATATATAACTTTTTGTAAGCCAGAGGTAGGAACAAACAAATCTTTTCTAAGACAGGTATTCAAAGCTTATTCAGTGGTACATAAAAACCATTTTTCTACGTGCACAAAAATTTAGACATCAAAAAGAAAACATCAGTCTACTACAAACAAATGTTTCGATTACATGTAACTTTTTCTAAGGTCAGTACAAACAAATGTTTTCTAGGTACACAAAATGTATGTTTCTCCCAACGAATTGTTGATATGAGAGTAAAATGAACAAAGTATTTGAAAAATTTCACAGGTGTTTTACCTATATGTCTCTAACAGGACCTTATAAATGCTAGAAAACTGATAGTAGAAACGTTATAACAGAAACAAGAATGATGGAAATGATTGGTACAGGAACGCTACAAATGTTAGAAATGGGACCCCATGCAAATACTAGAAATGACAGGTACAGGGACGTTACAAATGATAGAAAAGATATGAATGCTAAGAACAATCCCCCGGTGCAAATAACTGCGATAGACTGCTGTATTTAATTAGTATCCGCAATAAGGATGATGACGTAAGATGTATATGAAGCAACAAGATGTCCAACTGCCTATCGAAAATTTAGACTTTGTTAAAGAATCGTTGTCATCAGCAAGTCGACACGGACAATTGTTAGCAAATTCTTAAAATAATATTGATTGTTGTACTGTTTTTTATCGATTTAAGTGCTTCAACAGCGTATTATAATATTATTAGTATTCGCTTTTATAACGAACCAAAGCAGATAAAAGGAACTTGTGTGTGTGTTTTCAGAGATCTAAGGAAATATGGCAATGTTGCTCCATCACTTTAATCATATGACTAAAATGACGCATTTCCGAGATCTAGGGAAATATGAAAATCTGACGTCACTGGCCCCCCTTACCGGGCCCCCTTCCCTTTCTCTGTGACGTCACAACCAATTTCCAGAGGTACGTTGTAGCAAACAACCTCAAAACGGAGATAACAAAACTATCGTCTCATCAAAAGTATCTCTTTAAAAAATGCAACTCAACAAACAAGGTAATTTAACGCGCATATGAAACGTAGGAACAATTTGCTTGATTTATGAATTACTAATAAATTAAAAATATTCTTGACTGCTAATTTAATTTAAATAATAAACATAAAAAAGGTCATTTGACAAAGTTATTATAGAACAAAGATGAAGCTGATACTTACAGACCTGCCAGACCCCTAGAAGGCTTTCATGCAGGATTATGGCTTGCTAGCTTTCGACATGTTGAAAGACAAAGCAACGAACCACCACACGCAGCCGAAACTGAGACTTTGTCACTGGAGAACGCTACTAGACCCAGTCACAACCAAAACAATTCCGGTAGCAGAAAAAAAACAAGTTCAATTCATCATTCCATATGCTTTTAACCCTGCTTTGATATACACAATGAAGATAAAACAGCCAAAGCATTCAAAAGTTTGTAAACGGAGCCACAACAAAATTCGTAGCATCAAATGAATATGTTTTCAGATAATTATATGCGTATTAAATAATCTATTGCAAGACTTAATGGTTCAGATTATTTCATTATTTATCATAGCTGAATATTTAGTTCAAAAGGCAGCCATTCAACATTGCACACAGACGACAACACACCACCGAAAAGGAAAATTATTTAAAAGAAATATAAAACACTGAGTAGAAATTCTTGTTAAATTGAAATTAATCCTACAAATATTCTAAAGATATACGATGTTTGTGCTTTATTTGATATATGCATCACTATCAATTATTGCTGTTTTTTAACCTTGGTGAAGATTTTAGCGAAGGTTATAATTTGTCAAAACAGAAGAATCCATTAGAAATGAATTTATTCGTATCTTAGAGTATCAATCAATCATTTGAAATACTGTAAGGGTGTTTGATGTAACAATATTGTTCTTCCAATAACACTTTGCTCTGAATTAAATTACTGTTGGTGGAAAGAGTTGTCAATGTATTTAAAAATTCCTGATAATAAATTCTCAAATCTGTATTTATTTAAAAGTAATGTTAATAAAATCGAAAAATAATATAAATCATGAATCCGTGATTATTTAAAAATTCCTGATAATAAATTCACATTGGTATTTTAGATATCGAAACCACAACGGAAATGATGACCGCAGTGAAAGGAAACTGTGATATCTTGTTTACGCTAATTGAAACCGAGCTAAATAAATTTACAGGAAGCTGTGGTTTGGTAAGGTTATCATGTTGTTTGCAGCAATAAACTTTTGCAGGAAGTTACCATATGATAAGCATTAATTAGTTGTTTTTCTAGAACTAACGGAAATTTCGTTATACGCAAAAGTCATATGGTTTAAATATTTTTTGTTTTGAATCATGTAGATACAGAGTTGAACATGGAGGGTCTGTCACATTCAACAGGCCAGAAAATCTTGGTCAAGAATGGGTGGACTTCGTTGTGCAACAAACAAAAGCCCTTAAACCATGTGCTGGCATGTCATCCTTCAATATCAATGTGAATAACACAAATTTATTTGTAAGATGTACGAGGGTGAGATAATAGAAAACATATTCCTATGCACGAGTGTATACATAATGAATAACATTTAAGAAAACGTAACCAACCTATTAGACTACACAAATACAAATTTAAAACTAGCAATTCACAGGGTTACAATTGTGAACACACTAGCCGCAATATAAGACAAAAGAAAGCTGTAACCAGCCCTCGTGTTATCCAATTATAATTATCGGTCAGCATCGAATTCCATCACAATAAATAACGGAAACATAATCCATAAGTTTATAAGCATTTTGTATGAAATTAAAAAGTTTACTTCAACCACATGTATATATTGAATCATGATGCTAGTATATTGCTTTAAAAATGTCAACGTACAAAGCGGCTACCTTCAAATGATATACCATTGAAATAAATTGTAATCAGGATCAATTCAATCATACATACTTTAGCAATAACATATGAATAAAAATTGTCTGTAATGTGATAAACTCATGATTGGTAAAATAATCCATATAATGAATACAATGTATGGAAAAGTCACTTACTCTCTTTGATGGACTTTCTCAAAATGATTTAGGACAAAGAGAAATATATAAGACAAAAACATTCAGCACTGGAACTACATTATAAAAGCTTTCAATCCAACTTTCATGTAGTGAAAATATTTCCACTACACGAACGCCACTCTTACATTAAATGAGTAAACTAATGAAGTCTTTCTATAACGCTTACAAAACCAGCAATGATAGTTATTATAATAATTCCCTTGCAGAAAGTTAAGCATGAAAAATTACAAAACATGGTTGGTTATTTAAAGCGTTTTCGGACTTTACTGAAACAGTAAAAAAATTGAATGGGCTTAAATAATAAACATTCTAATAGACTTCAAAGGGATGACATTGTTACACGATTTCAAAAACTTGTTCGAACTGGGATCAAAACTAACAAATCGCATAAAGATATATTATATTGATGTTTCTGGCGGAAGAAGAGAGAAACAAAGCAGATCGTTATCGTATGCGAACTGATGAGGAACGAGTTAATCCTGAAAAAGAACGTATTCAAGCTGAGGAAGCACGAGCGAAAGCCGAAATGCATCGAGTTCGATTAGAAGAAGAATCTGTCAAGGCATCGGAACGTCATCATGAGGTTCTGAACGTTGTTTCTCACAGAATACAGTCTCAGGTAGTGAAACGCTTGAGGAACGAAGTAGTTCATCGTGTAGCTCCCAAGTCCATCAAACGCGAAAAACAGAGATGTATGGTTCTGTTAGCTCTTATGAATATTAATTTTATAATTTTAAATTGAACCCACAGACTATATTGCAATATGTTCCTTTTGAATGAACTGCATATTTTTTTATTATACCCAACTTACCAATTGATAAGAGAATTTTTAAGTACAAGTGAAAGTACTGGAAATATATATTTTTTGATAATTAAATAAAATAATAAGCAGTTCATTCAAAAGGAACATATTGCAATATAGTCCGTGGGTTCAATTTAAAATTATAAAATTAATATTCATAAGAGCTAACAGAACCATACATCTCTGTTTTTCGCGTTTGATGGACTTGGGAGCTACACGATGAACTACTTCGTTCCTCAAGCGTTTCACTACCTGAGACTGTATTCTGTGAGAAACAACGTTCAGAACCTCATGATGACGTTCCGATGCCTTGACAGATTCTTCTTCTAATCGAACTCGATGCATTTTGGCTTTCGCTCGTGCTTCCTCAGCTTGAATACGTTCTTTTTCAGCATTAACTCGTTCCTCATCAGTTCGCATACGATAACGATCTGCTTTGTTTCTCTCTTCTTCCGCCAGAAACATCAATATAATATATCTTTATGCGATTTGTTAGTTTTGATCCCAGTTCGAACAAGTTTTTGAAATCGTGTAACAATGTCATCCCTTTGAAGTCTATTAGAATGTTTATTATTTAAGCCCATTCAATTTTTTTACTGTTTCAGTAAAGTCCGAAAACGCTTTAAATAACCAACCATGTTTTGTAATTTTTCATGCTTAACTTTCTGCAAGGGAATTATTATAATAACTATCATTGCTGGTTTTGTAAGCGTTATAGAAAGACTTCATTAGTTTACTCATTTAATGTAAGAGTGGCGTTCGTGTAGTGGAAATATTTTCACTACATGAAAGTTGGATTGAAAGCTTTTATAATGTAGTTCCAGTGCAGAATGTTTTTGTCTTATATATTTCTCTTTGTCCTAAATCATTTTGAGAAAGTCCATCAAAGAGAGTAAGTGACTTTTCCATACATTGTATTCATTATATGGATTATTTTACCAATCATGAGTTTATCACATTACAGAAAATTTTTATTCATATGTTATTGCTAAAGTATGTATGATTGAATTGATCCTGATTACAATTTATATCAATGGTATATCATTTGAAGGTAGCCGCTTTGTACGTTGACATTTTTAAAGCAATATACTAGCATCATGATTCAATATATACATGTGGTTGAAGTAAACTTTTTAATTTCATACAATATGCTTATAAACTTATGGATTATGTTTCCGTTATTTATTGTGATGGAATTCGATGCTGACCGATAATTATAATTGGATAACACGAGGGCTGGTTACAGCTTTCTTTTGTCTTATATTGCGTCTAGTGTGTTCACAATTGTAACCCTGTGAATTGCTAGTTTTAAATTTGTATTTGTGTAGTCTAATAGGTTGGTTACGTTTTCTTAAATGTTATTCATTATGTATACACTCGTGCATAGGAATATGATTTCTATTATCTCACCCTCGTACATCTTACAAATAAATTCGTGTTATTCACATTGATATTGAAGGATGACATGCCAACACATGGTTTAAGGGCTTTTGTTTGTTGCACAACGAAGTCCACCCATTCTTGACCAAGATTTTCTGGCCTGTTGAATGTGACAGACCCTCCATGTTCAACTCTGTATCTACATGATTCAAAACAAAAAATATTTAAACCATGTGACTTTTGCGTATAACGAAATTTCCGTTAGTTCTAGAAAAACAACTAATTAATGCTTATCATATGAGAACTTCCTGCAAAAGTTTATTGCTGCAAACAACATGATAACCTTATCAAACCACAGCTTCCTGTAAATTTATTTAGCTCGGTTTCAATTAGCGTAAACAAGATATCACAGTTTCCTTTCACTGCGGTCATCATTTCCGTTGTGGTTTCGATATCTAAAATACCAATGTGAATTTATTATCAGGAATTTTTAAATTATCACGGATTCATGATTTATATTATTTTTCGATTTTATTAACATTACTTTTAAATAAATACAGATTTGAGAATTTATTATCAGGAATTTTTAAATACATTGACAACTCTTTCCACCAACAGTAATTTAATTAAGAGCAAAGTGTTATTGGAAGAACAATATTGTTACATCAAACACCCTTACAGTATTTCAAATGATTGATTGATACTCTAAGATACGAATAACTTCATTTCTAATAGATACTTCTGTTTTGACAAATTGTAACCTTCGCTAACATCTTCACCAAGGTTAAAAAACCGCAATAATTGATAGTGATGCATATATCAAATAAAGCACAAACATCGCATATCTTTAGAATATTTGTAGGATTAATTTCAATTTAATAAGAATTTCTACTCAGTATTTTATATTTCTTTTAAATAATTTTCCTTTTCGGTGGTGTGTTGTTGTCTGTGTGCAATGTTGAATGGCTGCCTTTTGAACTAAATATTCAGCTATGATAAATAATGAAATAATCTCAACCATTAAGTCTTGCAATAGATTATTTAATACGCATATAATTATCTGAAAACATATTAATTTGATGCTACGAATTTTGTTGTGGCTCCGTTTACAAACTTTTGAATGCTTTGGCTGTTTTATCTTCATTGTGTATATCAAAGCAGGGTTAAAAGCATGTGGAATGATGAATTGAACTTGTCTTTTTTCTGCTACCGGAGTTTTTTTGGTTGTGACTGGGTCTAGTAGCGTTCTCCAGTGACAAATTCTCAGTTTCGGCTGCGTGTGGTGTTTCGTTGCTTTGTCTTTCAACATGTCGAAAGCTAGCAAGCCATAATCCTGCATGAAAGCCTTCTAGGGGTCTGGCAGGTCTGTAAGTATCAGCTTCATCTTTGTTCTATAATAACTTTGTCAAATGACCTTTTTTATGTTTATTATTTAAATTAAATTAGCAGTCAAGAATATTTTTAATTTATTAGTAATTCATAAATCAAGCAAATTGTTCCTACGTTTCATATGCGCGTTAAATTACCTTGTTTGTTGAGTTGCATTTTTTAAAGAGATACTTTTGATGAGACGATAGTTTTGTTATCTCCGTTTTGAGGTTGTTTGCTACAACGTACCTCTGGAAATTGGTTGTGACGTCACAGAGAAAGGGAAGGGGGCCCGGTAAGGGGGGGCAGTGACGTCAGATTTTCATATTTCCCTAGATCTCGGAAATGCGTCATTTTAGTCATATGATTAAAGTGATGGAGCAACATTGCCATATTTCCTTAGATCTCTGAAAACACACACACAAGTTCCTTTTATCTGCTTTGGTTCGTTATAAAAGCGAATACTAATAATATTATAATATTAAGACGCTGTTGAAGCACTTAAATCGATAAAAAACAGTACAACAATCAATATTATTTTAAGAATTTGCTAACAATTGTCCGTGTCGACTTGCTGATGACAACGATTCTTTAACAAAGTCTAAATTTTCGATAGGCAGTTGGACATCTTGTTGCTTCATATACATCATACGTCATCATCCTTATTGCGGATACTAATTAAATACAGCTGTCTATCGCAGTTATTTGCACCGGGGGATTGTTCTTAGCATTCATATCTTTTCTATCATTTGTAACGTCCCTGTACCTGTCATTTCTAGTATTTGCATGGGGTCCCATTTCTAACATTTGTAGCGTTCCTGTACCAATCATTTCCATCATTCTTGCTTCTGTTATAACGTTTCTACTATCAGTTTTCTAGCATTTATAAGGTCCTGTTAGAGACATATAGGTAAAACACCTGTGAAAATTTTCAAATACTTTGTTCATTTTACTCTCATATCAACAATTCGTTGGGAGAAACATACATTTTGTGTACCTAGAAAACATTTGTTTGTACTGACCTTAGAAAAAGTTACATGTAATCGAAACATTTGTTTGTAGTAGACTGATGTTTTCTTTTTGATGTCTAAATTTTTGTGCACGTAGAAAAATGGTTTTTATGTACCACTGAATAAGCTTTGAATACCTGTCTTAGAAAAGATTTATTTGTTCCTACCTCTGGCTTACAAAAAGTTATATATTTATTCCCACTATCCCATTTCCAACATTCCTGGGCTCTACTTTTTGAAACGGATTTGGTCAAACCATTTATAGCAACAGTTTCTAGCATTTGTCGTGACTTTGTTTAACCTCACCAGTCACTTCTACGGTTCCTGTCGTTTCTATGGCCCTAGCCTTTGTAACGGTTTCAAACATTTCTACCCTTTGTAGCGGCTCCCACCATTTCTAGTATTTCTAGTGACATAAAGACACTCCTCAAATATGAAACGGAATCCTACTTTGGAAACTTTTAAATCGGGACATATCTATTCTTTATAAGCTTATAAGATAAACAAACTGCTGGTTAGCAGGTAGTCAGCCAATGAGAGTGTAGCTTATGATCTCTTTCTTTAATAAATGAAGCTAGAGAGAGAAATAATAATGTTCTAAACAAAAGTACTTTTGGTAGTAAAACAGTGTCTTGTATTTACAATTTTATTTCAGAGCAGCATATGATATATCAACATCAAGGTATTTATGTATATTTCCTTGAGTTTCTATGGATTGTTCTAGTCGTTTCTACGTTTTCAGTCGTTTCTACGATTTCTAGTTTTTGTAGCGGCTCAAACCAGCCATTTCTAAGTTTCTAGTCGTTTCTACGATTCCTAGTTTTTGTAGTGGCTCAAACCATTCTACCAGCCGTTTCTAGTGACGCAGTCGTTTCTACGGGACGTTTCTAGCTTTTGTAGGGTTTCAACCAGCCGTTTCTACTGACGCAGTCGTTTCTACGGGACGTTTCTAGCATTTGTAGAGGTTCCAACCAGCCATTTCTAAGTTTCTAGTCGTTTCTACGATTTCTAGTTTATGTAGTGGGTCCAACCAGCCATTTCTACTATTCCAGTCGTTTCTACGGAACGTTTCTAGCATTTGTAGCGGCTCCAACCAGCTGTTTCTACTATCCCAATCGATTCTACGGGCCGTTAATAGCTTTTGTAGTGGTTCCAACCAGCCATTTCTAAGTTTCTAGTCGTTTTTACGAGCCGTTTCTAGTTTTTGTAGTGGCTTCAACCATTCCACCAGTCGTTTCTACTGGTCCAGTAGTTTCTACGGGCCATTTCTAGCTTTTGTAGCGGCTCCAACCAGCTATTTCTAAGTTTCTAGTCGTTTCTACGATTTCTAGTTTTTGTAGCGGCTCCAACCAGTCGTTTCTACTTGCCCAATCGATTCTACGGGCCGTTAATAGCTTTTGTAGCGGCTCCAACCAGCCATTTCTATGGTTCTAGTCGTTTCTACGGGTCATTTCTAGTTTTTGTAGTGGCTTCATTATTCTACCAGTCGTTTCTACTGGCCTAGTATTTTCTACGGGCCATTTCTAGCTTTTGTAGTGGCTCCAACCATTTTACCAGTCGTTTCTACGTTCCGAGTCGTTTTTACGAGACGTTTCTAGTTTTTGTAGTGGCTTCAACCATTCTACCAGCCATTTTTACTGTCCCAGTCGTTTCTACGGGCCATTTCTAGCTTTTGTAGCGGCTCCAACCAGCCATTTCTAAGTTTCTAGTCGTTTTTACGAGACGTTTCTAGTTTTTGTAGTGGCTTCAACCATTTTACCAGCCATTTTTACTGTCCCAGTTGTTTCTACGGGCCATTTCTAGCTTTTGTAGCGGCTCCAACCAGCCATTTCTAAGTTTCTAGTCGTTTCTACAATTTCTAGTTTTTGTAGCGGCTCCAACCAGTCGTTTCTACGGGCCCAGTAGTTTCTACGGCCCATTTCTAGCTTTTGTTTTAGCTCCAACCAGCCATTTCTAAGTTTCTAGTAGTTTCTACGATTTCTAGTTTTTGTAGCGGCTCCAACCAGTCGTTTCTAGGGGCCCAGTAGTTTCCACGGCACGTTTCTAGCTTTTGTAGAGGTTCCAATCAGCCATTTCTAAGTTTCTAGTCGTTTCTACGATTTCTAGTTTTTGTAGCGGCTCCAACCAGCCATTTCTATGGTTCTAGTCGTTTCTATGGGCCGTTTCTAGCTTTTGTAGCGGCTTCAACCATCCGTTTCTACGGTTCCAGTCGTTTCTACCATTTCTCCAACGGTATTGTTTCCGAATTACCCGCCGCTCGATACAAAATCCAACGATTCAAGTCGCAATTATTATTCCTCATTTACGTATTTATTTTTTACATTATTAACTACCATTATCTCTTCAATGAAAACCGCATCTACTTTTGTAATTAACAATTTTGTTTACAATCAACCAGCCACTGCACTTTCAACCAGTGCTCGAGTTTCGCATGGTTATCAGTTCATCAACATGCTGTTGCGGTTTCGCTTATCTTTTGTTATTGTCATCGTTGAATTCTTTCAGGTCAGACAGATATATTTATAATCGGAACTATTTATTTTCCAATGTTCTATATACACACAGTAAATTAATTGGAGATGGTATTCTCAGGTATTTTGGTAAAATATTTGGTTGTGTTTCGGTATGAAATAAAATATTATAACATACCATTATTAAGTATATTATGGGAGCATTACATTTGGATAATATTAATCTCGGGTATTTTGTTTTAACGATATATTTGATGGTGTTTATTTTGACAAGAAAAAATCCTTTAGCGTAAACAGGATATCACAGTGTCTTTTCGTTGCGGTGACCATTTCCGTTGACGGTATTAAAGGCATACTTGAACTAGTCGCTAGATAAATTATTATTTCTTTGAATCTGAATATGCCGTTGGATGATGGCGGCCTTACTATAACTTGTACGAAGACAAGATCACAAATAGATTTAGGTATTAAGGATGTTCTGAATATTCATAATATACTATATGCTAACTTATTTAAACAATAGTCGCTCGGCGTCCGACGAAAGTTGCCTTTCTTGCGCAGGTAGGCGATCGCTTACAAAAACTATAGACTCGAAGGAGTGGACGTTCTCGCGCATGCAGGCTTAAGCAAATGATTTTAAATTTTTTTACAGACAACAAAATACCAAGATTTTCAATTTTTTTACAGACAACAAAATATCATATCCCCCCATCCAGCCCTCAAATATCCAACCGAACAACGCCCAAAAACAGGGGCCGGCGCAACGGGCATATACTATACCTTTTCAAATAAAC
This sequence comes from Octodonta nipae, assembly GCA_034190945.1. Taxonomy (NCBI): domain Eukaryota; kingdom Metazoa; phylum Arthropoda; class Insecta; order Coleoptera; family Chrysomelidae; genus Octodonta; species Octodonta nipae. The sequence continues at coordinate 64,571,444 of CM067220.1, forward strand.
AATTCTCGATTAACCGCATTAGCGCAGCTCGGTGGAGACCTGACTTTGTAATCAGGCAAGCCGCGTTCGATACCCGGCCCAGCTTTTTTTTCTCTAACCACCACAACCAACAACAGATGGCGTGCACCCTGCGACCCACAATACAATGGCTTTCAATTATTGACAACAGATGGCGCTCACCTCTGCAACACACGCAACCCACAATACAATGGATTTCATTTATTAACAACAGATGGCGCGCACCTCTTTTCCCCAATGCCATCTATTCTCTACAGTTCACCCACAACATCTGCTCTAGCCCACTTCCGCCGCAGAAACCGCTTTGTTTAACTACTGACGCAATAATTTCTTTCCGGTTTCGAGAATCCGTAGTACTCGATCACCCTCTCTGCACCAAACCGGTGTTGCTGGCGTCGGTGTCTAAGACGAACTTGCCGGACTGTGTAGGAAAGGCTAGGATTGGGCTGGAACATAGTGCTGCCTTCAGTTGCCTGAATGATGTTTCGCAATCCTGATCTGATTCTAATGGAAGGTCTCTTTCTCAGTGGTCTGCCGATGTAGAGGGGCGGCGATAGTGGCAAATCCCTCAACAAAACGCCGGTAGTATGAACAGACGCCCAAGAAGCTTCGGAGTTCATGCTTGTCTCTTCGGACTGGCTACTCACGGATGGCTTCTATCTTGTCTTCGTTGGTGCGGATTCCTGACTCGGACACTACGTGGCCCAAAAACTCTACTTCTTTTTGGAACAAGGAGCACTTCTTCGGGTTGAGTCTCAGGTTGGCATTATTAATTCTGGAGACTACTTCGCCCATGTTCTTCAGACTAGATCATGACTAGAATGTCGTCGAGGTATACTAAGCACGTCCTCCATGTTAACCCGCTCAGTACATACTCCATTAGCCTCTCAAATGTAGCGGGTGCATTAAATAACCCAAGGGGCATGACCGTGAACTGAAACAGCCCTTTACTGGTGGAGAACGCTGTCTTCTCTCTGTCGTTTGCGTGTAGACCAACCTGCCAATATCCACTTTTTAGGTCTAATGTGGAAAACCAACGGGAGTCTGCTAGTGTGATCAGAGTGTCATCGGGGTAGTGGATAGCTGTCTTTATTCGTGACATCATTTAGCTTTCTGGAATCCACGCAAAATCGGGTGGTACCATCCTTCTTCTTAACTAGCACGACGGGAGCGGACCATGGGCTGATGCCAAATCGCAGGGTAATCGCAGCTGCTTTGCGAATAGGACCCTGGCTGGGGTCAGGCCTGTACTATTATGTACGGCAGAGCGATATGCCATCAGGAATAGGGGAATATGCTCATCCCAATCACGCTGGTTATTGCTGACGACCTTGGATAAGTGTTGTTCCAAGGTCCTGTTGAATCTTTCCACCATTCCGTCTGACTGTGGGTGTAATGGTGTTGTTCTCGTTTTCCTGATCCCCAACATCGTGCAGAACTTCTGGAATACATTCGATTCGAAGTTACGCCCCTGTTCTGAATGTAATTACATCGGGACGCCAAACCTACTGCCAATAACTCCATTTTGTAACATGGACTCGATATTTTCCTCGACTGCCGGTTGTTGCCCCAATGGAAGTCGCCTCGGTGGTATTCTGTTGGGTTGAGCTTTCCCAGTATCTATTCGATGCTGGATGATGTTGGTGCGACCGGTGGTTCCATCTTCACTGTTGAAAATTTGCCAGTGCTTTGTGATAAATTGCTTAGCTTTCTTCTGGTTCTCTGGTGTCAAGTGTGTCAAATGGTCAGCAAACTGTTGTAGGAACTCTTTACTGGGCCCTGTCTCCTTCAACGAAGTCTTCGCAATTGATGATGGTCTCTACTGGCTCGAAACAAGCTATCTCTTAACCATTGACAATTCTGATGTCGTTGTTGGACAAATTTAGGACTCTGATTGGTATATCTCGTCCGGTTTTACTATAGCCCTTCCAACTAAGTAGTCATGAGCTGAGTGTATGGGCTCCACCATTCCAACGCAGCTCCCAGGATTGCTGTCTAGCTGCCCATGAATAATCTGTTCCGTTCGACCGGGAATTCTAGCTGAAGACTTTGCCACAATTTTTATGGAGTTGACTGAATTGTTGACGGGCCGTGTCAATACAAATTCCTCATTTAGGAACCGAAGAACATCATATCTCGGGTCGAACATAAATCCATGCTGGCTAATTAGGTCCATTCCCAGTATAAAATCGTCCTCAATATTCGCTACCAGGACCCTATGCCGGATCATGTTGTCCCCTATCTGTAGCACGACATCTGCCTCACCCTGTATTGACATGGATTCGCCGGTGACTGTTCTGGGCTCGATGTTATTGGTAACTGGCCGAATTTCTGATGTTCTCAAAACCCTGGACTTGGCAATGGACACAGCTGCGCCGGTATCGATGGTGATAGTAACTGCTCGTCCATTGATGATGCCTCTGATGACTAGGCTGCTGCTAACTCTGCAAAATCCCCGGATGGATTACGTTTTGGGGGCTGGTGGAGGGTCAGTCAGCATTCGCCCCTTTATGCTGACTGGATGACGGTCCCTGGACATGTGGCTGTTGGTTACCGCTGGTGGGTGATCGTTCAGGTAGCCTCACTCGACAATCACGTTGGAAGAGCCCTGTCCTTCCGTAGCGGTAACATGCCCCTCTGGTGCCAGTTCTTTGTGACCGTTCTAATATTTTGTTCAGGCCAGCCAGCAGCGCTTGAAATGGTGACTCTGACTCTTCCTGGTTGAAGGAAACTGCTCGGACCCTCGGCTTGGACATGTTCATGACGGCCTCTACTTCCAAAGCCCGAAGTAGAGCTTCCGTACTTTTTTTGACGCCACTTAGTCTTAGATTCCGTTGTACTTCCACATCTCTGATGCCGTTTATGAAACTCTGTGTGGCCACTGGTCTTTTGTTTCCCCTGGCAGGTCTGGGTAGGACAAGTGGACTAACCGTCTAATCTCTGCTTCGCATTCTTGGAGGCTTTCACCGGATTTTTGGATGGCGATAATCTTGTCGAAATTGTCTTGTTCATCGACTGGAATGCTTTGGAGGAGTTCTAGGGCCGGACCTCTTAACGAAATTACCATAGACGTGGATTTTTCTTGGTTATCCCATCCATTAGCTGTAGCCACGGCTTCAAATTGCCGTTTATACATGGGCCAAGATGAACTGCCGTCGAATGTGGGTGGTTTACTAAAGGAACCTTTGGTACTCACGGTGTGCTGGTATTTTCCTCGCTTTAAGTCCTGTTGCATTTTTCTGATTTCTGTTTCTACCTTGTTTTGAATAGCACTGATTTCAAATTTCACCTGAAATCGATGTCGCCTACTTTTTGGTTTCAAGGGCCTCCACATTATTTTTTAGGATCTTTATGTCGTCGTTTAGCTCTTTTATATCTGATTCTACTATTTGCACTCTTTCATTAACTGTTTCATTATCTTTTCATACTATTTGCACTAGTTGTTCAAATTGCATTTGTCTTTTTTCTTTAGTTAATTTAAATTCATTTTGTCTGTGTTCATCTAATAATTTAAATTCATTTTGTCGTTTTAATCCAAGTTGATCTTGTTTTTCTTCAAATTTCGAGAACAATCCCTCAATTAAATTATGTTGTTCACTATTCATCGTGGAAACTAGATTTTGTTGTTTTTCTTCTATCGTGGAAACAAGATTTTGTTGTTCGCTTTTCATCGTAGTGACAAGATTTTCTAATTCTATTTTACGTTTTTCATCAAAAGATTTTATTAACCTTTGCTGAATTTCTTCTTGATGTTGTTTTTCCTTCTTGTCACGTTTTGCTAGAATCTGTGCTATTTTTTCGTCTAGTCCCTCCGTAACCTGCTTGACTATTTTTTTGGTAGTTTCGTCCATTCTTTACATGCTAAGAGTTTCCATAAATCAAATTACGATTTTAACTGCACTTAATTCCACTAATCTGACACCAAATTGCAATATGGTCCGTGGGTTCAATTTAAAAATTATAACTAATATTCACTTTCACTTTTCTAGAACATTATTTACATCAAATTATACAGAACAGCTGATTCACAATAACATTCGAGATACGCTGGTCGTCCTTTCTAATTGAACTCGCGATCGTGGCCTGCTTCCTTTATAAAACCAGCATAGAAAATTCTCGCAAAATCTTTTCGAGAACCATTTTTTGTCTCAAAGCGATCATTGTCGTACTGAAATGAAACAGGGTCGGCTTTGGTAAATTTCGTAACAATACCTATTGTATGATGTGTGGTCAGTACAGAATACAGCCATGACTAAGCAAGAGTTACATTCGTCTGTTATGCAACAGATTATCATAAAGTTTTAAACCAGTAAAACCGTTAAAGCCTCAGAAATTCTAACTCATTTGAAGGAACAGAATCGTGTGTATATGTGGGTGAGAAAATTTAAGGGTGTACGAGAATGATAACCATGATCAACGCACAAGGACAAGCCTTACAGCTGACAATGCCATTAGTGTTCGACAGCTTATTGAACTTGAGCGCCGACTAACCGTGGAGGAATTTCCACAGAATTGGGTGTGAACTATGGAAGTGTTCAAACAATTATCATTGATCAACTTGGTTTCAGAAAAATTTGTTCTCGATGGGTTCCGAGGTTTTTGACTGTAAACTAAAGATCGTTGAAAGACTTCTAAATAGATTTCAGCGAGAAGGGAAGGCCTTTTTGAAGCGCATCGTCTAAAGTGGCGAAAATGAATAAAATTCAAAACTCGCCTCTCATCTGGAAAAGTCCTTGCCCCAATTTTTTTTTTACTCTAAGGAAATATATTGATTGATTTTCTACGTGCCCAACATACAGTGAATGTGGATTACTATTGCCAGTTGTTATGGTTGGCAAAAGCCGCGCATTTGAAACAAAAAACAAGGAATACTGCAAGAAATGGGCTGAGAAGTCACCCACCCTCCGTATAGCCCTGATTTGCCTCGGAAAGTGTCACCTGGAGGAAAACGATTTGGAATATCTGAAGAAGTTGAGGAGCACATGCGCAGTTGGCTTGCAACTCGCCCTCAAACATTTTATGAATAGAGAATACTAAAACTGCCAACTCTGGGTGGAAAAAGTGTGTAGATCCGCAGGAGGGTATATTGAAAAATGCTAAATCAATCATTTCTGTATAATGTTATTCAATAAATGTATGAAAAAAATTCCGTTGATATATGATTTAACCTTGTAATTATTTTGCTGACTTTAGTTTGAATCAAAGTCGATTACAGTATCACAATTAATTTATTCGACAATTTTAAAAGGAAAAAAACATTAGAAAGGAAAAAATGAATCAGAAAATAGAAAATCAAAGTCAACAATATAGTTATGGCAAATCATTAATATTAATCTATAGTTATGAACTATGAAGTTACTTAACTAAAGAATAAATTTAAAAAGTTTATAATGAAAATTATTCCATAAAACACCATCTATAAAAATGGTATGATGTCATTTTTTTGTAAAATGATTAGGAAAAAAGTTATATCAACAGATAAAAACATTTCAATGAACAAATTATGATATGCCACCGTTTTTCGTTCCTGGGCTATCAGCAAACAGTTTGACAGTTGCCATGGCATTTATATTAGGGAAAGAATAAAAGCGATTTGAAATGAATGTCAGTTCGACCGCAGTAGTAAACTGAGGGGAAGGTGCTTCTCCCACCAGTACATTTTATTTAATTCCGAATACCAAACTGCAGTTTTTCAAACTAAATTTACATACAATAAAATAAAACTAAAAGAAAATTAATTTATGAGGGATGTTACTCAAAGAACTAATAATTAATTTGTTCCTTTCAGATGGTTAAAATATTAATTTAGCTCAAAATGGGAGCATTGTAAACTTCACGTAAAATCCCTGGAAAAAAATCAGATTTGCAAGAAAACCGTCTGAGCTGTAAATTTAAGATTCTTACCAGTTATTTACCTCATAGAAATGAAAGATTCTGCCTAGTTTTGAAATTTTCAACGCATCTTAACGATAACTAATTATCCAATCGGCATAAGAACCTTTCATTTAGTCGCTATTGAAATCACGTTTAAAACAAACTTGGTTTCGACCCTAGAACTTTTCATTCAATTGCTGAAAAGTTACAAAAACTGTTAAATTGCGATTTTTGCAACATTAAACACTCCGTATAATTAATTAAGGAATAAAAATTTGTTAACAACAGTTTTCATGTGTTATGCTATATACATTCTTCAAGAAAAGCCAAAATAACTGTAATTTTTTTGCAATTGAAAATACTAACTTCCCTAGACTATATAGCTTTTCCGAATTTGGACCGCGTCATTTTTTAGAATTAATTTATTTATATATCTGAACCAACATATAATCAAAGTTTTCCGACGTTTCGGCCACACTTATACGGGGCTTTTTTAAGGGTGAGAAAATACAAATGTTACTTACCTAACGGCGAACACATTCGTTTAGTCTTTTTCTCACAAACACACTTTGAAACTTCACTTTATTAAACTTGTCACACTGAAGCACAAATTGTAAATGATTAATACATTGGATCTATCAAATGATGAAATAATAATTGGCCCCCTGAAATTTCAGGTAAAAGAAGGGTAGGGGATACCTAAAGGGATTATTTTGGTTCTCCGCTATCACCAGTTGTCGCAAATATCTATATGGTAGCCTTTGAAGCAGTGACTCTGGAGTCTTCAAGCCACAAACCCAAAATCTGGTTGAGATATGTTGATGACACTTTTTCATCTGGCCACATGGACAAGAGGCTCTCCAATTGTTCTTTAACTACATTAATACCCAACTTTCAAACATCAAATTCACGATGGAAATTGAGTCCAATGAATCCCTGCCCTTCCTGGACGTGTTCGTTTCACGAATGCCAAATGGTCGTCTGGGCCACTCCGTATATAGAAAAATAACACACACCGACAGATATCTTCACGCCCGGTCCCATCATCATTCATCTCCGAAACGGTCAGTTGTGAACTCCCTGGGGCATCGAGCTATATCAATTTCCCAAGCCAAAAGCTTGAGAAGAGAATTAGAGTGGGTAGAGCGTAGCCTACTAAACAACGGCTACAGTAAACGAGAGATTCGCAATTCCATTTCTCGTCACCAAAATCTCCTTCATAAGAAAGAATTGTTACCTAGTAAATCAGTATATATATATATATATATATATATATATATATATATATATACAGGGTGAGTTTTTTTTGATGATCAATTTGGGGATCTCGGAAACTAGCGGAGATAGAGCAATGGTTAAATTGGAAAAGATTTTACTGGTCCAATTTAATGACACTTTCCGAATTTTGTGAAATGTTATGACTTATTAGATATTTTGAAAAAACGAAATTCTGTCGAGTTAGTAAAATCCCTCTAGCTCCTTTGTTTTTGATTTTATAAGAAAAGTGCAAACATCAAAATTGAAGGGAATTGTATGTTTGCGTGAGAGCTCTCGTTTCGAGATATGACACAAACTTATCTTTTTTTGAATGAAAACCATAGTTGGCTATGACCTCAAAAAATCAGACATTTTTAGAGCTTTTCAACGATTTAATACTCGATATAGTTATTCATAAAACTGACGGAGTTATGGATGCTTTTCTCTCTTATTTTCACTTTTAACGTAGTTAGCCATGAAATAGATTGATTTATTAATAACTATTCCAAAAAACATTGAACGATTTTTTTATTAGGTATATCAGATATAACGAAAAAAACTAAATAAGTAGGTACTTACTAAAAACTTAAGAAATTAAAGTACATAATAATGGGACAATTTATGTTCGAAAAGTCCACCATTGTTATTTATACAAATTCTGTTCGTGCAGCTGAGGAATACTTTCATAGATATTTTAATCGTCATCAACTTGCTCTATGTACATTTAAGAGGCTGAGGAATACTTTCATAGATATTTAATCGTTGTCAACCTGCTCTATGTACATTTAAGAGGCTTTACGATAGGTTACGCAAATATGGATCTTTTACTAAACCACCAAACGAACGTAATCAAATTAACGAAGCAGCACAAATAAATGTTTTAGCAATGGTAAATCACAATCCATCTACATCAACTCGTGAGATTGCGGCAGAAGCTGGCACATCTCAACGAACTGTAGTTAAGGTACTGAACGCGCACAAGTTCCACCCGTACAAACTTTCAGTTTCTCAAACTTTGCATGCTGGTGACGAACATCGACGTATTTTGTTTTGTACATGGTTTAGAGACATGTGCCTTGACAATCCACAGTTTCCATTAAAGGTGTTATGGTCAGATGAAACCAGATTTACTAACTACGGTATGTTCAATAGACACAATGAGCATATCTGGACTAAAGAAACCCTTTCCATGTAGAACAAAGACGACCCCAGATAAAATTTGGTTTTAATGTTTGGTGTGGTCTCAGACAACACTTAGATAATATCTATCCAAACTCTTGGATAGGAAGAAATGGCCCACGCGAATGGCCACCCCGGTCTCCCGATTTGGCAGTTATAGACTTCTATTTATGGGGTGCGCTAAAAAACAAAGTATACAAAAGAAAGTATGAGACTGTTGGTGACCTAAGAGAGGCGGTATTACAAGCAATTGAAGAAATTGATAGGCGGTCTGTGAGGAAAGCGGTAATGTCAATCTTAAAAAGATGCAATTTTTGTCTAAATAACAATGGTAGACTTTTCGAACATAAATTGTAACCATTATTATGTACTTTAATTTCTTAAGGTTTTAGTAAGTACCTACTTATTTAATTTTTTCGTTATATCTGATATACCTAATAAAAAAATCGTTCAATGTTCTTTGGAATAGTTATTAATAAATCAATCTATTTCATGGCTAACTACGTTAAAAGTGAAAATAAGAGAGAAAAGCATCCATAACTCCGCTATTTTTATGAATAACTATATCGAGTATTAAATCTTTGAAAAGCTCTAAAAATGTCTGATTTTTTTATATCATAGCCAACTATGGTTTCCATTCAAAAAAAGATAAGTTTGTGTCATATCTCGAAAACGAGAGCTGTCACGCAAATGAGGACATGACAATTATATTCGGGATACAATTTCCTTGACTAAATCGACAGAATTTCGTTTTTCAAAATATCTAGTAAGCCATGACTGTTTACAAAAATCCGAAAGTGTCACTAAATGAGGCCATTAAAACTGCAAATCTTTCCCACTTTAACCATTGCTCTATCTCCTCTAGTTTCCGGTTTGAGTGCAAAGATTTTGAGGATCAATACTTCAGGTCAAAACAAATCAAAAAGCTTTATAACATTTTCAGAAATAAACTATAGTTTTGCCAAAAAAAATGAAAAAATTAGAAGTTCTGTAGCCTTTATTACAGTTAATAATAGATTATTTCCGGCTTCAAAATGATTGTAAAGCTAAATATGTAAATACTCAATAGCGTATACACCTTTAATAACTGTATTAACAAAGAAAATTATAATTAAAACTCTAAATATTCTGTTATAATTTGCCCTACGTTTCTCCGATCAGATGTGGCAACATAGCATATACTCAGTACTACAGCTGGCCGCTGCCATGAATGCTTTTTTGCTGCCCGGTTCTTTTAAGAAAGTGAAAGTGATTTTTGCGTGACATTCGACATAGCGTAAGTTATTTGATTTTCATTTTAAAATATAAATTGGAAAAATAAATTGTGAATTGTGAGTTCGAGTGTATTATTTTGTGACAAACAGTGACAATCATACAATAAGGTAAAGACCTGACATGCTATTAATTTATCTCTCTCTCGATCTTCACGCTTCTCAACTCTTTAAAACATCTTATTCGTTTCATCGACTTCGATTCCTATAGGCAGCTGCCCTGTGATGACGCACAGCTCCTCGTACAATACCGTCCGAAGCCTGAGGGACTCCCTCAGGGAGGGCAAGCTTGGTGTCTCCCACCACAATCACTCTACCTCTCAGGTATTCCCTCAGGACATTTACCACCCCAGCATCCATTCACAATTTTTCCGCTCTTTCCACAGTTCCCTCCATCTGGCTGTAATAAACGCATTCTCAACGTCCACACCGATTACGTCTTACAGAATAATCGGCCTGTATTTCGTCACTTTCTGTTCCCCTTGATCTTTCGAGATCAGGACAGTTGTCCCTCTCCTCCAGGCTTCAGGGAAATGTTGTCCCTTCCACAGTTCGTCCAGGATTTGAAGAATCCGTTCCGAATCGTCCCGTTTGACCGCCCTCACCGTTTCTACAAGCACCCCATCACACCCAGATGCTTTCCTCGCTTCTACATGCTTCTTCTCTGTGAAAAGCCTCACATGGCAGTTCCCTTGCCGAGTGAAGTCTTCCCTTTCATCCTAAACATTAAGCAACGGTTCCCTAACGATTCTCACTTTCTCTTCCTTATGCAACTCATAGGTACTCACCCTGCCTTTCAAGTTAGAGGTCTAATAACCCCGTCCTAAACGTCCCCATCCACGCTATTCACCAAACTCTTCCGAAACTCACGGTTAGCCTTTCCGATAGCTTTTCCAAGCTTCTTCCTAGCCTCCACATATCCCGCCTTTTTATTGGTTTCTTACATTCTCTACTCACTCTCGCCGTTACTCTCTTCCATTCTCTCCTCTTTCTGTTACATCCCTTCCTTGCATTCGATAATGACTCATCCCACCAATACGTATGCTTTCCATTCTATCCCGTTCCCCTCTCTTACTCCCCATACCGAGCACCTGAGCGCGCAGAGGACCCTTGCCGGACCCGCATGACACCCCCTGACATCTTCGCGGAGTATCTCACATACGTATCCACTACAAGTTCCTCATACACACCCCTACCCTGGAAGAGCCAGTCTCGCTATTGAAGCTTTCCTGCGAGTCGTACGTCAAACGCGATGTACATGAGGAGACTGAGAAATTCATTAAGGAGGACCGCCTAGTTCCCCAAGCACCTCGGGAGCGATAGCGAGCACAGCCTCACGTCGATGTGTTACTGCGACTGTCCCTTGACAAACGTTGACTCGGCGCATTTATTCAGGACCACGTACCGCAATCTCTTCCTCCTACAGGAGGCCCTTGACTTTCCTAATGGCCGACCCCCACAACGCTGATTTAGCGTTAAAGTCGCCGGCCCCATTGCTGCCCCTGACCTCCTGAAAAATTCTCTCCACCCGGGAAGTATATCCCATTCCGATGTTCGGAGACAGGTAGCAGTCCACTAACCTCAAACACCCACAACCGACCACTAGCATCCCCTCTCTCATTCTCACCCTTTTCACTTCGCAGTTCCTGTTTACTGCTACATCCACTCTACTGTCACACAGCCACTTGCCACCACTCGCTTCTCGGCGACTTTGGTGCCTATCCCTTTTTGGTTACTGCCTTCCTCGTCTCTGAGCCTCTTGAGGAGGTCTAGCTGCCCCTCTGGCTCCCCTATAACGTCTTCTGCCCCCCCCTCCCCAGCTTCCTCATCACGAGCCCGAATGTTGTAACTGTTCTACGCCACACACACCTTATTCACAACGTAGTTTTAAAAGTTGTCCTCCAACCCCCCAGTTCGAGAGCTCCCTCTAATAGGTAGGGGTATTCCTCCCTTGCCACCCGAGTGAATATATATATATATATATATATATATATATATATATATATATATATTTATATATAATATATATTGTCTTGCGTACAAAGGAATGACACCTCGAAGAGAGTATTCAATATCTCTGACAGGTGAAGTAACCTGAAAAATTTTATCGTGACATTCTGTCCTAGGAGTTAAGGGAGAACAGCAATTACACGGAACGGCTCCAGATTCGGAACCTCTGTGTACTGATTCTCTTGAAAATCCTAGATGTCGGTCTTACATCTGGCGTCTTCAAATTTAACGAAATCAAATGCATAAATTAGTGTTCGAGAGGACATTCAATTGTGGGAAGCGCAACTGATGAAGGTTCCCGACCAGAAACAATATATATATTTATATATAATATATATTGTCTTGCGTACAAAGGAATGACACCTCGAAGAGAGTATTCAATATCTCTGACAGGTGAAGTAACCTGAAAAATTTTATCGTGACATTCTGTCCTAGGAGTTAAGGGAGAACAGCAATTACACGGAACGGCTCCAGATTCGGAACCTCTGTGTACTGATTCTCTTGAAAATCCTAGATGTCGGTCTTACATCTGGCGTCTTCAAATTAACGAAATCAAATGCATAAATTAGTGTTCGAGAGGACATTCAATTGTGGGAAGCGCAACTGATGAAGGTTCCCGACCAGAAACAATATATATATTTATATATAATATATATTGTCTTGCGTACAAAGGAATGACACCTCGAAGAGAGTATTCAATATCTCTGACAGGTGAAGTAACCTGAAAAATTTTATCGTGACATTCTGTCCTAGGAGTTAAGGGAGAACAGCAATTACACGGAACGGCTCCAGATTCGGAACCTCTGTGTACTGATTCTCTTGAAAATCCTAGATGTCGGTCTTACATCTGGCGTCTTCAAATTTAACGAAATCAAATGCATAAATTAGTGTTCGAGAGGACATTCAATTGTGGGAAGCGCAACTGATGAAGGTTCCCGACCAGAAACAATATATATATTTATATATAATATATATTGTCTTGCGTACAAAGGAATGACACCTCGAAGAGAGTATTCAATATCTCTGACAGGTGAAGTAACCTGAAAAATTTTATCGTGACATTCTGTCCTAGGAGTTAAGGGAGAACAGCAATTACACGGAACGGCTCCAGATTCGGAACCTCAGTGTACTGATTCTCTTGAAAATCCTAGATGTCGGTCTTACATCTGGCGTCTTCAAATTTACTTGTCCAGTTGTGTTAAGTTTTATTTCCATTGAAAACGTGGTCTGATTTAGACCCTGAAACGTTTGGACTATTTGAAATATATAGAATTTCCAGCAATTCTGGTGTTATTCCCAAAAATCAGAAAAATGCAAAGTACAAAATTACTTTTTATGTAAAGCTAATATATTTTGTAATAACTTCCCTATTACCCTATATTATATTTTTTTTGTCTATGGTTTTTATTTATTGTTTGGTATAATAGTCATCTTTTCTGAAAATTTACCATGCAGTTGATCTTAAAATTTGCATAAAAATACCACTTATAAAAATAAAAATGCTTAATGACGTTCGTGAATCGTTAGGTGATGTTTGTAAATGTAAAAAATACCTTGCAGCTATTTGATTAATTTCTATAGTTGTGATGTAGTACAAGCCACCTTCATTGGCCAAAACGTACCTTCATAATCGTTTAAGTAAAATATTTTATTATTATTAAAAAATTACCTGTGGTAATAATTTTTTAACACAGTAAGAGGTTGGGAAATGTTAAAGAGCCAATACTAGTTAATCAAAAAAAAGTAATTAGTTGATATAAATGCCAAAAAGACAGAAAATAATAATTTACAGCTAATTATTCAATTTCAATGATTAAAACTCAGGTTAGAAGTCTACGTACAAATTTTATATATTTTACAAAACAATATCTCTCTGTTTTGCTGTCGGTTTGTTGACGACATATTCATATGTCTATTATGTCACATCATCCATTTCATAAGACCGAACTCGGACCTAGTCTATAATTAATTGCTATTTAATTACACAAAAAGAAAATTTATTGCTACAACCTTTTCTGAAAATCCTTGGATAATGTGGCATAAGACTTATACTACATTGGCCATAACCATTACTCCGGATCTAATAAAGATATCGGGATGTTTCCTCTGCCAGAATTAATTGCTAATTAATTGCTCTTCAGCTACGTAACAAGTAAATTTATTGCTCCTACCCCTTCCGAAAAACCTTGGCTAATGTGGCATAAGACTTTTGCTACATTAGCCACACCCATAAATCCGGATCTAATAAAGATATCGGGATGTTTCTTTTGCCAGAATTAATTGCTCTTCAGCTACGTAACAAGTAAATTTATTGCTCCTACCCCTTCCAAAAAACCTTGGCTAATGTGGCATAAGACTTATGCTACATTAGCCAAATCCATAACTCCGGATCTAATAAAGATATCGGGATGTTTCTTGTGCCAGAATTAATTGCTAATTAATTGCTCTTCAGCTACGTAACAAGTAAATTTATTGCTCCTACCCCTTCCAAAATCCTTGGCTAATGTGGCATAGGACTTATGCTACATTAGCCACACCCATAACTTCGGATCTAATAAAGATATCGGGATGTTTCTTGTACCAGAATTAATTGCTAATTAAGTGTTCTTCAACTACGCAAAAAGTACATTTTTTGCTCCAACCCCTACCGGAAAACCTTGGCTAATGTGGCATAAGCCTTACGGTACATTAGCCATACCCATAACTCTGGATATAATAAAGATATCGGGTGTATCTTCTGCCAGAATTAAATGATAATTAATTTCTAAAAATGGTACATCAATATCTATCGCAGTCAACCTAGTTGCTTTTTCTAATCCAAAAAAATTGAAAAGTCTTGAAATACGCCGTTATGCTTATAACAATTACAAAGTATTAATTGCTAATTCATTACTGGTCTCTTTGTTGATATGTATAGTTGTTATATAATTTTTGATAATTGCTATATTCCGAAACTTTTATATGGACGATTTTTCGTACCTAAATCGACTTCTCTGTAATAACTCTATGAACTGTTAAAGTAAATAAGTCTACTTTGAGAAGCATTGAAAGAGAAACCTTTTTAGAATTTTTATTACCAAACTTGTTGCATCTTGGCGAAATATTTTTTTTTAATTAAAAGTAAAATATTCCTTTTCCATGTTTGAAAGCAAAAGTGTTAGTGTTAGTGTTAGGAAAACTTTAAAACGAATATATAGTGTAATACCTTTTTTCTGTTAAAATTTGGGATTCATTGACCGTGTAGTTTTTGAGAAAATGATTTTCAAAATCACCACTTTATACTGGGGCTCTTATGGGATAAAGATGGCTATATTGGATTAATACCTATGTCATGTTAGATTTAAAAATTGTTAAGAAAGTTACAAAATATTCCGCAATCAATAGCTTACATTTAACACTTTCATATGACAAGACATAAAGGTCACTTACCATCTAGTTTATTAGTTAATTAAAATCAGAAATAGAATTTTATCATGCTCAATGCGTATTAAAATAAGTCTGTAAAATATGGCAACAATGCGTTTAATATAAATGCACATTATTTTCTGATATTCGTGCACTAACAAATTAAATTGTTGTTCGTTATGGAGTCAGAATTATCTTCAAAAGCAACGACACCTTGAGGAGCATGATAACAAGAACGAGGCCCGACGCACCAGCAATACCAAATAACTGTATATACAGCATACCGTGTGAATGTGGCAATATTTACATTGGAGAGACAAAGCGACCGCTGGACACCAGGATTAAGGAACACCGCACAGCTACTCAAAGGGCAGAGGTAACGAAGTCTGGGCTAGCTAATCACGCATGGACCGAACACCATATCAACTGGGACCAGGCTAGAGCAATTCACAAGGAAGAGCACTGGTACAAAAGAAAATTCATAGAGACAGCACATATAATCTCGAATGAAAATATAATTAGCGAGCCCAGCGTCCAAATTAAAAATATTTGGAGAGCTCTTCTTCGGCCTCTGCCTCTACGCATCACCGGCAACCAACCTCCAGGGAACGACGACGCTGATTGGAGCAATACATTTAGTTTACGGATAGTTGAAGAGCAATCAGTTAGCAATTAATTCTGGCACAATAAATCTTCCGATATCTTTATTGGATCAGGAGATATTGGGTATGGCTAATGTAGCATAAATATTATGCTTAGTCAAGGTTTTTGGAAGAGGTTGGAGAAATAAATTTACTTTAGTTACTTTGTGCCTTGTTGAAAAGCAGTTAAATAGCAATCATTTCTGGTACAAAGAATATCCCCATATCATTATTAGATCCGGACTTATGGGTATGGCTAATGTAGCATAAGTCTTATGACACATTAGCCAAGGTTTTTCGGTAGGGATAGAGCAGTAAATTTACTTGTTACGTAGCTGAAGAGGAATTAATTAGCAATTAATTCTGGTACAAGAAACTTCCCGATATTTTTATTAGATCCGGAGTTATGGGTGTGGGTAATGTAGCATAAGTCCTATGCCACATTAGCCAAGGTTTTTCGGAAAGGGTAGGAGCAATACATTGCCTTGTTAGGTACCTGAACATCAATTAATTAGCAATCAATTCTGGCACAAGAATCATCCCGATATCTTTATCAGATCCGCAGTTATGGATATGGCTAATGTAGCATAAGTCTTATGCCACATTAGCCAAGGTTTTGCGGTAGGAGCTGAAGCATAAATTTACTGTTTGCGTAGTAGAAGAGCAATTAATTAGCAACTAAATGTGGCGCAAAAAACATCCCGATATCTTTATTAGATCCGGAGTTATGGGTATGGCTAATGTTGCATAAGTCTTATGCCACATTTGCCAAGGTTTTTCGGAAGGAGAAGGAGCAATAAATTTACTTTCTGCGTAGTTGAAGAGCAATTAATTATGGTACAAGAAACATTCCGATATCCTTATTAGATCCGGTGGTATGGGTATGGCTATTGTAGCATAAGTCTTATGCCACATTAGCCAAGGATTTTTGTAAGGGGTAGGAGCAATAAATTTACTTGTGACGTAGTTGAAGAGCAATTAATTAGCAATTATTTCTGACCCAAGAAACATCCCGATATCTTTATTAGATCCGGAGTTATGGGTATGGCTAATGTAGCATAGGTCTTATGCCACATTAGCCAAGGTTTTTCGGAAGTGGTAGAAGCAATAAATTTACTTGTTACCTATCTAAAGAGCAATCAATTATCAATTAATTCTGACACAAGAAATATCCCGATATCTTTATTAGATCCTGAGTTATGGATATGGCTAATCCTATGGCTAATAATTAGCCAAGGTTTTTCGGAAAGGGTAGAAGCAATAAAGTTACTTGTTATGTAGCTGAAGAGCAATTAATTAGCAATTAATTCTGGCACAAGAAACATCCCGATATCTTTATTAGATCCGGAGTTATGGTTGTGGCTAATATAGCATAAGTCTTATGTCACATTAGCCAAGGTTTTTCGGAAGGGGTAGGAGCAATAAATTTACTTGTTACGTAGCTGAAGAGCAATTAATTAGCAATTAATTCTGGGACAAGAAACATTATGATATCTGTATTAGATCCGGAGATATGGTTGTGGCTAATGTAGCATAAGTCTTATACCACATTATCCAAGGTTGGAGCAATAAATTTTATTTTTGAGTAATTAAATAGCAATTAATTAGCAATAAATTATAGACTAGGTCCGAATTCGGCCTTATGAAATGGATGATCTGACATAATAGACATCATATTTATTATCTCAGAAATAAATTTTAAAGAATTATATATTTATATAGTAACTGGGAATGCTATGGATAATAACTAAATAAATTGTTTTTACCCTAACACCGACCTTTATTTTTCACACTTAAATCCGCTTCGACACAAGTCTTTTGTTTTAAATGTATATATACGATCCTTAGATTACTTTGTAGTGTAGTGATGTCAAATCTAAATTGAACATCTCTCAGCACTGGTCTTTACCGTCAAATAAATCATGGCTAAGATATTCGTGAAGTGACTATTATTTAAAATTAAACGCCATTGAAACTTAATAAAACTTTCATTTCCGAGAATTTGCAAATTAAGTTACTATAAAATTAAGTCTATACTTTTTTCAGATTGCTGAAGTAATCAACAATGCGTTGAGTGACTATTTTCCAAATCCGGACGTGCATATTATTGCAGAACCAGGAAGATTTTATGTAAGTTCTGCGTACACGCTGGCTTGCAACATCCATTCTATTCGAAATGTCATTAGGAGTAACCCCGAAACAGGTAAATATATAATATATATATATATATATATATATATATATATATATATATATGTTATATGTAAAATATATCAGCACTTCGTTCACATAGTCGAGAAGTCAACGGAATTTAAAGCGTACGTGACTTCTCAGGGATATCCAATTTCATCTTGAATTATATGCAAACAACTTCCCGGAAACCTACACGAGTCCGTTTACCCAGTAAAATCGCTGACTTGCATCAGCACTTTTCTCGAAGTTATAAAAGCAACTGGAAACGATCTCGTGTTGTCATTCAAAAATTATCACTTATAGTATTAAGTATTTGAATCAAAGTGAATATAAAATTGGTAGGATATTCCAGACACAGCTAGAACACGAAGATTTCTAACTAGTTGTGGTGGTTTCCAAGCCTTTGCAGAATATAACCTACTTGAAAAGGACAACAACTACCGAGTACTAGCAAGGAAACACGCAACCAGGCTAACCAGTGCTAAGTGACGCGGAGAACAGTCCCATGCGCGGAATAATAACGTAAGAATCACATAAAGTAACTATTTTATTTTGATTTTATTTTGAATGACCAACAGTTCTTTCATTTATATAATATTTTATTCCTCATAACCTTACCCTTCCTAAATAATTTTGAAACTATATATTTTACATAATCATATTATTTTATTTCCATTACTTTGACTTACATATTTCGAAGTATTTGAAACATTATTTCAAGTTTATTATTAATTAATTATTAATTTTTTTAAAACATTGCTCGATATTAGATTTTGATAAACTAGATATTTACCATTTACATTTAAAACCTCAACATTTAATTTTTATTTACTGTGCGAATTTATACAATTATAAAAATGGCCACCACTAGACAAGCAGCTACACCAACCGTAGAACCCTATAAGCTATCGGAAATGTTTGCCATAATTCCTGAGTATGACGGTAATCCGATATTTTTGAATACTTTCATATGCTCCTGTAATACTGCTTACAGTATGGCGACGGATAATCAGCAAGTATTGCTAATTCTCCATATCAAAAATAAGTTACGCGGTAGAGCGGCTGAGTTAATTAATTCGCGAAACCCTAGTCAACTAGCTGAAATTCATTTTGGAGATCCTAGGGATCTCTCGGCTCTTAGACAGGACTTGCAAAGAATGCGGCAAACTCCTAATGAATCCCCTCTTACATTTTCTGTTAGACTTCAGACGTATCAGGCGAAAATGCTAGCAGCCATAAACAAACAAAACCTAACTATTAAAGAAAAACAAGCACAGATTGACTTGATAGAGTCAATGGCTCTTAATAGCCTCCTCACGGGTTTAGAGCCCAAAATTGGTCAACTCGTTCGCGCTAGCGACCCTTGCAGTATTCTCACTGCCATTTCCAGAATTAAACGAGAACTACAACTATCACATTTAGAAACCCAGAAATTTTCAGGTAATAGAAGTTTCCAACAACCCTCTCGTAAACCAAATAACGTCCCACCTCCAAAACAATGCACATTTTGTAAACGAATGGGCCATCTAAGCAATGAATGCTTATTGAGGATGAGACAATTTCAACACAACCCGAATTCCAATAAGAATTATTCCAATTATCGCCCTCATTTTTCCAATCAACCTGCTAATCAACCTACAAATCTTAATCCCAGTCAACAATTTTCACAGCAACAATTTCCTCCATGTACCAGTAGACAACCCCAAATGTCTGGCAATTACAGACCGAACCCGAGTTTCTTTAAACATCAACAACGCCAACAACCAAAGACTCATCACTTGAACAATCTGCAATTCGGACCATATCACAATGACTTTAACTATTCTCCAAACGAAAATCAATACAACCCTTTACCCAATGAGTACGGAAACGTACAACAATATTACCCTAATGATTTCGAACAAAACGATGAACCAGAATATTACAACACTGAACAGTTTAACGAATATTATTCTGACGAACCTGATTCTTCTTAAGTAAATTTTCATTTGACCCCCACTCAGTCAGAACCCCCAGACCAAGAAATTTCAGAAATTCAAACCCAAATTCAAACAATGAATCTGGAAGACTTCAGCCCGAATGTTAACTTCCCAGAACAGAACTTTCTGTAAGACCCCTTCTTTCCGTCAACTCCAAGAATCTTTATTATATTACTGATTCTTCAAACACCTATAAACTTCTTATCGATACGGGTGCAGGGCTTTCAATTTTTAAACCTGAAACCTGCCAACGCTTCAAACAATGATTTCCCGAAAACGTAGTCATCCAAGGAATCACTGATCAGAAAATCTTAATCAACGAATCCACCCTTGTACCTTTCAATGTCACCGACCCACACATGGTGTATATTTGCAACATCGACATTGAATTCGACGGATTAGTGGGTTCAGATTTCCTTGAACACTATAACTGCGTTATAGACTTTAACAGCAAACAACTTCTCACTAATTTTAAAACCTTACCACTCTACAAAGTTACGGATGATACTGTCATGCGTACTCAGAACCCTTCAACTTTCAATAACTGCATCCCAATTAATACAATATCTTTAGAACCCCCAACAGAACAGATATGTAAATTAAAATGTAACCTCACTAACACTGAGGCTTTCCTAACATCTGCCGAAATAGAAAAGGTTTATCTTCCCCGTGCCCTTGTTAAAATTAATGAAAAGGCGAATTTCTTACTTCAATTACTTCAATTGTAAATGCAAATGCTATCCCTAAAACTGTTAATTTCGACAATTTGGAACTCGAACCGATAAACAATTTTCCGTAAACATTCTTTCCGAAAATTACTCACTAAACTTAACCCAGCCTGATAGACAAACTACAATCATGGAACAACTTCGGTTAGAACATCTGAATGATGAGGAAGCCGAACTTATCTCTCAACTTTGCCTGGAATATTCCGATATATTCTATTTAGAAGGTGACCAACTGACCTTCACAAACGAAATTAAACACTCAATAGACACTAATAACGCGAAACCCTCTTTCACAAAGTCATATCGGTACCCCCAAATACACAAACAAGAGCTAAAAAGTCAGATGTCAAAGATGCTTGACCAAAGCATTATACGTCCGTCTAATTCGCTATGGTCATCCCCGGTTTGGGTACTTCCCAACAAACTAGACGCATCTGGTCCCCAAAAATGGCGTGTCGTCGTCGATTACCGTAAACTAAATGGAGTTACTGTTGACGACAAATACCCCCTACCGAACATTTCGGATTTACTTGACCAACTTGGCAAATGCCAATACTTCACCACTCTCGACTTAGCTACAGGGTTTCACCAAATCGAAATTGATACAAAAGACATCCAAAAAACAGCACAGTTGATAACGGTCATTTTTAATTCGTTAGAATGCCCTTCGGTCTTAAACACGCTCCATCCACCTTCCAAAGGGTAATGGATAATATTCTTTTAGGTGTTCAAAACGAGAGATGTTTAGTCTATATGGACGACATTATCGTTTATTCTCCGACTATACATGAGCACATAGCCCGACTTTCTGAAGTTTTCAAACGATTGCGAAAAGCCAATCTAAAAATCCAACCCGACAAATGCGAGTTTCTTCGCAAAGAGGTCGCTTATCTTGGCCACCTTATAACTCCCGAAGGCGTGAAGCCTAACCCCTCAAAGGTAGATTGTATCTTAAATTTTCGCCAACCAAAAAACCCAAAAGATATCAAGTCCTTCTTAGGGTTAGCTGGTTATTACAGGCGATTCATCCCCAATTTCGCCAAGATTTCGAAACATTTGACAAGATTACTTCGAAAAGACAAACCTTTCCAGTTCGATTCAGAATGCGTCAAATCTTTTGACGAATTAAAAAGAGCCCTTACTTCTACCCCCATACTCATATACCCTAATTTTGAGGAGCCATTTATTCTTACAACCGACGCCAGTTCATTTGCTATCGGCGCAATGCTCTCTCAAGGCCCCATAGGTTAAGATTTACCCGTAGCCTATGCCTCCAGAACTCTCTGCAATGCTGAAACTAAGTATTTAACCATAGAACGAGAACTCCTTGCAATAGTGTGGGCGGTTAAACACTTTCGTCCAATAATTTTTGGCCGTAAGTTTTTACTTCTGACCGATCACCGCCCGTTAACTTGGCTGTTTTGTATAAAGGATCCTGGAAGTAGACTTGCAAGATGGCGCCTTAAGCTCGAGGAGTATGACTATCAAATAATTTACAAACCCGGCAAAGTAAATAAAAACGCCGACCCTCTCTCTCGCATTAAAGTCAGCAACTTTAATGAATACATATCATTTTAAGCAAACAATCATCTAACGAAACTGACGATGACTCACAAGAACCCCAGACAAGAAGTCCCATTAATTTCTGAAGAATTTAGAACTTTTGCCGAGCGATATCAAACCGTCTCACTCATAGATTACGACAAAATTCAATTTTCTAATTGCCAACTCTTAGACCGAGAAAGCTCTCTCATGAAAGATTTTCACCATGACATCATGACATTTTTGAGGAAAATGCTGACTTCCGTACCCCTAGAGTAAGTGTCTTTGCAAGCAAAAGTGTCAGAAAAAGACGTTATTACATCGTCCCTCTCCCTTCTGACCCAGAAGTAGTCAACGAGATTCTTTTCGCATCTTTGTATAATAGTAGAGATGAAAATGAAGTATTCTGTGTTGAGAATAACATTGAACTGCCCATTTTGGAAATGTTTATCTTTTCCGAAATCGATATCAAATGGAAAGTTTGCCAAAATATCGTCCAAACGGTTGAGGAAGACCAAATACCTATCATTCTCGACCAATTCCATAACGGCAAAAATAATATACATCGAGGTATCAATGAAACTATCCGCAGAATAAAAGAAAAATGCAATTGGCAAGGACTGACTAAGGACGTTGACAATTTTATCAAAAACTGTCAAACTTGCCAGAGAGCAAAAGTTTACCGGAAAAGTCTCGACAGCACACTTGTCATTACTGAAGCCCCACGGACACCCTTTGAACGCGTCAACATCGATATTCTAGAAGTACCGACAAAATACTACGCATTAACTATCCGGGACGAACCAACAAAATTCTCTCAGGCCTACCCCATAACCGACAAATCCGCAAAAACCGTTGTTGGTACTTTACTACTCTATTTCCAACACTTCGGTATCCCATTACGGATACATTGTGATTATGGCAGGGAATTTGACAACGCACTAACGAGAGACTTGTGTAAACTATTTGACATCAAACTATCATATTCTAGTGTGGGACATCCCCAGTCAAATGGTTCATTAGAACGATTCCACTCGACCTTATTAGAGATGATTAGAATCCATAAACTAGAAAATCCTGACGAACACCGTTTTAACATCCTCCCTTATGCAATCATTGCATATAACAATTCTGTAAACAAAACTCATGGATTCACCCCTTACGAACTTGTTTACGACATACTTCGAGTAGGACTCCAGAAACTCTCTACAACCAACAAGCCCTGATAACTAAGTACATCAGAGATCTCAATAATCGACTATTATAAAATTGCTCGCGAAAGAACGGAAATCCAAAAACATAAAGCGAAAGTCAGATTTGATGAACACGTTTCTGAAAATCTCCCTACCTATAAAATAGGCGATAAAGTCTATATTAAAGAATCCCAGATCACGGACAAACTCCAAAATAAATTCAATGGTCCATTCGAAATCCTGGAGATTCACAGAAACTCCGCAACAGTACTAAACCCTAAAACTAACCAAAAATCAGAAGTAAATTTCGACCGAATGAAACCGTTCTCAGAAAGTTAATTTCTTTTTCAGGTTTTGCCTGCTGTTCGGGTCAGCAGTAGCCCAATTTCAAATACAACCAATAAACAATACTTTAGGTATCTACTTCCATAACGAAGCAGAAATAACTGTATCCAATGATAAATGGACACTTTTAGTACACAGAAACATTTCTACACTAGAACAAGTATTTGCAACAAATAACAGAATATTACAAACTCTTGTAAAACTTTGTACTTTTGTACTTTTGTACTTTCGCGCAGACATACAAACCCACATTAACCTTCTCAATCAAATTTCTAACTCAATCAAACAGAAATTTACTGACATTCACATGGACACTAAAAGACACAAACGAGGTATACTTGATGGGGCAGGTACCCTTTTTAAGGCAATCACCGGCAATTTAGACGCCGCCGACGGAAAATACTTTACCGAAAGCATAAACCGCTTAAATCAAGTCCAACTTTAAATTGAGAACTTACAAAAAAACCAAATAAGTGTCACCACATCCGTAATTAAAAACGTCAACGAAACTATCCAAAATCTTAGAATTGACGAAAAACTATTTAACGATAACATGAAAAAGCTGGAAAACACTATCGGAAAAATTAATGATAAGGTCGCCTAAGTCGAATCAAAACTCGCATTACTTGAAATGTGTGAAAAACTTATGGAGAATTATCTCTACTCAGAAGATAATCTAAATGATATTTAAATTCTATCACATTCGCCCGTTTGAAAATAATTCACTCTTCAATTTTAACACCAGAATATCTTATTACCTCATTACAGGAAATATCGCAAAACTTAGTCAAAAGTAACCTTCCATTGGCTGTAAAGTACTCGAGCAACGCACAATATCTGGAAATCATTGAACTAGAGGCATTTTAAACATATACCGATCTTATATTTGTTTTAAGAATCCCTTTAGTCGAACAACATCCTTACACAGTCTTTCATTTATATCCTATCCCTATATACGATGAAAGAACAGGTTTACATCATATGCTATCCTTCACTCAAAAATATCTTGCAAAGAATGATGATTCTTTAATGTTTATTCCGATCAAAGACTTAAGTGCGTGTAAACCGTTAGCCACTCGTAAGAAACTGTGTTCTGAACTTTACGCATATCCTATTGACCCAAACGCGTTATGTAAAGCTCAACTTCTAAAGAATGTCCAGAAGGTACCCGACAACTTTAACTCACTAATATTCACTCAAAAGCTCACTAATATTCACGCAAGGATACAACGTTCAAAAACTAGAACCCAATACATGGCTCATAATTACTTCTCAACCCATAAATGTTACAGTGAATTGCGCTCAAACAAACCCAAAAACTCTTACAATCTCCCTCAACTCCATATTGACTCTTCAATCAGAGTGTAGTGCGTTTATAGGAATTACAAAAGTTCAAGCCGAATCTGGTAAACAAACCAATGTTCTAGAAACATTTCAACCAGTAACAGTGTCATTAAACTGTTGCGATGCAGTGCCAGAAAAAAATATAATTCCTGAACTTCAGCCCTTAAAGCTGAACACACTTAATGTAGAAGAATTAGACGTAGCAAATCACAAATTGGAACAATATTCCAGAGACCTCGATGGTCTCATAAACCAGCCGTTTGTAACCAAAAACATCTCTTGGTTTACCTATACAACCATAGCTGCTCTCATGATCATAGCGGCACTCATCACTTTCCAAGCTGTCAAAAAGAGGATGGTAACACCTCCAAAGGACTGCAATCCTGACCAGACTTCAATGCCTCAGCCAAGACTCAAATTCTTCCCCAAGCTTAGGCCTGTTTTGAAAACAGAACAAAGCTTAGAGACGCAAGTTTAGGTATACCCTTTATGTTCTCTAAAAACATCTATTTTTAATATTGATTTATATTATCAACCTTTTATTTTTTACACAGTATTTTTATTCACATTTCCTTTTACTTTATATTTTATTTTTTTTATGTTTAGGTTAAGCATTTAATTATTACTCGTATTATTTTATTGCTCATTTATTTTAACATGTTTTGATTTTATTTTATAAATTGGTTTTTAATTTTTACCTATTACTTTATTTTAATCATATCTCGTTTTATACACTTATAACTTATTATGTATACCATTCAAACATCATTTTATATTATTTTATGTTTCTGTTCCTAAAAGTTGATGTTATAGCATCAACTTTTGATATGTAATGGGAGTTGTTATATGCAAAATCAGCACTTAGTTCACACAGTCGAGAAGTCAACGGAATTTAAAGCGTACGTGACTTCTCAGGGATATCAAATTTCATCTTGAAGTATATGCAAACCACTTCCCGGAAACATACACGAGTCCGTTTACCCAGTAAAATCTCTGACTTGCATCAGCACTTTTCTCGAAGTGATAAAAGCAACTGGAAACGATCTAGTGTTGTCATTCAAATATTATCACTTATAGTGTTAAGTATTTCAAGTAATTAATTGTTTAAATTTTGATTTTGTATGTTTTAAATAAATAATCTTTTTTAAAAAGTGATTTGAATCAAAGTGAATATAAATATATATATATATATATATATATATATATATATGAACTAGGCTAGGGTCCGAGTGAGAACCGCATCTGAATTTATTAAATACTCGACTCCAAAAGAGTTTCAGAGGGAAAGTAGGTGTTGTCGTATATCATTTGTAAGCCCTTTTTACGGACTATACCGTTGTAATAAATTTTATTTATTGCAATTCCTGTTCATGCAACAGAAAATCTAAAAGATTTTACTGCATGGAAAATTATTAAAAAGGAGTTCTTAGGAGTTCTTTTATAGTAAGCTCTTAAACCATCCTGTTTCACTGCCGCACCCTGTAATAACCCACAATAAATGAAAAACATTAAATGTAAACATTCATTTATTTTACATTCTTTTTTGCTGATATTTACAGCAAGTTTGTTTACTGTTTGTTTACTGTTCTGACTGTACATGTATCTGTCAAGTTATTACTTTACTGATTTGTTGAAAATTTATAAGATAATTATGGTATACACATTGCAAGAAAGTGTTGAGCTGGTAAGTCTATATTACCAAAATCAAAATTATGCTCGATCTACTGCAAGGGTATTGGAGTTGATTTTAAAATTTGCTGAGAAGGGCTTAGAAATTAATAAAAAAGAGGTCCCATTGGAAACGATGAAGGGGTAGCTGTGGCTACATTGGGCCATGTCCAACTTATACCAAACACACAGTCTATCCAGCAAATCTCTGCAGCTTCCTGTATTAGTAAAACTAACGTTTTTAGAATTTTGCATAAGTACAAATTCCATCCGTACAAAATTAAATTACTTCATGAATTGAATGAGGATGATTAGGATTGTGGGCAAGAGTTTTGCGAAATTATGACCCAGCGTATGATCGAAGACCCGAATTTCTTGTACAATGTTTGCTTTTCGGATAAGTGCACTATTTCACTTCATATTGATGTTAACCGACACAACAGTAGATTTTGGAGCGATACCAATCCTTATTTATTTCGAGAATCTCTTAGTCAACATCCGGTAAGGATGATTATTCTTGGTAATTTAGATGGTGAAATTTATCACAATATATTGGAAAATGAAATTAATGCAGTGATAATAGAAAAATTAGAAAATGATCCTCTACTACATGAAGAGCAATTGATGAAGCTCCTCCTCACTACGTCGGACCAGTTTGTCAATACCTCGATTGGG
This sequence comes from Octodonta nipae, assembly GCA_034190945.1. Classification (NCBI taxonomy): domain Eukaryota; kingdom Metazoa; phylum Arthropoda; class Insecta; order Coleoptera; family Chrysomelidae; genus Octodonta; species Octodonta nipae. The sequence goes on from CM067220.1 coordinate 64,598,766, forward strand.
AATACCCTGGTCGCTGGATTGGAAGAAGAGGTCCTATAGAATGGCCTGCCCGATCACCTGATCGGAACTGTTTGGATTTTTTTGTGGGTACATGTTAAATCCAAAATTTTTACGAATTAATCTAATTTGGACGAACTACGTCAACGAATTATTGCGGAGTGTCGTCGTCCGATAACACCGACTATGCTGAACCATGTCCGTAAAAAGGGCTTTCAAATGATATACAACAACACCTATTTTCCCTATCTCAAGGTCATTGAATTGGCCTGATTATGTTGAATGCGCGCAAGCGCTATTTAACCTCAAAAAATTTCCCCCTCGAAACAAAAATCGACCGGTTTTTTCTTATTACAATAGTTTTGAAAATAACCAAAATATTCAAGGTGGTTCGTTCGAGATGGAATACCTTATATATATATATATATATATATTTGTTTTTAAGTTTTCGCAGGCAATAAATGTATTAGATGATTCCCGGGAATTCATCCGCGTAGTTGATAATTGATCCCTGCCGGGATCGATGGTAAAATAACGACGTTTCGGCAGAGTCACAGTATTCGAGTAACTAGAAGCGAAAGCAGAAGGCTACGAGAATTATGCGAACCGACCTGAAGAGGGCAGATGTGACTCTGCCGAAACGTTGTCATTTTACCATCGATCCCGGCAGGGATCACTTATCAATTACGAGGATGAATTCCCGGAAACCATCTAATACATATATATATATATATATATATTCAATTTAAAATTATAAAACTAATATTCACTTTCACTTTTCTAGAAACTTTTATTTACATCGAATATACAACAGCTGATTCAAATATCACAATAACAATTTTACATATAAGCTCTTCGTACAACCAACTGCACTCGCGATCGTGGCCTGCTTCCTTATCAAACCAGCGTCGAATTCTCCAGTAAAATCAGTCATCACTCCTACAGCTGTCGAGTCTTTTCGAGAACCATTTTTATCTCAAAGCGATTGTTGTCGTAGTGAAATGAAACAGGGTCGGCTTTGGATAAATTTCGTAACAGAAACATCCTCTCCATGGTAGGGAGCGAGTCGATCTAAATGAACCACCTTCAATTTAGCCTTGGGGTTTCGACGGATCCGGTAGTCGACGTCATTCAGCCTCTTGACCACCTCGTATGGACCATCCCAGGCGGGTGTAACCTTTGGGGATTTACCCTTGCTCCGTTGGGGGTTGTACAGCCAGACTTTGTCCCTCTCCTGGAACCCGACTGAATTGGCCTTGAGATCGTATCGCGTCTTCATCCGGTCACTGGTGGCCAACATCTGGGTTCGGGTTAATTCGTGTATTGCCAGCATGTTATGTCGGAGCTGGTCGGCATAATCGTCGATGTCTTGGGGAGGTTCTTCGGGGGAGCCAAATGCCAAATCGCAGCTCCTTTCCGAATAGGACCCTGGCTGGGTTCAGGCCTGTACTATTATGTACAGCAGAGCGATATGCCAACAGCTCATCCCAATCACGCTGGTTATTGCTGACGACCTTGGATAGGTGTTGTTCCAAGGCCCTGTTGAATCTTTCCACCATTCCCTCCGACTGTGGGTGTAATGTTGTTGTTCTCGTTTTCCTCATCCCCAACATCGTGCAGACCTTCTGGAATACATTCGATTCGAAGTTACGCCCCTGGTCTGAATGTAATTCCATCGCCAAACCTGCTGAATAGTTGTTCTACTAGCACCGTCGCTACCGTGGTTGCCTCTTGGTTGGTTATCGCATATGCCTCAGGCCATTTGCTGAAGTAATCCATTGCGACCAGAATGTATTTATTCCCCCTCTCAGACTCGGGAAACGGACCGGCGACATCGATGGCAATTCTTTCAGATGGAACGCCCACATTGTACTGCTGCATTCTGCCCTTGGTCCGGGTCTTTGGTAATTCACCCAGTAGTACCGCTGGCGAACTTTGTCAAGGGTTTTATTCATGCCCAGGTGGCCTCCGGTAATTCCATTATGTACTTCGGTCAGGATGGCTCGTACCTTTTTCTTCGGAACTACCAGTTGGAACTTGGTTTCTCGTCCATCAGCGCTTTCCCAAACTCGCTTGAGCATTCCATTGTCTACTCTTAGAGAATTCCATTGAGCCCATAACGATTTCAGCACGCCGGAGTATCTAGCTACGTCGTCCCATCGTGGCCTGGGTGCCTCTCTCCTTTTGAGTGACAAGATTGGTTCGATGTCTGGATCAGCCATTTGGTCCTGGATGCACTGTTCCGTTGTCCAGTCTTCATTGGCCTGCACTCGGATCTGCCTGATGGAGATACCCTCTCGCTGTTCCGTCTTCAGACAATGCTTGCATTCCGCTCTACAGGGTCTTCTGGATAGGGCATCGGCATTATTGTGCAAACGGCCAGCACGGTGTTCTACCTTGAAGTCGTATTGCTGTAATTTCTCCATCCGTCGGTGTCTAAGATGAACTTGCCGGACTGTGTAGGAAAGGCTAGGATTGGGCTAGAACATAGTGCTGCCTTCAGTCGCCTGAATGATGTTTCGCAATCCTGATTCCAATGGAAGGTCTCTTTCTCAGTGGTCTGCCAATGTAGAGGGGCGGCGATGGTGGCAAATCCCTCAACAAAACTCCGGTAGTATGAACAGAAGCCCAAGAAGCTTCAGGGTTCATGTTTGTCTCTTGGAAGTGGCCAATCACGGATGGCTTCTATCTTGTCTTCGTTGGTGCGGATTCCTGACTCGGACACTACGTGACCCAAAAACTCTACTTCTTTTTGGAACAAGGAACACTTCTTCGGATTGAGTCTCAGGTTGGCATTATTAATTCTGGAGAATACTTCGTCCAGGTTCTTCAGATGGTCGTCGAATGTCTGATCCATGACTAGAATGTCGTCGAGGTATACTAAGCACGTCCTCCATGTTAACCCGCTCAGTACATACTCCATTAGCCTCTCAATTGTAGCGGGTGCATTACATAACCCAAAGGGAATGACCGTGAACTGAAACAGCCATTTACTGGTGAAGAACACTGTCTTCTCTCTGTCGTTTGCGTCTAGACCAACTTGTCAATATCCACTTTTTAGGTCTAGTGTGGAGAACCAACGGGAGCCTGCTAGTGTGGTCAAAGTGTCATCGATTCGGGGTAGTCGATAGCTGTCTTTCTTCGTGACATCATTCAGCTTTCTGTATCCACGCAAAATCGGGTGGTTCCATCATTCTTTTTAACTAGCACGACGGGAGCAGACCATGGGCTGATGGATGGCTCAATATCTCCATTTTGTAACATTGATGGTAGTCGTCTAGGTGGTATTCTGATGGGTTGAGCCTTTCCGGTATCTATTCGATGCTGGATGATGTTGGTGCGACCGGTGGTTCCATTTTTACTGTTAAAAATTTGCCAGTGCTTTGTGATAAATTGCTTGGCTTTCTTCTGGTTCTCTGGTGTCAAGTGTGTCAAATGGTCAGCAAACTATTGTAGGAACTCTTTATCGGGCCCTGTCTCCTTCACCGACGTCTGGTACTCTTCTTCGCAATTGATGATGGTCTCTACTGACTCGAAGCAAGTTATCTCTTGACCATTGGTAATTCTGATGTCGTTGTTGGACAAATTCAGGACTCTGATTGGTATATCTCGCCCGGTTTTAACTATAGCCCGTCCAACTAAGTAGTCATGAGCTGAGTGTACGGGCTCCACAATTCCAACGCAGCTCCCAGGATTGCTGTCTAGCTGCCCATGAATAATCTGTTCCGTTCGACCGGGAATTCTAGCTGAAGACTTTGCCACAATTTTTATGGAGGTGACTGAACTGTTGACGGGACGTGTCAATACAAATTCCTCATTTAGGAACCGAAGAACATCATATCTCGGGTCGAACATAAATCCATGCTGGCTAATTAGGTCCATTCCCAGTATAAAATCGTCCTCAATATTCGCTACCAGGACCCTATGCCGGATCATGTTGTCCCCTATCTGTAGCACGACATCTGCCTCACCCTGTATTGACATCGACTCGCCGGTGACTGTTCTGAGCTAGATGTTATTGGTAACTGGCCGAATTTCTGATGCTCTCAAAACCCTGGACTTAGCAATGGACACAACTGCGCCGGTATCGATGTTGATGGTAACTGCTCGCCCATTGATGGTGCCTCTGATGACCAGGTTGCTGCTATCTCTGCAAAATCCCCGGATGGATAACGTTTTGGGGTCTGGTGGAGGGTCAGTCAGCATTCGCCCCCTTATGCTGACTGGATGACGGTCCTTGGACATGAGGCTGTTCTGTTGGTTACCCCTAGTCGGTGATCGTTCAGGTAGCCTCACTCGACAATCACGTTGAAAGTGCTCTGTCCGTCCACAGCGGTAACATGCCCCTCTGGTGCCAGTTCTTTGTGACCGTTCTAATATTTTGTTCAGACCAGCCAGTAGCGCTTGAAGTTGTGTTTCTGACTCTTCCTGGTTAAAGGAAACTGCTCGGACCCTCGGCTTGGACATATTCATGACGGCCTCTACTTCCAAAGCCCGAAGTAGAGCTTCATTACTCTTCTTGACGCCACTCAGTCTTAAATTCCTTTGTACTTCCACATCTCTGATGTCGTTTATGAAACTCTGTGTGGCCAACTGGTCGTCATTTTACCTTCGATCCCGGCAGGGATCAGTTATCAACTACGCGGATGAATTCCCGGAAACCATCTAATACATACATATATATATATATATATATATATATATATAAATTGTCTAAAATTTTTCTTGGTTTTTGGTCATTTGTTTATTTAATTTTAAATGTTGCGTTTTGGACACATGTTGTCCTTTTTCAAACATGTCAAACTCACTCTAAAAGTTACAATTATTTTAAAACTATGATTATTATATAAAAATTAAAATTACTTACAATAGACATTTATGGACAAACCACTAATTTGATTCTGGGCACATTTACACATTTAAAATTATTTACATTCACGTTCACACACAAATTGATGTCTGACTCCCATCACAATAGTATTTCAATGCTTTATTTGTATCACGATGTTTTGTTCTTGATTTTTTTTCAATTATTTGAGAACAGCAGCGTAGATTTTTCCGATATGGTTTACATCTTTTCTGTCATTTATCGAACATTACTTTTTTTATTTTTGGGCGTTTTTGTTTTAAGCATACTGAAATTACTTGAAGTTAAATTATATCCTTTATGACATATATGGATATTGTGTTTGCTTTGTAGTCGTTTGAATTGTGTTGGAAGACCTTTTACATACGGCAAAGACAAGCATCTATGGTTGTTCTTATTTATTTTTCGTTCTAGTGGCTGGTTTTCGTGTGCATGACTTCGGAATACTCTTAGCTTGGCGTTAAATATTTGATTTATTATTTTGTTCGGATAGTTATTTGCTTTGAGTGCATTTTCGCTTTATTTATTGCATGATCTCTAAACTCATCATCAAATAATTTTATGGCTCTGTCTGCTAACCCCATTATAACAGATTTTTTTTAGGCAAGTGGGTGATTAGAGTTGAAGTGCAGATATCTCGCTGACCAAGTTTTTTTTTGTATACATTCAGTTAAAATATATTTTTTGTTACGTTGTAGTGTAATATCCATAACATTTAACATATATTTTAATTCTATTTCCATTGTAAATTCTATTTTTTTATGAAAACTGTTAAAGGCTACAAGTATTTCATTTATTTTATCTGTTGGTACAGCAGTTATGCAGTCATCAACATATCTATAAAAAATTGGTATATGATAATCGATATTAGCAAGGACAGCTTCTTCCAGGTCCTCCATTACAATCTGAGCTACAATATTTGAAATTGAAGCTTCCATGGCACACACTTGAAAAGATGTAAACCATATCCTATAGAATGGCCTGCCCGATCACCTGATCGGAACTCTGGAGAATTTTTGTGGGTACATGCTGAACCATGTCCGTAAAAAGGGCTTTCCCTATCTCAAATCTCAAGGTCATTGAATTGGCCTGATTATGTTGAATGCGCGCAAGCGCTATTTAAAGTCAAAAAATTTCCCCCTCGAAACAAAAATCGACCTGTTTTTTCTTATTACAATGGTTTTGAAAATAACCAAGATATTCAAGGTGGCTCGTTTGAGATGGAATACCTTATACCCACGCAACATATATATATATATATATATATATATATATATATATATATATATGTTGCGTGGGTCGAACAAAATTTATCTTTTTAAAAAATATTTATTGCACTTTGAAATTACACGATTTTAATATCGCGGGCTTTACATACAAGTAACAAAAGCAGTATAACTGTTCTAATGTAAATAACGTTTGATATGAAAAAGCAATATGTTAAAAGCAGTCTAATTATCATTTCACACATATTTATAAACTAACCACCACCAACTAGCGTTGCTGAGGTTTCACAGCGTCTGCAGTGGGCGATGTTCCCAGGAAACAACATAGCATCTATTGCAAAGATCATACAAAGGGATCTATTGTTTATTGTTTGCACGTGTGACCTTATTTATTAAAGACGTAGTTGAGATTGGATATAACAACTCCATCCCTATTTAAAAAGTTGATGCTATGCAGTAACTTTTTTCAACAATAAATTCAAAATAAATTCAAATTCGAAATTCAAATAATATAAATAATTCAAGATAATAAACATTTTTAAAATTTCTGTAAATATGTGTAAATAAGTGTATATAAGCATAATAAATCATATATGGGTTAAAATATCAAATGAATAAAAAAATAGTACAATAATGATTAGGAATAGCACAAATTGTTCATGAAAGAAAATTGAATTTTCTTACAGTTCATCTTCATCTTCGGTTTCACGGATATTTGGTCTTTTTGGGGGTAGGAATCTTCTAAATAATGGAATTCGTTTTGCATCTGTAGGTGGCGAAGGTGGATAGCTGGGGCCAGCCATAATGCTAATTTGGTTGCGTCTTCCTTTTTTACATTTGCAGAAGATGTACAGGATAACCAGGAGGACGATTATTGTAATAGGGAAGTAAACAAACCAAGAAAGGTGTTTATTCACAAAGGGTTCGTTAATCATCTTGTCCAATTCTTCAGAATACTGGTCCAGTTTGTGTTGGGCAATATTCAATTCTTCGGTATCAATTTTGCTTAGTTTCAAGGGTTGAAGTTTTGGTAAATAGGCCTTTGGTGGAAATTCATCACAACATTTGAAAGGAACAGTAACGGCATGATTGTTGTACGTTACATTTTTATAGACTTCCATCATTGGTTTGGATCGGACTCTGGTACTTCCAATGAATGCGTTACAGTCTGGTTGTAACTTCATTATGGTATTCACACTTATAATTTCGGTAATTGTCAGTTGATCTTTACATTTCACTGTTATTGGAACTTGATCTGTAACTATGATCAGCCAGGTATTTAATTTTAATTCTTGGATGTTGTATCATGTGGCTAATACAACAGTGGTTTGGCAGGATTTTGTTAGTTCGAGGCTTTGGCGTAACAGCTGTGCTTCACATATAGCGTTGCTGTCAATTGGTAATGGTAGAAGTTCTTTGAAAAGTTTGATGTTGAAAGTTAAATATTTGCATTTATCTAAATTTTGAAATGTCACATATAACATCGAATCATATGATGCAATTCAGTTCGTTTATCCGCAATTGGAATGGGGATAAGTCTAAATAAGATATAATCTTCTGATTCAATTAAAGGGATTTTTAAAACAAAGATGATTCTGGAATCTTTCTGAAAAGCTGATAGTTCCATTATGTCAAAATACGGGGCTATATTTGAAAACGATATTGGCAAGGGTAATTTATCTTTTACAAGGGTTTGTGATAGTGCTTGAAGGGTTGTTATCAAGTCTTTGGGCGTTATTATAGAAGGGTGAATTATTTTTAGTCTTGCGAATGTAATTGCATTCAAGATGTCATTTAATTCATTTTGTAAAAATGTGTAACTTTCGGTTAAAGTTTCACAAATTTCTAAAATTTCTAATTGAGCTTCATAAAAACCTAAATCATTTGAAATATCATAAATAGTTTGTTCTATTTCTACGAAATCTTTATTAAACGTTTCTTCGTCAATTTGTAATTTTTGGATCGTGTTGTTAAAATTTTTAATTACAGAGGTTGTGACTGAAATTTGATTTTTCATGAGATTTTCAAGTTCTTTTTCATCAAGGGAAATTTTGTTTATACATTCATTATAGTAGTCTCCCTCACTAGAGTCTAGGTTTCCTGTGATTGCTTTAAATATTGAGCCAATGCCATTTATTAATCCTCTACGAAAGCGTGACTGTGTGGTGTCTTCAAAAGCTTCCGAATATTTCATATTTACTGATTGAGCTATTTGGGATAATAAACTTCTTATTTGGGGTTTAAATGAATTTAAACGGGGATTTTCCGTTTCAAACATCGAGTCTAGTTCATCTAAGATTTTCTCGTTGTGATCGATTGCCGTTTTTATTGAGTCTAAGTCTTTATATACTAAAATAGTCCATTTATTATTTGATACCTTAAGATATGATTCTTCGTGGTAATAGATTCCTACTGTGTTTTTTACCGGGTCTAATGTCATCTGAGCATTGCAGCATTGTAATAGGAGAAGGATCAAGTATCTGAAAAGAAAATTATATTTCAAGGGGGATGTTTTCTTCTTGTTCTAGGGGTTTTTCGTGACAGGGTTTTAATCTATCAAAATTAACTTTTGTCTTCTGCCGGGTTTTCCAGTTTACTAGAATTGCTGAATTTTGAAATATTTCTAATATTTCAAAGGGTCCATAAAATTTATCTTTTAATTTATCTGATATTTTTGATTCCTTTACAAATACATAGTATCCAATTTTATATTGATAAGGGTGTGGGGAGATATTTTTATCGAATCTAATCTTAGATTTTTCCTTATTCGTCTGCGTTCGTTCACGAGCTACTTGGTAATAATGTTTCAATCGGGAATTCAAGTCTCGTATGTATTTTGTGATCAATTCTTTTTCATTGTATAATTGTTCTGGGGGTCTACCTGAAGTATGTCCGAAAATTAATTCGTATGGTGTAAATCCATGTGTTTTATTTTTGGTATTGTTATAACAAATTGTTGCGTACGGCAAGATTGTTAACGGATGTTCTTCTGGATTTTCTGATTTGTGGGCTCTGATCATTTCCGTGAGAGTAGCATGAAACCGTTCAAGTGAACCATTTGATTGAGGATGATTGACACTTGAAAATGTTAATTTAATATCATATAGGGTACATAAATCTTTTAGCAAGTTGTTATTAAATTCTTTACCTGAATCACAGTGGATTCTTAAAGGGGTACCGTAATGTTGAAAGAACAAAATTAATGTGTTAACTACTGATTTGGCAGTTTTATCTTCGATTGAATATGCTTGTGTGAATTTTGTGAGTTCATCTCTTATTGTGAGTACTAAATTTTTGTTGGGAATTTCTAAAATATCTATATTTATTCTCTCGAAGGGAGTTTTGGGTGTCTCTGTGATAACAAGTGGTGTACTTAAATTTTTTTTACAAATTTTTACTTTTTTCACAAATCTCACATTTTTTGATATAATTCTCTATGTCTTTATTTATTCCGTGCCAATTATATTTTTCTTTTATGCGTCTTATGGTTTCATTTATTCCTCTATGTAGGTTGGATTTACCTGCATGATATTGATCTAATATTATTGGGATCTGTTCTTTGTCTGGAGTTTGGGTTAAGTTTTGACATATTTTAAATTTCATTTCTTTATCAGAGAAAATGAAACAGAGAAGTTCTACGATAGGTAATTCGACATTGTTTTCGATGTAAAATATTTTTGAAGGGTCAAGTAAATGTTGGTCTTTATATAATGTAAAGAACATGTGTTCTACAACACTTTCTGGGTCAAATGGTAAAACTATAATGTAGTATTTCCTATCTCTTACTGTGTGACTTGAGTATGTATGGATTTTGTTATAGACTAAGTTTAATTCTTCTTCGAATATGTCTTTTAAAATGTCATTATGATATTGTTCTAATTTATTTTCTTGAAAGAAAACTATTATGTCTTTATTAGTCTTGTCAAGTAATTGTTTATTATGATATTCAGTTTTGGAATAATCAATTAAACAGGTGGTTTTGAAAAGTTCGACAAATCTATTGAATTCATCAGTTATGATTTGAAGATCAATTTCAGGGGATTGTGGTTGTTCCATAGTTTCTGGTTCGTCAGTTTCTTGTTCGTCTGTTTCATTGTTGGCTAGAATTTTATCATGCATTTGTGCACATGTTTGAAAGTGATTAATTTTTATGCGTGACAGTGCATCTGCGTTTTTATTTATGCGTCCGGGTTTATAAATTACTTCGTAATCATACTCTTCCAACTTAAGTCTCCAACGTGCTAGTCTGCTACCTGGATCCTTAATTGAGAATAACCATGTTAAAGGGCGATGATCGGTATAAAGTTTAAGGGTTCGGCCAAAAATTAGATTTCTGAAGTGCTTTACAGCCCATACTATAGCTAAGAGTTCTCTTTCTATAGTAGAGTATCTCGTCTCGGCGGGACAAAGAGTTCGAGAAGCGAAAGCTATTGGAAGATCTTTTCCAAAGGGACCTTGTGATAATACAGCGCCTATTGCATATGAACTTGCGTCTGTTGTTAGAATAAAGGGTTCCTCAAAATTTGGATAAATTAAAATTGGACATGAAGTTATTGCTTCTTTGAGTTTATTAAATGAAGAAGTGCAATCTGAATCAAAGTTAAAGGGGACAACCTTTTTGTAAAAGTTTCGTTAATGGCTTTGAGATTTTTGCGAAATTAGGTTTGAATCTACGATAATATCCTGATAGTCCTAGGAATGCTTTAACATCCTTTGGGTTTATTGGTTGGGGGTAATTTTTTATTGCATCGACTTTCTTTGGATCGGGTTTCACTCCGTCTTTCGTTATTAAATGACCTAAATAAGCAACTTATGGTCGGAAAAATTTACATTTATCCGGCTGAATTTTTAGATTGGCTTTTCTTAATCTTTTGAAAATTTCGGTTAGTCGTGAAATATGATCGTGGATGGTAGGAGAATGACAAATAATATCATCCTTGCATACACAACATTTTTCATTTTGGAGGCCTAATAGAATGTTATCCATTGCTCTTTGGAAAGTTGAAGGGGTATTTTTGAGTCCAAATGGCATTCGAAGAAATTCGTAGTGTCCATTATCAACACTAAAGGCAGTTTTTGAGTATCCTTTGGATCAATTTCGATTTGATGAAATCCATTTGCGAGATCTAAGGTAGTAAAATATTCGCATTTGCCTAATTGTTCGAGAATTTCTGCAATACTAGGTAAGGGGTATTTATCTCCAACCGTAACTTCGTTGAGTTTCCTATAATCGATTACTACACGCCATTTTTGTTTTTGAGATGCGTCAAGTTTTTTAGGTACAACCCATACAGGAGAAGACCATGGGGAGTAAGAATGTTTGATGATGCCTTGGTTTAACATTTTTGAAACTTGTGTTTTTACTTCGTCTTTATGTATTTGGGGGTATCTGTATGATTTAGTAAAAATCGGTCTAGCATCTTTAGTATCGATTGTGTGTTTTATGTCATTAGTGAATGTTAGTTTATCTCCGTCAATATAGAATATGTCAGAGAATTTTAAACAAAGGTCAATAACTAACTGTTTATCTTCATCGTTTAAGTGGTCGAGTCTTAGAGAATTTCGGATTATTTCGTTTCTGTCAAGAATAGGTTGATCAAATTCGGTTTCGTCATTAAAAGTGTTTAGGGAATTAGTTTCGATTGGTTCGAGTTGTATGTCATTGAAATTTACTTGTTTTGGAATTTCATGAGGGTTAATAACTGTTGTAAAAAATTCGCCTTTATCATTTATTTTTACAATTGCATTTGGTATTCTAACTTTGTCAATTGCTTGTGCAGAAAGTATAGCTTCGGTGTTTGTTAAGTTACAGTTAAGCTTGTAAACTTTTTCTACACGAGGTTGTATATTTATGATGTTTTCAATGGGTCGTGGTGTTGATGTGGTCGGATTTGTATTCTGAGTTTGGTCAGTGACTTTATGTAAAGGGATTGATTTGAAATTTAAAATTAGATTTTTGTTTTTTATGTCTACTATGCCGTCATAATGTTCTAAGAAATCTGCGCCTAGTAGTCCGCCAAAGTCAATATCGATGTTCGAAATGTAAACTTTATGTGGCTCAGGTTTAAAGGGTATCATTGTGGATTTCATTAAGAGAACTTTTTCATTAGTAATACCTTGAACAGTTAGGTATTCTTGGTTGGTTACAGGAGTTCTACTAAACATATGGGGTTTGAATATGGAAATTCCAGCTCCTGAGTCAATTAACATTTTAAATCGGTTCAGGGGGTCTTTAATATAATACAGCTTTTTGGAACTTACAGTATGAGATCTTACATAAATGTTTCTTGGAAGTTTAGCTTGGGGTTGAAAATGTCCGTATTGATTAAGTGAATTTGCATTTCTGGGGGTTTGTCTTCTAAGACAAGGGTTTGAAAATTTTCGGTTAGTTCGTTTTGTTGATAAATAGTTATTTTGTTGAATTACTTCAAAGTCAGTTTGTTCATAATTATCATCTTGGTAATCATATGAAGGAAAATCATTTTCACATTGATATTCAGGGTTTTGATAATTTTCTTGATAATTATTTTCGTAATTGTTTTCAGCATTAAAATGATGAGTTTTTCTAGGGATTGTTGAAGATATTTGGAAATTTGGGTTTTGTTGAATTACTGGGGTTCTTTGAAATTGAGGGGGTTGAGAAGGATTCGGTCTTTGTTGTTTTGTTGTGTGAATGGTCTTTGAAAATTCTGTTGTTGAGAATTTGACGTTGAGGGTTGTCTTTGGCTATATTGATTGTTATTTGAAGTGCTTGGAAAATTATTTCTGAAACGACATTCATTTTGCGTATGTCCCATGCGTTTGCATACTGAACATATTTTTTGTATTTTCCGCTGAGGGTTGCTCGGAATACTTTGTTTTGGAAATTTCTGCAATTCGAAATAATTTAATTGTATTTCGCGTCTGATTCTGCTTATCGCGGTGAGCATATCGCGAGGATTGCAAGCTCGAATTATCTGACCTAGCTTCGGTTCAAGACCGGTTAATAGCGTATTTAAACACATCGTTTCTTTTAGTTTTGTTTGTGCAGCTTTTTGTTCTCCGGTTAAACAAAATCTATTGTTTATTGATAGCGGCATACAATTTTGCTTCGTGTGTCTGTAACCTTGACACAAAAGTGAGTGCTGATTCTGAATTTAATTGTTTCAATCTTTGTAATTCTTGAATGAGGGAAGTTAAATCGCGAGAATCGCCGAAATGGGTATCTAATAAAGTTTTGATTGTTTCCCATGAGTTAGGATTTCTTGAATTAATTAATTCCGCGGCTCTTCCTCTTAATTTGTTTTTTAGATGTAATGTTAGAAATACTTTTTGATCTTGAACTGCAATTTGCATTGCGGTGTTGCATGAATTTATGAAAGTTGAAAGGAAAATGGGGTTGCCATCGTACTCGGGAATTAGGGAGAATATTTCACCTAATTTGTAGGGTTCGACTATGTCATTAGGTTAATCACCTTGGATCGTCATTTTTATGAAAATTAAATTATTTTGGGAAAACTTTCAGAAAACGTTATTCCATTGTTTTAAATTATTCAAAAATATATCTTTAAAAATAAATGATTCTTTGTCACTTACATTGACATCTTCTTCTTCCTCTGCGACGTTCTATAGGCTTTAAGTACTAGGGTCCACCCTTGGTACTTCAGTCTGTCGCCTGGTTCGTCTGGTGGGATCTGGGCAGTTGGGACGTCGCCGTGTTCTACTTTTTATCGTAGTGAGGCTGTTGCCGTGTTCAACCAAAATTCTACACCAACTCGTTGGGTCGTCGCTGTTTCCCAAAGTTTTTCCTATCCTACTGACTGCGCCAATTTTGTTGCGTGGGTCGAACAAAATTTATCTTTTTAAAAAATATTTATTTCACTTAAAAATTACACGATTTTAATATCGCGGGCTTTACATACAAGTAACAAAAGCAGTATAACTGTTCTAATGTAAATAACGTTTGATATGAAAAAGCAATATGTAAAAAGCAGTCTAATTATCATTTCACACATATTTATAAGCTAACCACCACCAACTAGCGTTGCTGAGGTTTCACAGCGTCTGCAGTGGGCGATGTTCCCAGGAAACAACATAGCATCTATTGCAACTTCCATCAATATAAAAAGTTGAAGCTATAACACCAACCTTTAGGGCAAGTTCTGAAGTTGCAATCATTTGGTTGAGGAGACTGTGAAGCTTTTCTATGTTGCTGGACATAGTCTTTCTGACCTTGTGTACATTAATTTTACAAAGAGGAACATATCAGAATTACTGTTACTGATTGTAGCGATTGTGGGTCACGATATATGCTTTTCCAATGGTGGTTGACACTAGCTTTTCCAATTCTGTTGAGTATTAGTAGTTGATTGGTGGAATTCCGTCAAAGCATTCGTACTGGTTGTCCACTGGATGTTTTCTGTACGTGATGTTTAGGATGGTTTGTTCTCCTGGTATGTGTCCTAGTGTTGTTAATAAAGGCGTTGCTGCAGTCGTACTAGATCCGAATTAGTGAATTTGTCGAGATGATTTGTGTTATGACATCTTGTCCACTACATTTGATGACAATTGGTAGGGACTGGAAGTTGAAATCAACCAGACATTTATCTCAATATCTTGTATATTTTTCTTAGATGTTTTTTTTGTCAATGACTTGGAATAAATTTATTGCTGCTTGTTTAATAGTTTGCAGACACCTAGGTCTTCGAAAGATGAGTATAATAACGAATCGTCTACTCTCGCAATAAATTTTGTCTTTATTGAAAGTATGTGAGGAAACAATGTTTGATCAGCCAAATTTGGGATAGGATAAAGACTAAAAAGCGTATAGCTTAAAAGGTTTACCAAAGGAATTTCGAATTCGAAAATGATTTAGTGTTAATTTGAAAAGTTTCTTATTCTATCACATGGAAGTAGTAAGCAACATTTGAACTATAGATAGGAAGTGATAAAGTATTTTCACAAAGTGAAATATTTTCAAGGGATTCAACCAAATCTACTGGGATTATGATCGACCTATGTAAACTATTTAAGCAGTCGAAAGAAGCTAAAGTAAAACATAATTGAGTGTTTTTCATAAATATGTAACTGTACATTTGGCTTTCACCCAGACTCAGATATTGATTTGAAATTCATGAAAATCAAGATCGTTTAAAAAATATAAAATTGACTGTCTTATTTCTTCAATACTATTTGAGAATATGTTCTCCACGGATGATTATTTTTGTAAAGTGTTGTTGAGACTCCCAAAGTTATTATTTATATTTGCTTTTTCACTAAGTCATTAATTTGGTGTTGGTCTTTAGTGTTATTTATACATCGCTGTATTATTCACCATCTGTTACTTGCTCTTTTATTAGTAAGGTAAGTTTGAGTGTTAGCGAACATGTCCGTATATTTAGAGTTAATGGATTTAGAAATTTGTTTCAAGAGGACCATGTTTGCATTTGTGTTTAAAATGATTTTGTTAGTCCTGTTTTCGTCAATCGTTCCTATAATTCGGTTCGGTAATTGAAATAACGTATCTAACCTTCTTTATAGAAGAAAACCTCTACTGTTTTGTTAAAGGGTGTAAGAGTTTATTGTTCTAGGTTCACGACTGCAGACAGTCCACAGAATCTGAAAAGAAGGGATTTACTCAAAATAAAATTTCAAAATTTAGTTATATTACACAAAGAAGAACACAACACGAAAGCTAAAAGAGTCTGCTATAGTTTTGTTAACTGAAAACGATTGTATCGCTACTACCTCCGTAGAATTCTATCCTGATTGCCGATGGTTAAGGAAGAAATTGCTACTGGGGTCATGTCCTCGTGTTCAACTCGTGTTTTTCTAGGTTTTCCCTTGTGATTTTAATGGAATCCCTGAATCAACAGAATTCTTTGATTGCATTTTTGGCGAATACACTATCTTGTAAGAAAGTCGCTCCTAGGAGTACCACATAAAATTCTGAAGGTAACCCTTTCAAATTCTTCCAATTTGAGAGGAAATTTATTATTATATGATCTTTAAAATTTTCTGTGCTACCCTGTATGTTATCAAATTAAATTCTGTTAGTTACGTCATACATGACATAATATTATCACACATTTTAATTTTAAGTTTAGTTTTTTATATAGTTTCCATTGCTATTGACAACTGGGTCTGACGTAGCCCTCAAACGTTTGGAAATACACAGTAATTACAAGTACCTATTGTGGTATTATTACCAAAAAGTTCTTAAACTTTAACTAAAGATTCCATAAGTATCCTTCAGAAAACACATAGGTGAGAAACAAAGTTCAGCCCTTGGTTCGAATGCAACTCTAACGGCACACCAAACCTGCTGAATAGTTGTTCTACCAGCACCGCTGCCACTGTGATTGCTTCCTAATTGGATCTGGCAAATGTCATTTGCTGAAATAATCTTTATCGACTAAAATGTATTTATATACACAAATATATATATCCACATATTTAGAAGTATATCATTCAACGTATAACAGCCGTTTCGAACCAGGAGTTCTCGTCAGATACGCTTCCTTGAATGACAAGTTCTAAAGTGAAATACTTGGATTTAATTGTTGTCTTACTGATGTGTATTACATCCAAGTATTTCACTTTAGAACTTGTCATTCAAGGAAGCGTATCTAACGAGAACTCCTGGTTCGAAACGGCTGTTATACGTTGAATGATATAGTTCTAAATATGTGGATATATATTTGTGTATATATTTACTTGTGTTTTTATATAAAACACTCGAACCATCTGTCAAGAGTATGGTATATGTTATAGCATAGTATGCCTTCATATACTTAAATTACTCATTAGACGGTAGATGTCACCGACATCTATTAGGTTCAATACACCGACTCTAAAATGTATTTGTTAATACTCTCGGACTCGGGTCCGATAACATCAATTCGTTTAAATGGGAGCGCTATAATTTCTTACCAAATAATTTATGTGGCGCCTTCTGGCGAGTATCATAGTTTTATTAGAAAAAATGAGGGATCGAACCCGAAACGTAAAATACTTAGCATATATGCCAACAATGCTACTAATTATAATGTTTCTAGCAGTTGATAGTATGTTGAATGGAAGGCCCTCAAAACGTAATAATTTCTCTCAACAGCGGCCATCGTTACTCGCGTGGTTGATAGCATAAGGCCGGCCATGTGGCATGGTCCTTGAAAGATAACATCACGCGCTAATTAGTGTATTGGGATACATAAGACCGGAACCCTTATTGGGGCTCTAGCGATAGAGAGACGAAGGCAGGTGGCAGTTTCTGTGAGTTTGCCCATACTTATACAAGCCAGACAAGGACAGCCTTGACTACACAATGATAGACAAACAACTAACGAAGAAGAATATTCGCAATGATGGAGTGATGTGGTGTGAATGTAGGATATGCGCAGTGATGTTCTGTGGGTGCAATACATGCGCAGTGATGTTGTGTGGCTGTGAGACACAAGCATCAAATGATTTTGAATAATACCAACGGTTAACAGAAACATAAGACGGAATTAAATTGAAGGTTTTCAAGAGACCGAAAACTGGAAAGTAAACATTAATGCCGTAATGATGATATCGGGAGATGGAAAAACTGCACATTATTGTAATATATGATAATTAATATGAGAGTGTTTAGTTATCTACAAAGGTATGTCTCTCAATTTTGCAGTATCATCCCTGAATCAAGTCACTCAAGTGGGGTTTTTCAAAATCTCTTATAACAGGTGATAGCAAATACACCCAATATATGCAAAATTACTGGAATTTCATTTCACTGATAACAGCCTGAAAATAACTATAAATTTACAGGATGTATATGATTTTATGACGAAAAGTTCCAATGTACATATGTCCGCAAAGCTTCATTAGCGATGTACGAGAGTAGTTAAACAAAGAGAGTTCTCGACCGGAAGTGGGCATAAAGGTAACCAGTCATCGAGTTCTCGCCGGGAGCTGCTGCCGAGCTGTTGGTAGTTGTTGTTTGGATAAGAAGAAGAAGACATTGGGAAGAAGAAGACATTGGGGGTGGTCGTAGGGGTGCCGGAAAGACATTTGGGTGTGTCGCAGAGATGCGCGCCATCTGTTGGCGGTTGTGGTAGTTAGAAAGAAAAAAAGCTGTGGTAGGGTTTTGAGCCCGGGACTCTAGCATGGGAGTGATCGTTCCGAGCATCTAAGCTATATGGTTATTAATATAAGAGTTTCTTCGGGATGCTTGATATGTGTAGTGATGTTGGGAAAGTGATAGACTTGCGCAGTGATATTATGTAACTAATAGACATGTGCAGTAATGTTGTGTGACTGTAGACATGCGCAGTGATGTTGTGGGAGTGTAAGACATTTGCAGTGATGTTGTTTGACTGTTAGACATGAGCAGTAATGTTGTGTGTCTGTTAGACACGCGCAGTTCTAAAATAACAAAAGATAAGCGAAACCGCAACAGCATGTTGGTGAACTGATAAACATGCGAAACTCGAGCACTGGTTGAAAGTGCAGTGGCTGGTTGATTGTAAACAAAATCGTTAATTATAAAAGTAGATGCGGTTTTCATTGAAGAGATAATGGTAACTAATAATGTAAAAAAAATAAATACGTAAATGAGGAATAATAATTGCGACTTGAATCGTTGGATTTTGTATCGAGCGGCGGGTAATTCGGAAAGAATGCCGTTGGAGAAGTGGTTGGAACCACTACAAAAGCTAGAAACAGACCGTAAAAACGACTGGAACCGTAGAAAATGCAGAAGGAAATGGTTGGACCCACTACAAATGCTAGAAACGGCCCATAGAAACGACTAGAACCATAGAAACGGCTGGTTGAAGCCACTACAAAAGCTAGAAATGTCCCGTAGAAACGACTGGTACAGTAGAAACGGCTGTTAGAAATGGTTGAAGCCGCTAAAAAAACTAGAAACGTCTCGTAAAAACTACTGGGCCAGTAGAAACGACTGGTAGAATGGTTGAAGCCACTACAAAAAACTAGAAATGTCCCGTAGAAACGACTAGAAACTTAGAAATGGCTGGTTGGAGCCGCTACAAAAGGTAGAAATGAAACGTCCCGTAGGAACGACTAGAAACTTAGAAATGGCTGGTTGGAGCCGCTACAAAAGCTAGAAATGGCCCGTAGAAACTACTGGGCCAGTAGAAACGACTGGTAGAATGGTTGAAGCCACTACAAAAACTAGAAATGACCCATAGAAACGACTAGAACTATAGAAACGGCTGGTTGAAGCCACTACAAAAGCTAGAAATGTCCCGTAGAAACGACTGGTACAGTAGAAACGGCTGGTAGAAATGGTTGAAGCCACTACAAAAACTAGAAATGACCCGTAGAAACGACTAGAAACTTAGAAATGGCTGGTTGGAGCCGCTACAAAAGCTAGAAGTGGCCCGTAGAAACTACTGGGCCAGTAGAAACGACTGTTAGAATGGTGTAAGCCGCTACAAAAACTAGAAATGACCCGTAGAAACGACAGGAACCGTAGAAACGACTGGTAGAATGGTTGAAGCCACTACAAATGCTAGAAACGGCCCGTAGAAACGACAGGACCGTAGAAATGACTGGTAGAATGATTGGAGCCGCTACAAAAGCTAGAAATGTCCCGTAGAAATGACAGGAACCGTAGAAAGGACTGGTTGGAGACACTACAAAAGTAGAAACGAACCATAGAAACGGCTTGGCCCGTTGAATGGCTGAAGACCCGTAGAAACAACTTAGCCTGTAGAAACGACTGAAAACGTAGAAACGACTAGAACGATCCATAGAAACGCAAGGAAATATACATAAATACCTTGATGTTGATATATCATATGCTGCTCTGAAATAAAATTGTAAATACAAGACACTGTTTTACTACCAAAAGTACTTCTGATTAGAAGATTATTATCTCTCTCTCTCTCTCTCTCTCTCTCTCTCTCTCTCTCTCTCTCTCTCTCTCTCTCTCTGGCTTCATTTATTAAAGAAAGAGATTGGATATTGATAAGAACGCCCTGTAAACAGGGCCTTCCGGTCATGACGTCATAAGCTGCACTCTCATTGGCTGACCACCTGCTAACCAGCAGTTTGTTTATCTTATATGCTTATAAAGAATAGATATGTCCCGATTTAAAAGTTTCCAAAGTAGGATTCCGTTTCATATTTGAGGAGTGTCTTTATGCCACTAGAAATACTAGAAATGGTCGGAGCCGCTACAAAGGGTAGAAATGTTTGAAACCGTTACAAAGGCTAGAGCCATAGAAACGACAGGAACCGTAGAAATGACTGGTGAGGTTAAACAAAGTCACTACAAATGCTAGAAACTGTTGCTACAAATGGTTTGAAACAAATCTGTTGCAAAAAGTAGAGCCCAGGAATGTTGGAAATGGGATAGTGGGAATAAATATATAACATATCCAGATCGCTGGATACGTCGAGATGGATCACAATTTTGACTAGCTCGTTTACCTGATTTAAATCCGATAGATTTTTCAACTTGGGGACATTTAAAAACGTTGGTTTATAGATGATCTGTTCAAGACATAGAAGACTTAAAACCACATTATTGTTTCTTGTTGAGTTATTCAGGATTCCCCTGGGATTTTCAAGATCTATGTGTCGAAGTTTAGGCTCCTGTGTAATGACTGAAGATGACCATTTTGAGAACTTAATTTTAATTTTTTACGTTAGGTAAACTTGTTTTTTAATGATTTTGAAATAATAATAGCATATTGCATCACAGAACGATTGTTTGTGTTTATGGTACACATGAAAATGATCATTTTTTTAAACAAAAACAGTAGCAGACACGAAAAAACACAAGAAATAAAAAAGATTCCTGATTCATGAGATTAATTTATAATTTTTGTCAATTCCCAGGGGCGTACTGAAAAACCGTTTTAAGGGCAGCAAGAATACCTGAGCCCAGAAAAAGTTCCAACCTGTAGATTTTCATTACCGTTTTTGTCATCTTCTTCATACTTCATATAGGCATTAATGCTCCAAAATATGAACTAAATATCTCGAAAAACTTTAGTAGTCAGAAAAAAAAACTACAAAATCTGAAGATTTAAACACCTTGTACATCGGTAACGATGTTTTTGCGGACATATGTTCATAGGAACTTTTCGTCACAAAATGACTAGAGGAAGCACATCTTGAAATATTTCGCACCTATTCGTTTACACCCTGCATAAGTAAACTAGAACACTAAAGTCGGTGAGACTACAGTGAGCGCTTTCATCCTACAAGTTATCATGCAACATTGTTCCCCATGTTTGGCTTTTTATTAAAGACAGTAATATTTTTGGTTTTCACAAAAACTTTAAAAAAAAGCAAAAATTTAATTGTACCGGAAAAATATTACAAGTTTAAAATTATTAACTGAATACATTATATGTTAGTCTGAATGTGGTAGACAATGTCCCTCGTTTCTCGAAGTTTCCTTGGACTTCCATCGTCTTGAAACGGTTGTTCTTATAACGTTTCAATAGCTTTGTATCTGCTATCGTCATCAGGTGAATGATGGGAAATTCAATTTATCCATGGTATTTGTACCTGTATTTGTGCAAGAAGATGGATTGCCTATGGGCTCCCCGTTATCGCCAACCGTCGCCAACATCTACATGGAGTGGTTCGAAGAACATGCACTGAAGAGATAGGAGAAGCAACCCAAGCTATGGTTGAGATATGTCGATGACACCTTCATCATTTGGCAACATGGGGAGACACAACTACAGGCATTCCTGGAGCACCTAAACCGATGCCAACCATCCATTAGATTCACCATGGAGATGGAAGAAGGTGGGTGCCTACCATTCCTAGATGTAAAGTGTCAAAGGACTAGGACCGGAATCCAAACAACTGTCTATAGGAAGGCTACCCACACAGGACTGTATCTACATTACAATTCTAACCACCCATCAACAACGAAAACTGGCATCATCAAAACTCTAATCCATAGAGCGAAAAATATCTGTAGTACGCCAGAAGTCCTCAAAGAAGAACAAGTGAAACTTAAAAAGACCTTTTGGCGAATGGATACCCGGAAACCATCATTAACAAGGCGTTTGAAGAACTGGACAAACCACCTAGGCAGGAAGAGGAAACCACGATAGCAACACTATTATTACCGTATACTAACGGCTTGTCGGATAAACTTAGACGATATGGAATCAGAATGATTTTCAAAAGCAGCAACACTCTAAGGAGCATGATTACAACAACGAGGCCGGACGCTCCAGCAATACCAAATAATTGCATATACAGTATACCTTGTGAATGTGGCAATCTTTACATCGGAGAGACAAAGAGACCGCTGGACACCAGGGTTAAGGAACACCGATAAGCTACTCAAAGGGGGGAGCTGACGAAGTCTGGGCTTGCTAACCACGCGTGGACCGAACACCACAACATCAACTGGGACCAGGCCAGGGTAATTCACAGGGAGGAGTATTGGTATAAAAGAAAATTTATCGAGACAGCATGTATAATCTCGAACGAGAATATAATTAGCGAGCCCAGCGTCCAAATTACAAACATTTGGAAACCACTTCTTCGGCCACTGTCGCTACGCATCACCGACAACCAACCGCTAGATACGACGACGCTGATTGGACCGGATGAGACCCAATGACCATGACCGGCGACGCATGACCGATTAAAGGTATAAATACCAAGGATAAACTGATGATTTTCCCATCATTCACCTGATGACGATAGCAGATACAAAGCTATTGAAACGTTGTGAGATAAGCCTTTTCAAGACGATGGAAGTCCAAGGAAACTTCGAGGAACAAAATTATATGTCTAATCGCTACAAAGTTTATGTCTATTCTAATCGTAAAAACAAGTGTATCATGATATGAGAATTCACTAGAAACTATGCTGAATTGGCTGCACGTGTTGCAGATATTCTGTTTCTCTTTGTTATTGTTCTCTTATCGGAACGGGATGCATAACTCCTCCATCCCTAAAGGTTTGTCAAGGGTGGAACCACCTCAGACAGACTAACTTCAGGTCTGGGGCCTGGTTGGCTGGACTGGAACAATTTCATTATCAGTTCTCGCTTCCTGACAATGAAAAATAGGATTACTGAAATAATAAATAAAATTGTGAAATATAGGAACCATGTTGAGCGTCTGGACTGTATTTTGTGTCTAGTGGCACTTTTTCTAGGTTGAACTTTTGACTGGTAAACCTGGTAGACTGATTGCTTTTATTTCGTCTAAGGTAACTGGATGACCTTTGATTGTACCTTTTTCGTTTTTGTAGATGAACGATGTGGTTTTGATTGAACATTTTGGAGGAACAACGAACAAAAATGTTCCTTGAAGGACTGCTACGTCGCTTTCTTGGCATGTGGTTTGAACTTTTTGTTGTTTCCGGAAAACTTCAATGTAATGGGCTTCATTGATTTCTTCAATTATCTGCTGGGCATTTTTGATTGGAATTTATTAGCAGTTTTCTAACTTGTTTTCGACTGATAAAAGTGAAGTTATACATTCGAGATTTTGAAGTAGTGGCAATAGGCGATTTTTCTTGAACAAATAATTGGACCATAAGTTTTTGCATTCTTCATCTTGATATTGTTACTCATTGTTGCTTATGGAAAGATAGGAAGATGGGATAATTATTGATTGATTTTCTTTTGGTATGACATAAAGGTATCAGGATTGACCAATGGAAAATCAAGAGAAAATATTATTTCATAATATTTGAGATAATCACGTACAGAAAATAACAATTGTGAATAACTGTGTGATTCTTGCAATTGATCAACATTTTTTTTTGTAATTCATTTGGTGAAATGATACTATGATGTAAAACTTTTAAGTTAGCAAAGGTTATAGCATTTTCCATGTCTGAAAGAAAATTCAATAAAGAGTCTGAATTTAATTTAATATGATTCAAAATTTCTTGGATCTCTAAATAATGAGCATAATTAAAATTTATTTCGTTCAAACCTATTCTTAATTGTTCAATTTTATTTGCAATCAAATTTTGGTTATTTGATATTTTAGTAATTGTTTCATTAATATTTTTCGTAAGTGCCGAAGTTAATGATATTTGTTTATTAACTTTTCTAACAATTTTATTTTGATTAGTTTCGAGTTCTGAAATGCTCTCATGAATTTCTTGAGCATCTTGTGCGTCCATATTTCCTGTGAAATATTTTATTACAGATCCTAAGGGGTTAATTAATCCCCTTTTATTTCTTGTATTTGGGAACAGGGAATTCATTTTTTGATTTAATAATCTGACTTCATATTCTAAGTGTTTATAAGAACTAAGAAGTGGTTCCTTTTGAACAGATGTGACGTTACGTATTACATGTTCAAAGTTATCATAAATATTGGTGATTGATAAATTTGTGATTTGATTGGGTCAATTCGGACATAATGTAGGCAAGTGTGAGAGGCGATTTTTAGTCAGGAACTTCCAAGTTTATAGGGAAGGACACCGGGATTAGTTTTGAGATTCCGAATTTGAACTTTCTGACTCATCGTCAGGTGTAGTGTCATCAACCTGTAACAAGTTTTTGTCAATAAATTTTCGAGGCGGTTTAAATATTTGTTTGTGATAAGTATTTTGAGGTGTCGTTACTGTTAAATCCGTATTTTGTAGAATATGTTCAGGTTTATATAAAGGTTTAGTTTTGCCTTGTCTTTCAGTTAATTTTCTGTAACTTGTAGTTTCTGGTTGAATATCAGGAGGGTCATTCCTTTTTTCATTAATTTTCTGAATAAGGGTTGCTTTTTGTTTTTGCATATTTTCAGAAACATTTTGGTATAAAGTTTTCATGATTTCTTTATGTTTGTCAAGGTCGTGGTTAACAACTTGGGCTTGTGGATCGATTTCAATTGGTTCTTTTAATTCTAATTGACCAAAAATAAGATCAATCGACTTATATTTTGTGACTGAATGAAGGGAATTGTTGTAACCTATAATGGCATAAGAAAGTTTTTCAAAAGGGCTTATATCTGGTTTTGTTAATGTAAGTGTTCTCAAATGTTCGAGTAGAGTTAAGTGAAATCTCGCTACGATTGAATTACTATTTGGATTTAAGGGCAAGGTTAATGCCAATTTATTTTATATAAATTTGCAAAATCTTTTAGGAGATGTTGAATGAATTCTGAACCATTGTCAGAACCAATGTTTTCTGAAATTTTAAATGTATCTACTGATAAATTGTAAAAGTGATTTATAGACATGAAAGGCTGATAAACTGGGAATAACATAAGCTTGTCCAAACCTTGAATAGCTGTCACATATAGTAAGGGCAATTGAATTTTCGAATTTGAAAGTATCTATGTGAATTGTATCAAAGGGTTTCTTTGGAGTGGGCGTTAATTGAAATTTTATTAGAGGGGATGACGTTCATATTTTACTTGTTGGCATACATTACAGTTATTTCATCGATTAATTTGGGCCAATAGTATTTTTGTTTGAGTTCGTTTCTAAAATTCCTCTATGATTTGTTATTCCTTCGTGTTGAGTTTTTATAAGATTTTGTTGTCTGTGTTCTTGTGTTGCAGTAAAGTAACTTATTTGACTTTAAAAATTTATGGGCAGAGTTTTTGAATATTTGGGGGATGAATTTACACATTTCTTCGTAAAAATAATTATTTGTATCATTTTGGAAGTAAAATGCGTATTGTCTAGTTTTCCTGCATACTCTTTTATAAACTGAATTAGTTGTTTTCGGAAAGAGTTCTTTGTCACATATAAATAGAAACGTGTTCGAATTACAGGGTTTTCAAAAATTTTCTTTATCTGTTTTCGGGGATTGTCTGGGACTTCAATAATAAAAATTTGATTTAGAAAGTAATTTACTGGTTTGTCTGTTATTTTAATTGAAAGTATTGGATTTTCTTCTCTAACATGAATAGTATTGTTGTCACTGTTTTCGTCAGGGTCAACTTGTCCTATTATCGATTGGTTATCGATTTCTCGAGAAGTAGAAGGTCTGTTCATTTGTAATTCTGGGTTTTCGTTAAATTCTTGAATGTATTAGAATATTGGCGGAATATTTCTTTCGGTTTCGTTAGAGTAAATTTCTACTCGTGACAGGGCGTCTGCATTAGTATTTTTCTTACCTTTCTTGTGAACTATTTCATAGTCAATTTCTTCTAAACGTAATCTCCAACGTACTAAACGTGAATTGGGTTCTTTTAAAGACATGAGCCACTTTAAGGGAAGGTGGTCACACGCTATGATTATGAACGGCTTCCCTGAAAGTTTATTAGTTAAATAAAACTCTAATGTTAATTTTTGGGGGCCAAATTAGAAAATCAAATATATGCTTACAAAAATCAAGCGAATCCTGAAGCAGATAAAATAAAAAGTCTATTTGTGGAAAATAAAAGTGTATATTCTTTATAAATTGAAAACGCTTCCTTCAAAATATATTAGGGTAAATGTAAGAAATTGCACTCATTCCCTGCTTGTCTGAAACTGGAATATTAGAATCTTGAAAGTGGTACGGAACCCTTAGTATGCGAGTCCAACTCGCACTTGACCAAATTATTAAGTCGATAAATAGCAAAAATTAAAAATTACTGGAAAATTATGAAAATTTAGAGTCAGACGTGGAAAATGCGGCCCGAGTGGGGTAGGTCAACCAAATTAAGGGTGTTCTCAGTTTAGGTGGTGTATATTGCGCTGCCCGAATTTCATAATTTTATCTTGAATAGAAGTACCTTTTTCACCCTGGTCCAAGAGCTGAAACTCAACCTGACAAGAGACGGAAAGTATAATTCGTAAGAAGCTTTCACTTCCATCGTTCAGTTTCAAATGACTGGCGCTCTTTTTAGAATCTACGATGTTATTGAAAATATTATGTCTGAAGGGCTCCAGGTGAAATCTATTTCAATTTTTTTGAAAATTTTGAATGCAGTCCTTCACAAAAAAAATAATTATTAGAAACAAAGAGGGCCAGGTCAAAAATTTCCACTATTTGCTTGAATAAAACTTGAAGCTTCCTAAATCTTTAGAACTGTTCAAAAAAATTATAGTGCTCAGAAATTGGCACCGAATTCGGCTATCACGACAATCGCGTAACTCATTTTTTTAAGCGTCCTGTTTTTTCTCAACGCTAAAAATTGGGGGGAGTTTAAGCTTACAACCCTACATTAAATGGTTTTTGTATAAATTTGGAAAAAGTAAATTTCCGTGCGGTTATTAGAGTGGATGGTGGAAGCCATTACTTTGTGATATACTATCATTATGATTGTAGAAAAGCGAATTACTTTGTTTTATATCACTAATTTATTTATTTACTTAATAAATAAACATAAAAGACCCTGACTGGTGTCGATAATACTATGGGTACGTTCCGTAATTGGTTTTGGTTAACGAATTAGGGTTGGTACTTCTGCTTCCTTAACTAACGGGCGATCGTTCCAGCACGAAAAACGATGGTTAACCTTCAATTAGAATCAGCTGTTTGTTTGCATATTATTATATTATTACTGATTAAATGTTTCTGCAGACTGATTAAATGTATGTATAGGAAATATTAAAATGAATGAAACAAAAGACTAAGAAATACGAGTACATAGCGTTTATTCATTGAGTATAATTACGTAATGCGTATATTGCATTAGTGATAGCCTGATCAAATTTTTGTCCTACTAATCATCGATTAAATTGTCTGTACAACTATGACTATCACATCAAAACATATCTTTGATTATTCTAAAAATCCCGGCAATGCAGATTTAAATAAATAATGTTAAATTGAAAATATTACTCCAGATCATTTTATTGACACATTTCGCTGAATGACCTCGAATTGGGTTAACCGTAAGCGGTGTTAATGGAACGTTCGTCCGTTAGTTGAGAAAGCAGAACTGCCAACTTGAAATTGTTACTTACGAAAACCGATGCCAATTACGGAACACAGGGTAAATTATTTTCAAACGGAAACAAATTCATGAATGACGAGAAAACATTTTAAAACAGACCGAAGGGTCTTGTCTACAACAGGAGGTTTGTGTTGAATTCTTGGAAGGATTACATAAATATGGCATCTTTGTCTACAAGAATATTTAAATAGAAACAAAGTGTTAAACTGGTTAAGAAAATTTAAATATATCATTTTTGATTATTAGTTACTTAAAAACTTCAAATAGTTGTTCTTTTGAACTTCTACCTGCTCGTTAAGTAGTAAATTACAAGAAACGGAATTATTATGGCTTTTGCAAATTTCTATATTCTCAAGTGTTTAAATAAATAGCTTACAATTTTATAGTGAATGATCTCTGTTTCTTGTAATTTAGGAAATGTACGTCCTGCAGTAAGAAAATGATTAGCAAATATTGAGTTTTATTTAATCTAAAGGAACGTAAGTGTTCAAGATATGGAATATTGAAATTTCTACAGGTCATACCAAGGTTGCACTCTGAACATTTTAGATTATATACTCCACATTTCGAGAACTTATCACTTGTTTTATCTTTTGCGTTAAAAATATGGTTTAACAATTTGGATTGAGTTCTAAAATTAACTTTAATATTGTGCTTCAACAAAAGTTTTGCTTTTCTCTCACCTGTGCTTCCAAAATAAGTAAGGCTAACGTATTTGAATTGAAAATTGTTATCTTTGATTTTTGGATATATTAAATTTTGAGCAATTTGACTTTCTTTCCGGGAAATAAGTTTATTAATTAACTTGTGGTTATAACCAATATGAATGGCTATGCTCTTAATGATATCCAGTTTTTTTTTCCAAAACCGACTTATAGAACGAACTGGATATCATCAAGAGCGTAGCCATTAATAATGGTTATAACCACAAGTTAATTAATAATCTTATTTCCCGGAAAGAAAGTCAAATTGCTCAAAATTTAATCTATCCAAAAATCAGATAACAATGTTCAATTCGAATAAGTTAGCATTACTTATTCTGGAACCACAAGTGAGAGAATAGCGAAACTTTTGTCGAAGCATAATATTAAAGTTAGTCCAATCCAAATTGTCAAACCATATTTTTAACGTCAAAGATAAAATAAGTGAAAAGTTCTCGAAATCTGGAGTCTATAAACTAAAATGTTCAGAGTGCAGTAGCTTTTACCTTGGTACGACCTGTAGAAATTTCAATATTCAATATCTTGAACACTTACGTTCCTTTAGATTAAATAAAACTTACTCAACATTTCCATAATAATAATAATTCAGTTCCACACGATTGGCTCATTAAGGCACTGAAACTCTATAAAGTGAATAATTGTATTATTAACTTTTTAGAATATGTCATCTCCACCTGGCAAACCAAACTCTCACTGAATGGAAGCCAACTGTTCGATAAAAACTGACCCCATTCCAATCAGAAGGGGTATATTCCAGGGAGACTCTCTTAGCCCGATGTGGTTCTGCCTTGCCATGAACCCTCTCTCAAACAAACTGAACTCCACTAATTTTGGCTTCAGTTTCAAACACAATAACGTACAAGCATTAAAGATAATCCATTTGTTATACATGGACGACTTAAAGTTGATGGCAGCTACAAAACAACAGCTGCATGATATGCTTAAAATAGTAGAAGGGTTCTCTAGTGACATCCATATGAAATTTGGCCTAGACAAATGCCGAATTATTAATAGAGTTAAAGGCAAAATACAGCAGGAGCACTTCGAAATGGGAGATGGCACCTCAATTGAATCTATGGGGGAATCTCATACTTATAAATACCTTGGAATAAAGCAGGCTTAACGTATTGATCACTTGACCGTGAAAAAGGACCTAACAGCAGAGTTTTATAGGAGGGTAAGACGACCGTTGAAAACCAAACTAAACAGTAAAATCTGTTTCGGGCTATTAACACCTATGCATGTTCAGTGCTCAGTTAATCTTTCGGCATAGTTAATTGGTGCAAGACTGACATTGAACAATTACAACGAAAAGTTCGAGTTTTACTAACAAAAGTTCAAAATCACCAACCAAGATTATGTCGACAGTGCAGCGTTGAACTACTGGTTGACCTCTGGTCATATTTTTCCTGAAACGGAAGGCTTTATATTGGCAATCCAAGATCAAGTAATTCCAACTAAGAACTATCTAAAGTACATCGTTAAAGACACTTCTATAAACAACGACAGATGCAGGTACGGTTGCCAAACATCTAAATTTATCCAACATATCACAGGAGGTTGTCAAGCGTTCGCTGCAACTGAATACAAAGAACGACACGATGCTGTGGCAAAAATACTGCACCAGGAACTAGCACTGAAACTTGAACTATCACAGTCGATGAAACTACCATACTATAAATACAGTCCAGAATCTGTTTTAGAAAATAACAACTACAAGCTGTACTGGGACCGCACGATACTGACTGATCGGGCCATAGACCAGATATAGTTTTGGTAGATAAAGTCGCTCGGAAAACAACTTTAATTGACATAGCAATCCCTAACAACAATAATATAAATATCTAGCAGGCTGAGAAAATAACCAAATATAGAGATTTGGAATTTCAAATAAAGACTCAGTAAGACATGAACAATACACGAACTGTACCAATTGTTATTTCAACGACCGGACTAGTCCCAAAACATCTCTTAAACGGTCAGGAAATTTATGGGAAACTGCCGCCACGACTCCAACCAGGGGCCTGAAAACCTGGCAAGGGCTCCCACAGAGCTAAACCCTTTTGATATCTAGGATGTCTGGAGTTTAGTGAGTTTTCCCCTAAAGGCACGCTATGTGTATCTTAGAGGGAGTGTACTGCCATACATTGTATGGTATTGTCGGGGTATTGTCGGGGATAATAATAATAATTCCCTTTCTGATTTTTAAGTATTAAATTTCATTGCATATTTTAAAATAAAAATGCTATAAAAACAGAGTGTTCTATTTAAAAAACAAAGTTGGGGTCAACTTTCGGTAGATAACTGAAGATATTTTAACTGAAACAAACCAGCTCTTCAAAAAACGTATACCAATTTTCAGATTAATACTCCCATATATATATATATATATATATATATATATATATATATATATATATATATATACTGTCCCCCTCATCTACCTTATCTATACCTCTATGTAAAATATTTACGTGAATCAAACACTTCATGAAAAATAGGTCACTAGCGCTCCAACTATAGGGCAAACAATCCGCTTCGACTGTGGTCGAATTCTAATCTTCGGTACGATACTAGTATTGTACCAATTTATAAAACGAAGTGAAGTATTTGACGCCTACTTTTGAATTAAATTGTCAAAAGTACCACGCCAGTAGAACTTAGAAGATCTAGCCATTGGAGACAAGTAATTTTTTTTAAAATTGGCAGATGTGAAACAAAATCTTGGACGTGCAGTATGTCATCTTTTCATGTTGTTGGTACATTAGCATCATTTGTGTAATGAATGCTACATTATCTTTCATATATCTGATATTATGGGATATTGTTTGATAATTTATTATTTTACAGACGAAAAAAAGCATAATTATTAAAATAATGATTTGTCATAAAACTAACAATTAATAATATTAAATTTCGTGTTATTTCTAGAAGATATTATCACTCACAAAATGTATTACATCAATGATGGCGTTTATGGAAGTTTTAACTGCATCCTCTACGATCACCAAATCGTTACTCCTAAGCCACTGAAGGAATACCCCGGTTCTGAATACTACTCCAGCAGCATTTGGGGGCCCACATGTGACGGTTTGGATCAGGTTGTCGAAAATGTTCGATTACCTGACATGCAAATTGGTGACTGGTTAATTTTTGAAGATATGGGAGCCTACACATTACCTGTAGCAAGTCCTTTCAATGGTTTCCCGGTTCCAAAGGCTCATCTTGTTATGAATGAAAACATCTGGTAAGAAATTCAATTAAAATATTGCAAATAATTCATGAAGTGAAACCTCCATATTAATTTACACATTTTGAGATTTAGAACTATTTACGGCAGAATAGAGGTGAGCGAGGTACAAGTGCCTCTTTTTTTTTATGAAACAAAAAATATATTAAGTAACATTTTTTCCCATTTAAACTTCCCGGGACGTGGACGCTACTCCTGACAAAGATGTGATCAATGGTAAATTTTTTTCCAGCGGTTATAGGAATTATTCTGGATAACTCCTGTTCACGGAGATGGTTTGCAGTGCCAAATTCACATTACATATCCAGTCCGCCGAATCAAACACGCGTATAGGGCTCAAATTAGGAATTATATATTATTATATTTAAATTTGTGGTATGAAATATTTTCAGTTAAATTAATGTTAAGAGCTGTT
This sequence comes from Octodonta nipae, assembly GCA_034190945.1. Classification (NCBI taxonomy): domain Eukaryota; kingdom Metazoa; phylum Arthropoda; class Insecta; order Coleoptera; family Chrysomelidae; genus Octodonta; species Octodonta nipae. The sequence continues at coordinate 64,631,058 of CM067220.1, forward strand.
ATAGACAGCGGAATGTATAAACGGAAGGTCTAAATACCAGAAGAGAATAAATGGAGACTACTTTATTTTGTCTTTCTGGAACTCGGAAATTTTTTCCGTTTTCCAGAAGAAATAGTTCTGGCAAACCTTGCGCCACGTACTCCCTGAGCGTTAAATCCGCCACTGAATAATTGTATGCAGGTTTATGGCTCATGTTACTTTTATCCATTCACTTTACCTAGGCGTGTAAAATCACGTTAAATGAGCTTGTAATAATCGCAGCTTAAGTAATGTAGTTTATTGTTGCGCCTGTTTGGAACATATATTACAAGAGATTCTGTGGATTCAAATCAACTTTACACTAATATTCACTTTCACTTTCGACGTCTTTATTTACCAAATAAATTCACTGTTTATAAACAAAGAATAATACTACAGATGACTTCTGCTGTCGATTCAATACACACCGCGATATAAACTTAACTAAATTACTCAACACGTCCTTTAAAATGCGAGCGCAGAACATACCCGAATGCCGTGATTATTTCTTTGTTGTCGGAGCGTTTTCAGGAATATTCCCGAGGACGCCTTTTTTCTACACCCATCGAAATTTCAGGATAGCCATTGCTGATTTTTTTATTATGTCAGTCGGTTTTATGTTTACCTTGTTTTTATCGAAACGATTAATTTAGGTTTCTTATTTTTTTCTCTTTGGCGGCGTGAACTGAATTTTTTAACAATATAATAGATTCCATTTTCAGCATTATTCTGAATCATTGTACTTCGATTTTAACGTTTATATGTCATAACATAAGAACGTAGAAAAGAGGAAATTAAGGTTTTGAAGAAAACCGAAGAAGGGCTTGTCAATAGATCTTTTACCCTTTGTAATGCGTAGTCGCCTTTGGCATGTTAAAAAAGGCGGGAAATGAAAGTTTCGTACCTTATGTACAAATGAATTGGAAAAAGTTAACACTCGTTCTATTTAATGTTATATCTTTTAGCAAGTGATTGTCTTAAAAACACATACACATAAACACATATATGTAACTTTATTTACATAATCAATTACTTGTAATCGACCATCACTTAGTTGACATCTCTAACTCATAAATCACATTTAGCACATTTGAGATAACCTTTGAACTGTTTATTCTTTTCGTTGATCTAATAAGCTCGGCGAGATTCGATACAAGGCTTTGAAAAACTAATAAATGTAAAAACACAGTTTTGCACCCTAAAACCAAACTTTTATTTTTTTAAACACTCAACGCCGTTTCAACAACCCTAAGTTGTCATCTTCAAGAGTAAACCAAAACTAAATCAAAATTACAATTTTCTCTAATTTATACCTACCACTAAACTATTACTTAAGTAATTAACAAAGGTAAATCCTAAGTACCTGAATTCTAAATAACAGATTTCAAAGATAAGGCAGATTTTCAATGTCTAAGTGTTTATTGGGAAATAACACCACACTTTAAAGGAAATTGCTGTATATTCCAAACGTTTCGGGGTCTAGATCAGACCCCGTTGTCAATGGCTAAGAAACTACGGATTAAAAAGGTACAATTCCAAGATGTAAATTTAAATATTTGACAATGTTTATTATTTGATTTTTGACGTAACTAAGAGAATTTTTTTTGTAATATACAGGGTAAGCACAGAAATATCTAAAGATCATATAATCATAAATTTTCTTTCAAATTGGAAGAATTTGAAAGGGAGATCTTCAGAAACTTTATGTGGCGCTCCTATTAGGTGCGACTTTCTTATAAGATAGTGCCAAAAATGCGACCAAAGAACTTTGTTGATTCAGCGATCCCATAAAAATCATAAGGAAAACCTAGGAAAAACCTTATGAACTATCCCGATATTGGGTTGTTCACAAGGTCATGACCATTAGTAATTTCCTTCCTTAATCATCGGCCAACCAGGGACGACTGAATTCTACGGAGGTAGTAGCGATACAATCGTTTTCATTTAACAAAATTAAAGCAGACTCTTTTAGTTTTTTTTTGTGTCGTGTTCTTCTTTGTGTAATATAACTGAATTTTGAAACTGTATTTTATGACCAAGGTCCCAAGCATGTTCACAAATTTTGGATTTTTCAAATTGTCGTTTTTTTATGTAATTTTTGTGTTCGTCTATTCGAACATTCAGAGGTCTAGAGGTTTCTCCAATATAGAATTTATTACATTCACACGGGATTTTATAAATGCAATTTTTTGTATTTTGAGTTGTGTTATTTGGTTTGGTTTTTGATATAATTGATTTTAGTGTATTTCTTGTTTTAAATGATGTTTTGATATTATATCTGTTTCCCTTTCAAATTCTTCCAATTTGAAAGGAACTTTATGATTATATGATCTTTAGAAATTTCTGTGCTACCCTGTATATTACAAATAAAATTCTCTTAGTTACGTCAAAAATCAAATAATAAACATTGTCAAATATTTAAATTTACATCTTGGAATTGTACCTTTTTAATCCGTAGTTTCTTAGCCATTGACAACGGGGTCTGATCTAGATCCCGAAACGTTTGGAATATACAGCAATTTCCTTTAAAGTGTGGTGTTATTTCCCAATAAACACTTAGACATTGAAAAAGATGCCAAAAGTATCCTTCAGAAAACAAGGCAGATTTTATATAATGCAATTATGTAAATTAGGATAATCCTTAATTATCTATCGACTTTTACCCTACATTATTAAGTAATGTCATTTTTAATACTTATTTTATGGATTCTTAGAACTAAACTATACAATGAACTGTTAGTTTATTATTTTTATAAATCATTATGCTTTCGTCAGAGTCCAGCCCTAAAATTATTTACTTGTTACACTAATTTTAAAGAAGTTAATTCTACGGAGTGGTTATGTTCTAAAACATGATGTGCAACACTAGATTTATCCGCTCTTCCGTATTTCAAATGGGCAATATGCTCTTTGAAAGAGGTACTGATAGATCTGCGTCTCTGTCCATAATACTTTAAATCACAATCATTACATTTGATTTCATAAATACCGGACTTCTCGAAATCAGCAAGTTTATCTTTAAGATTGCCCAACAATTTCTGTAATGTTGTAGTTGTTCTATACACCGCCTTCATCCCAAATTCTTAAAAAACTTTCTTAAAGCCCCTAGTATAACGACTGTACGGAACCGAGACAAAGTATACACTTCTTTCATTCGTAACCGAAGCCGTTTCTTCCTAATTAATTTATCTATATCTTTGAAAACGCGAGATGTAAGACCGACATCTAGGATTTTCAAGAGAATCAGTACACAGAGGTTCCGAATCTGGAGCCGTTCCGTGTAATTGCTGTTCTCCCTTAACTCCTAGGACAGAATGTCACGATAAAATTTTCAGGATACTTCACCTGTCAGAGATATTGAATACTCTCTTCGGAACCTCTGTGTACTGATTCTCTTGAAAATCCTAGATGTCGGTCTTACATCTCGTTTTCAAATTTAACGAAATGCATCAAATGCATAAAGAAGTGTTCGAGAGGACATTCAATTGTGGGAAGCGCAACTGATGAAGGTTCCCGACCAGAAACAATATATATTATATTTATATATAATAATATATATTGTCTTGCGTACAAAGAAATGACACCTCGAAGAGATTATCTATATCTGTTGGATAACCATTACATGCAGCTATTTCTCTAATAATTTTATTTTCATTTTCAAACCTCTCTTTATTGAGAGGGAATGTCAACAACCGATGTACAAGGAAATTAATCCCCGCCATTTTATGTTGTTGACAGTGAAAAGACGTATTAGGTAAATATCTATGTGCTAGTATCCTTCCTATATACATCAAACTCTAATTTATCACTATCATTTCTTAAAACTGATACATCAAAAAATGGTGTAGAGTACCCTATTGTTCCATTTCATATGTAATTTAATAGAAGCAAATCTATTGTTAAGATACATAACAAAATCATTAACATTGAACTCATTTGTATTAAATATAGCAAATATGTCATCCACGTACTTTATCCATACCTAGGAAAATACTGGAAGTCATTTTTTGCTTCAACTTCGAACCTGCCCTTGATTAAGTTGGCAAGGAACGGCGACAAGGGGTTTCCCATTGCAGTTCCTTCCTTCTGCTCATAAAAGCAATCTCCAAACTGAAAACAATTTTGGCTCATACATAATTTTGTGAGGGAAATTAACTCATTAATTTCTGCCCCACAAAAAGAGTTTTCACGCAGTAAGTCCTACAGGTACTTCAGAGTTTGTGGAATGGTACACTAGGAAATAAGAAAGTAACATCAAACGATACCAAAATTTCTCAGGTTGCAGCGAAATGTTTTGTATATATAATATATATATATATATATATATATATAATATATATTAATGTATATATTGTATATATATGTTATATAAGTTATTCCATCGACTTATATGAAAACACCAAGCAACAAGTTCGAAGCTGAGTCAGCATACACGTGTCGTCTCCAGTTACTTGTAGGCTACAGACCATCTGTGCGAAATGCAAGCGCTGCAAAAACCGAGACAGCATTCGCAGGTTATAATTGGCATTTCATTGTATTTGTATTCATTATTACTTACAAAGTCAGTCTAGTTAGGTTACACTTATGTTTGCCCTTTTTATTGTTATAAAGTTTTATCCCTCTAAGGCAGGCTATGTGTGCCTTTAGGGGAAATTCACTAAACCCCAGAGATCCTAGATATCAAAAGGGTTTAGCCCTGTGGGAGCCCTTGCCAGGTTTACAGGCCCGTGGTTGGAGTCGTGGCGGCAGTTTCCCATGAAGTTTTTATTATTATTTTAATTTTACATATTAAAAGTTATTAATTGTGCAAGTATAAATAAAATCTTTCTTAAATAGAAATTTTGGAAGTGTGATATAACATATAGTATCTGGGTGACCGAACTTAACTCGTAAATTTAAGGTTTTATCATAAACGTACATATATCCAAACAATCGGACATTTGCTATATGAACTAATTTAAACTCCCCAACATAATATATTTTTCTTACATTTTTTATTTACAATTCTACTACCCCCCTATATTTCAACCACCCTATATAACTTCTTATGAAAAACCCATTAAAAATTTTTTTCTAACATTCTATTTCCACTTGATTTCATATTTCAACAACCCTGTATATGCGACCGCTTTTGGCCATTCTACAAACACTTTAGTTTCCAAAATCTTTCAACTACCCTCTGTAACTATAATTCTACTTCGCCCTATATTTCAATCTTTCTATATACGCTATAATACATTTATATATTTTGTAAACACTTTGTATAACTATAATTCCGCTCCACCCTATATATGCCACTTTTTTATAGGCTACCAAGTATAACATATTTTAAATCACACTGTATAACTGTAATTTCACACCAGCATATGTTTTAACTACCCTGTATATGTATTTGTTTATGGCCACCTATTGTAATTTTTTTTAACCACCATATATAATTATAATTCCAGTACATCCTATATTGCAACTACCCTGTAAATGCAAATGCTAATAAGCTACCCTATAGGTATAACATTCTATTAACATTTTTTTAGCGACCTGCATAACAATGCTTTTACTTCGCCCTGTATGTCAGCTATAATTAATTTTCCAACAACTTATGGGGTACCTTACACAATATTTTTTCTCGCTTTTTTCTAACCATACTATAATTCTATTTGACGCTATATTTTAACCATCCTGCATAGCAACGTTAATTTTAAACGACCCTGTGTAATTATAATTTTACACTACCAATTCATAATAATATGCATCAAATTAACAA